>BMAW01040680.1:944667-1095945 GCA_019974015.1 Nephila pilipes | reverse complement strand
TATATATATATATATATATATAATATTCTTTAATCCTTCTTTCTTTTTGAGAGAAAGGTTCTCAGAAGTAATCTCGATGGCGTGAATTAAATGGCGAAGATATTGGGCGAAGACGTTTAATTATAAAATTTTTAATCAGCCTGATATTATTAAATGCTTTAAAGTGAAATGGATGAGTTGAGATTATCATATTACCAAAATGGGTGAAAAAAATTCAGTATAGAAGATTTGTGTTGCAAAGCCTTTTACTATTTGGAAAAGAAGAAGATCACAACTACTGTGATTTGATTTAGTCGAGTAGGTTTTTTGGTGTTTGGGGAGAGAAACTGGCGGACTAAGGTAAAAGGTAGGTTATCTTAGCGGAATCTTCAAAAGAAGGACTTGGTCCACCCTGAGATGTTAAGTCAGATATTATGAGGAATCCCTCTTTATATTCCATGCAAAACATTTACAAAACTCCTAAACTTTTACTAAAAATGCGTTTCAACTCCCATGCAACATCATGCATTTCAGATAGTTAATTGACAGCTAAATAAACTGCATCATGGCTCAAAAACGATTGAAGTGTTTAGTATGTCAATGTTACTTTTTAGCTCATGTTCCTTTTAAAATTGAAAAAAGGGAATTTCATAAATGTATCAATTATAATTAAAATTCTCTATAGTGGTATATCATAGATGTAGATATTTTCCAAATCATGGGATTTTTAAAAACTTTTGTGAATTTTACAAAATGATTGGAAATAAAATTACAATTGGATTGTATTTGCACTGGTATCTTGATGAAGAAAACTTACTAGGTTCGAAAATTTAGGACTATATAAGACTCTATGTTGAACGAATCGAAATGTGTGATAATTACCCCACCCCACCAAAAGTACAGTTCATATGAAACAGAAAATGTTACATGTATGATATCAAAACAACTGCTTAAAGGAAATTTAACACAAAGTAAAATTTTTTGTGAGGTATAAGATACATGCATCATTTTATTCGAATAGAAATAAAAATTAAAAATTTAATAATAACTATTTTAACATTTTCAAACAGTAGTTTTGGACTATGTAAATGAAGAGTAATTATATGTGATTATATATATATATATATATATATATAATCACATATAATTCTTTAATTCTATATATATATATATACACACACACACACACATATATATATATATATAAAATCACATATAATTCTTTAATTCTATATATATATATATATATATATACACACACATATATATATGTGTGTGTGTGTGTGTATGCCGATGGCCAACTGCCAGTCATCTTGGATTTGCTAAGACATATGATCGAATTAGAAGAAATTACTATTGGCCAGGACTTTATAGTAGCATTCACCGATATGTGTTACAGCAGTGACAACTCAATTTCCAGCAGTTCAACTTCACCCGATAAAGCCACTTGACGTACCATTTACAAAAATTGGACTCGGATGCTTTCTCGTTATACGAAGCGGAAATAGGTGGATCATTGTTTGTACAGATTACTTGATGAGATTCACAGTTACAAAAGCATTACCAGCTGCTGAACCATAGAAGCCGCTAACTTCTTTGACGAAGAAATCAGCCTGAAACACGGCGCTCCTAGAGAAATAATGATCGAGGACTTTCATTCTTATCAAATAATATGAAAGTCATTAATCAGTTGTGACAGACTTCGCTTCTTCTGACAATTGCTTATCATTCACAGACCAATGCTTCGGCAGAAAGATTTAACTGGACGTTAGCGGACATGCTGTCCATGTACGTAGATGTCGAAAAAAGAAATTGGGACGCTATTCAACCCTTTGTGACCATCGCTATAAACTCCTCAAAACAAGATACGGCAGAATTCAGTCTAATTTTTCTTACTTATGGAAGAAATATCCAGACTTCTCTAGACGTAATTATCTCGAACAATACTGAAACGCACAACAATTACGTACAACATTTTATCAACAGGGCTGAAGAAGTTGCCTAACTCCACACTCTCGAAGCTTAGACCAATGACAAACTTCAATATGACGATATACATCGACCAATCATCTACGAAGTAGAGACATTATTTTGGACAATATAGAATAGCTCGATATTATCTGATGTGACATATGGAGAAGAAAGTATAGGAGAAAACCAGAAGAAAGAGAGAGAGAAGACGACGACGAAGTTCAAAGGATGTCATCCTTGTTCTGAGGTTAAAACTTTATCTTGATCCAAATAATCAAATTCATGAGAAGCGAGTACCTAAATTTTCAAGGAGACTTGTTACGATAAGTCAGACAAGATTGAAGTAGGGTGCAGCTTCTTTCTTAAAAAAAAAGGGAAATGTAGCGATACTCGTTTTCTGGCAATGGCTCAGGAACTGGATATATTTCTTGCGTCAAAAATTTATATTCATTCACTAGATTCTTCCTATTAAACTTCGACCCGCTAGTTGCTTTCGACCATGGTCAACAAAAGTCCATTTGCGAGGCATATTTATTTTCGAGACTTATGCGGGAAAGAATGAGCTGAAACGAAAGTGCAACCTCTTCGTGTATATATTATACCTCTCGCAATGCTGTAAATTCGAGACAGATTTTCATCTTCCTTTTATTCTGCCTCTCTTGCATCCTGCTATCTTCATTCGTAGTTAATTTATGTTAATCTTTAGCAAAATCTTATCTTTTTTTTTATTGTTCTAAGCAAATGGATGGTTTTTAATACTTTGGATAAATAAGAGTTCTCAGATTGAGATTCAATTCAGTACTCTTTATTTGACTTGCATTCTACGTGACAATTACACACGTGTGTGTAATTGTGTGCCGCACACGTGTGTGTGTGTAAAAAATAAATTATTTTTAATATATGTCATAGTCCTAGCTGCCAAACCTGTAGAATGAACAATAAAAATCAAGTTAATGAGAATTTTTATAAAACTTTTAAATATGTTTACCTTCTAAATTGTAAAATTTGCAATAATAATATTTTGGTCACACTTCGAATTAAATTAATATTAGTATTAACCAACATAGATTTGATACAAAAAACTTTAAAATAAGTTGCTTGATATTAATAAAATTGAAATTGGGTTCTTTTATTTACTTGGTTTTGACAATGTTTGGTAAGTATAATCAAAAAGTAGTTTCTTTTGTTAAAAATAAGCTATGATCAAAAACTTTTTAATGATTATTATAATACAGTTTACCTTTATGGGTTAAATATTAATTATTTAAAAAAATAGGTTACTAAGTATTAAATAAAATCGTTATAAAGAATTTTATTATATTAATGAAAGAAAAAATGGTAAATAGAAAAAGAAAGGATAGGGTTAGAAAAGTTTGTAATAGGATTATGAATAAAGAAGAAATCAATAAAAAAATTCTTGAGCTTAATGGTAATTTTGAGAAAGATTTTAATATTAAAAGCATCATTTACTTTTTACTTTACAATAATAAGGAGGGATTTTATTTAGAGATCATTTATTACACGATAAGAAATTTGAGAATATGTGTATTCAGATAATTAAGGCTATAGCTATATGTTCCCTAAATACAAGATTAATTATTATAATTTAGAGCTACAAAAAGTAGAACATGTATAGTTAAATTTATGGATAAATCCTTTGATAAGAGACAGAGAGAAGAGAGGGAGATTAATTTTAAAAATCTTAATAAATTAAAAAAAAATTAATCCGCATTAAAAATGAACATTAATAAGCTTTTAAATATGATAAAAATGGATTGTATTATTTTTAATTACAATAATAGCTTAGATTTAAAAAAAATGGTTATATATGTCTGTGTAATGTTTACAAAGAATATATCAATGAGGAATATCAACAAGTAGTTACAGGTAACTTTGAAGTTATTGAGGATAAGAAAATAAGATATATATAATAAACAATGGAATTAATTTGAGACTTAACATTTCGAAAAATAGTTTTCATGTTAAGAAACAAATTAGTTTAGATATTGATAATTTTATTACTAAATTATCAATTAACTAAGTCTCTTTTAAGCAACTTGAATACGGTATTAATTATGATATTTAAAAATTCATCTTTAAGAATTAGATAATTATAAGAGTATTTATTTGAAAGATTTAAAAACTGCTATTGTTAATCTTCAGGGGACTGATTTATTATTTCTCATGCAGGCAAAGTACCTAATAATAATGCTGTTATGTGAATATGATGATGTAGTAAAATTTTTTCATATTAACTTAACTTATAAGCATCATAAGCATAATAATTACTTAAGAGTTGTGAGCAGTAGACAGAAAGAAATTTCTTATAGAATTATTGCAATTTGGAAGAAAATTGGTGTGAATATTAATTCAGCTAAAATATTTAAAAAAATTAACACCAAAATTTCATAAGAAATCGTATTAAATTTAGAAGCGTAACTAATGGTTTGAATACTTATATTACATTTCCTGGTAAAAATTACAAAATATTATAGATAACTTGGGGAGAATTGCCATTATAAAAGTAGAGCTGCTCTTGTCAAATATATTGATAACAAACAGATATACGAGTATGCTATTTATAGTTTTGATTTTGAAGATCTTTTTAATACTGTTTTCATAGAGGATTTTATTAAAGTTAGATTTATAAAATATTTAATATTAATAAAGTTATTATATATAAAAAATTTAATTACTTAGTTAAGTAAAAAATTACTTAGTTATTAAAAAAATTATACATTTTTTTTTAATATTAAGATTTAAAATAGATTAAATGTGGAACACAAGGTTGGCTTGCAAAGTATTTGTTTAGCCAATATTTGCTTACATTTTTATGAAGATGATTTTGTTTTTATTATCATAGTTTTATAATGTTTAAATATTTTGATGATGTTGTTTTCTTTGAAATTAATAATAATGAAGATATTAAACTTTTCTTATAGTTTTAACCAGAGTATTTAAAGTTATTGTAAACCAATATTAACATAAATAAATTAAAATATTTTTATATACTTTTTTAATAATACAAGATAATAAAATTTTTGTAATTTGCATGATAAAAGGGACCTTCCCTCCTTTGGGACTCTTAAGGTATCTTTATTTTGGAGTTAATTAAGTCTTTAATTATAGAATATAATTTATAGCAAAATGTTGCGTAATATTATATTTGTGACTAAAACACAAGATATATAACATTAACTTGTGTGAAGTTAAGAAAATTTGTTTGGCAGCCGAATTCGCTCTTTGAATTTTATTAAAAATAGTTTAAAATATAACAATTACAATTTTTAGTTTTTTCCTTTGGTTTAATTTAAAATTTTGTATTTATATCAGTGTTTTTAATTTTTTTTCTTTTGTTTTTAAAATTCTTTTTAATCTTCTTCCCCCCCCCACTTTTCCGATTTTTTTTTAAAAAAAAAGAGCTTTAAAATTGTTTAGAATTAGATCTCTTTCTCTCTGATAGAGAGTATTGCTATATTTCCGGCTCTAACGAGTAGGAAAATCTTGTTATGTTAGAGTTAGATTCGTGTCTTGCATTTGCAAGCCAATTGCACGTTATTTCTTAAATATTTTTTATTGATTAATTTTTGGATTGTTCTTTTTCATTTGTACATAAAATTTTTCTCTTGGAAATGATGGGCCTATAAAACGTGTATAACCTGCTAATCTGTCATTAGCCAAATTCGAAAATCATTAATGTTATATTTCTAATTTTCCCTTTTTTTTCTAATTTTTCCCTCTCCTTTATTTTCACTGTTTTTCATGCCTTGATTTCAAGTTTCTCTTCTTGCTACTTTTTGTTCAGTATTCTTTCAGATATTTGTTCTCTTTTTTTAATTGTTACATGGTGCAATTTTCCTCCTATTTTTTAGGTTTTTGAAGCTAAAAAAATTTTCATTTTTCTTCACAATTGTCTAAGCTTTATTTCTTATTTCTATATTTTTTAAATTCATCTCATTTCTTTTGTTACATTAATGAAATATCTCACACCACACACACACACCACACACACACACACACACACACACACATATATATATACATATATATAATTATATATATATATATATATATATATATATATATATATATATATATATACACACACACACACACACACACACACACACATATATATATATATATATATATATATATATATATATATATAAACTTTTATGTTAAATCTTTTGATTATCATTTTACTTTTTGATTATGAGATTTATATTGCATATATCTTCTGGTTTTCATTGATATTTTCCTTTAGTATTTCTTTTTCTTCTGGTTTTTAGACCTTATTTCTTTGGTATGTTAGATCTTTTGAACGTTTGGTTCTATAATAACTTTTTTTTTTAGCATTTTAATGTATGCGGAAAGTTAGACCTGTAAATCAAGATTAACCTGCGAAAATTCTTTTAAGTCTGTTACAATATTTTAAAAATGTTATCCATCGTTTTTTTTATTGTTTTTTTTTTCCATCTTTCTATTTGTGTGTGTGTTGTGTTTGTGGTTTTTTTTTCAATTTTTTTTCTATCTGTTTTTGAAACGCATCTATTAATTTTTTAAAATTTTACTATTCTTACCATAAAACCATAGAATGGTTTTCTTGCCATAGGTATACAATTCTATTTGTAATATATTGTATTTTGCTTAAAATTTTATAAATGTTGCAATGTTTTTACTCATTCATTATTTTCATTAAAATTAGGCATGCAAAAATGAATAAAAATGCTTTTTTTTTCTTTTTAATTTTAGTGTTCTATCCTCTTAATCTTGTTTTTTATGTATTGTGCCTCTTTTGCAACTTTTAATTATGATATAATATTTTGAAAATAAATTATTATTTTGTTATTAAGTTTAATTATTCATATTCAGACTATTTTAATTTTATTTTCAATTAACTATTTCATTACATATACATGTATTATATAACATATTATTTCAACACATTGGCAGAATTGCTTTAGTACATTATATGTGTTTGCTTATGTGATAAACACATGGAACTACTTTGTAATTCTAAGAGTAATTAATTGTTCGTTTAATTTCTTAATTCTTTTCGTTTTAGATATATATTGTAGGTCTTGATCAAGCTTTGATTTATTGTACTTTGTTGTGTGATTTTTTTTAAATTACTTCTTTTATAATTTTAAATTTTTAATTATTTACATGTTTAATATGTATTCTTTAATATTATTCAATATTATACTATCAGTAATTTAATAATTTTTTTTACATTATAATTTTCTGTTTCAAATTATAGACTATTATAGATAATCTAAATTTAATTTTAGTATTTTGTATTTTTGATTTCATTTTACTGTGTATGTGTACGATTTCTGTAATTTTGAAATTTTGAAACTTAATTGTTTTAATATTTATTAACTTAAATTTTGGTTTTTAATAGATATGTTATACACATTTTAAATATTAATTCTAATCAACATTAATAATAATATTTAATATATATATATATATATAATGTGTGTGTATATTCTATCACAATATGCATTGCTCATGTATTCCTTTTAAAATCCGTTATTTTTACTAATGTATATTTCATGACAATCAACTTTTCATTTAGTAATTAAAATAAAATTAACTATTGTGTTCTTCATTTTCCAACTAACTTACTTTGAAATGTATGAGCAAGAAACAAAACGCATTAACTGCATTTTAAGTGCACTCTGAAATATGGAATTCCCTAAAGTACCGTCACAATAATGTGTCTGTGTTTGTATGTGTAAATGGTTAATTACCCAACCAAGTAATATTCTCCATTAATTGCATCAAATGAATATGTTCTGTGAAGCAATTCCTTAACGTTCTAGGAATTTAGAACTCTAGAGTTATAAATTTATGCTAACATAATACCCGTATAAGTCATCTTCATTTAGAATGGTTATTTTGGAAAGGTTAATTTTCGTAATTAAGTTTCAGAAAAAAAAGCATTTTTAACTGAATTTTTTTATTCGAAAGTTGAACTTATTGTTTTGGAGACAAAAATAACTCAAAAACGAAAGAACACATCTCCGCGGAAATTAATTAATTAATTAAATTGAGTACTTTTTATTTGAAAAATGCATGAATTCAGTTTTTTAAAATAATTTATTTCACTTCTACATTTGTTAAAATTTTTAAAAATTAGCTGTATTTAATGGTTGATTATAAATAAAAATATTTGGTAACAATTTGATTTCTTTTAACAATACTTGAAAAGATTTGTTTTTGTTTTAATTTGTTGTAAATGTATTTTATTTATTATTTACAACTGAAAGCAAATTTTGAAGGGAAAAAATTATTATGTAGTTTGAAACATTGATAAAAGAAATGAATGAACATCCTCAACAAGTTCATTTTTGGGTTTTAATAAATTACAAATGTTTAAAATGAGAAAGTTTCCGAATTTTGTTTAAACAAAAGTATTATACAAACAAGAATCCTTAAATTGGCTTCTTATTTTTTTTAAAAAAAGTTAGATGTTCACTATATAAATAGCGGAAAAAAAATCGATGAGATGTAAAATCAAGTTACCATAAAAAAAATTGAGTAAAAACTTGTGAGATAACACGAGACATTTTTTTCTTCGGTAAGAACATTACTCAAAAGACTAATTCATTAGAAGATAATATATTGAGTCAATAGTGCAATTAAAAATTTTTAAAAAAATATACTTATTTCGATTAAAAAACCTTTGATACATTTAAGTACAAATGTTAATTACGTATCCTTCAAAAATACTAAAATGTATTAAGAAATATTTAAATAAAAAGATCCACGTTTACTTAAATTATAATTACAGGCTGATGAGGAATTTTTCCAAAAAAATTAAAGAGCTGATAATACACGTTAAGGCAAAGTGCAACGGCGGAGTCACATAGTGTTTATAGGAGCTACGATTTCCGACAAGGCGTACTCACAGTCGTAGCTTCTTTGCAAGTCTACTGCACCAGCTATTATCTGAGAAAGATTCTTTCCAGAGAACTGTCACGAGTGGTGGACGAATAGTCCGGGTTCCGGACATCCGGGAGAGACTGCAACAGATTTGGAAAGGGACATATATAATTCGAGTAAGCGACTGTAGCGCTCCTTGTTGGGATGTCTCGCCGCTGCGACTGGTAAAGTTAAGGTGAAAACGACGTGCATCCGTATCCTTCTACCTAGTATATAGTTGACCTTTATTACTGTTAATTTTGTTGCTGTACATTGACCAATAACTCGCATTTTTACTTACGTGGAGTTCTTTCATTTCTTGTGTCCCGTGTTCACTACCGCGTGCACACGTAAGTCCGGCAAGTGTGATCCCTACCCCTCCTATAAGTTAGTCAACTTGGTAATGGGGCACCCTGTATATATTCTTACCGGTTCCTGCAGTGGATAATTAAACTCTTTTAAAATTCAAGATTTTGTAAGAAAATTTCCAAATGGACTTGAGAGGAATTTTGGTCCTTTGCAAGTCATTTTTGGGGCCTTTTTTTACCACTTGTTGCATTCCTTAACTAAATGCTCTTTAAAACTCATCTCTCACACTAGGGAACATTAGTGTAAACTTTATTTTTATCCTGAAGTTTAAATAAATGCTACTTGACAGACTGGGGGTCACTGTATTTTTCTGGGTGTTGAGGTCTTCCCGGATGCCGATTTTGCAGCTGAAAGCCTCAGTTTGGTTTGGGTGAAACAAAATCCCTACAAAGCCTGTCTAAGATATTCTCGAGGGCAAAATCAACTCAATTTTTCAACAAACAAAATTTTCCTGGACTCAAAACCCTCATGAGCATGATAAAAATGTTGTTGGAAGAGCAAAACTGATAATTATTGGAAAAATAAATTACATAAATCCCCCGATTTTCAGTATGAATTAAGGATGTGATATTACATGCACTTGTAAAAAGAGATGCTTTAACCCCCCCCCCCTTTTTTTTTTCTTGCTCAATAACTATAAGCTCTACTTTAGATGAAAAAGAAATTCTATCAACTTATGTATACACTTAATTTCATTATAATCAATCAGATGTTAAAATATATTCACCAAAAAAGAAAATTCTCTTATATTTATTTGCGCATCAGTACAATCTTTTCTGACACACTATTTGAAAAATTAAATGGTGAATTAAAATGAAGGAATCAACGCTATTTCAGTTTTTTTCTTTGCTAAATTATACGAACTCAATAACATTATTGTGTTGTTTTTTTTAGCTAATTATAATGAATTACTTTTATAGATTCTAAATCTAAATCAGCAATTATTTGTTGTGATTCCTACACTAAATCTTTTTACTTCTTATACATGACCCCCCTTACATACCAATAGGGACTCCAAGTAGATGTGTGTGACGCGCGTTTTAAAATAAACGTAAACATTTATTCTTTTTTTTTAATTGTCTTCAAACATTTTCATCTATAAATTGTTGAGCTACCATTTTAAGTCCAATATGTTTTGTAATTATTATTACAAGTGCACAATACTCAGAAATGTATTAAATGTAGACGATGATTAACGATGAATATGAACAGCAACTAATAGTATTTCTGTTTAATTCAAGTCTTCTATCAACGACCAAAGCGTTCCGAGTGTAACAAGATTATCAACTGACATAAAGTCGGCGTTGTCACTTGATCGAGTTGGGTAGTTCTTATCAAAGTTAGAATCACTGAATCTGCCATTCTCATTAGAAGTTACTTCGATTTTCTTTTTATTTTCCTCTGCATCATTGAACAATTCTCTTACTTCAAGAGAAGATAAGTGATTTTTTCAAAACTCCTATTTTGATTATGTTGAAGAAATTAATGTTTTGGTTTTATCAACACGTTAAAGGCAACACCAACGATATTAGTGATGGTCCTCGTAATTTTATTCCACCTTCTGATTTTAAGGATGTTACTCTTGATCTGGTACTCCATACTACTAACTTATAAACTACGAGAGGACTTTAGCACTCAGCTTCATTTAAGGCACTTACAACCCCAATAATGCCATCCGTGAAGTGTCTTAAGGAAATCAGGACTCGAACTCGCAGAGGGAGGAAAGGAACAATGTTCTAAATAACTGTTGTAGCATCTTCCTTCAACAACAAAGCCAGAACTTAAAGCGTCTCATTCTGGATGGTTAGTAAGGCTCGTTAGTTTGACTCCAGATCAGAAGATTTCGTGTTCATATCACGTCCGGGTCACCATTTCGGCGTACATGTTTTCTTACATCGTGAAGGGGGATTGAAAATTGTGGGTGAGTGGGGATGACAGAGGCGTTTCGAACCCTGGTTCAATGGGTCTGAAGAAAGTTCACCGGTCACATTTTGTTGCGCCTTAACCAAGCAGGCTGAAAAAAACGTCTCTGCTCTGTCTTTGTTTTTAGGATGTTAGTACTTTTCAGGATTAAGTTGAATCCCTTTATTCGCAATCGTAAAGAAATTTTTAGTGGGATGATAACTATCTTTAGTGACTAGAATGGTAGCTACCTGGTGTCCTAAAAGATTTATTACTGTTAATTCGTCAATTTATTTCGCAAAAGCAACGAATTTTAAAACAAATATTTTTATGCTGTTTGTCAAAAGCACTTCTAACAAAACGAAGAACTTATATTTGCAACAAATGTTCGAAATCCCCTCCACATCCTTTTTGAAGATAAAGCTGAACTCGTCTATGCATATTTTGAGAAACGCGTTTCAAGATGCGAAGAGTGACTTCTATCCTTTGAATAAAAGCAATTTTCAGATTATCTATTGTTTGGGGATTATTTTCACATACTTTTCTTTTTAATATTCTCACAGAAAAAATACAGGGAATACTCAGATCAAGGGAGTGAGTTTCATGGTTTAAGAAGATGGTGAAGTATGATGTACAAGTAATGAAACCGTAGACACGCATACATACTTCAATTTGTGAGTGTGTGTCGTTCGATTCATCTCAAGAACTCTTTGGTCACCTCGTTTCCTTGATTTAGAATTTGCTGTCTTTTTTCTATGGTTAAATATAGAAGTTTATGAAAATAATCCTCAAACAATAAATTATTTGAAAATAGCCATTACCAAAAGGATGTACGAAGTCACTCCCAGCACCTTAAAATACGTTTGTAAAAACATGAGCAAACGAGTTCTTCACTTTCAAGAAAAGGATGAATTGATTGATTATAATTTACATCGCACTTTTAGCAACATGAAGGTTATTGACAACGGATCTCGTAATTTTGAACTTTCGTCAAGTGATGAGGACGACATCTGAGCTGGCACTTCGCTCTCCAAACTTCCACATGATTGCAACTAGATGACATGGGACGTCGATAGATTTTACGCACCTCAGCCTGGTGCACAACGGTCTTCTTTTGGCATTAATGCTCAAACTCATGACTCGACGGAAACAATGTCGGCCGCGAATTCATAACTATAAGCACTTGCAATTGCGACCACATAATAAAACCAGTTGCAAATTTTCTATTACAACTTGCAATTATCATAAAATTCCAACACTATGCCCTGCTTTGTAAAAATTATCATTCTAATTTGAAGAATATAATTTAAATTTCACTTTTATTTAAGAAAATATACCCTTTCCTAATTTTTGTGTGTATTTTTTAAATTCTCATGTTTATTTTATACAATTTTTATTGCTATTCATTTTATAAGTATACTACAAGTAACTTACTCAAGACAAAAAGATTTTAAAGTTTTGTTTATTTTCTATAATTATTTTATACAGTTTTAATGTTTTATTTTCGGCGAGTCTTTAGCGGAATCTGGACTCGAGCCCCTGATTCGACGGAAATAATGCCGGCCGCGAGCTTACAACCGGACCTACTAGGCTACCGAATCCATGCAATTGTATAGTGATAGATATTGTTTATCTGATGGGATATTTTGGTAGATCTTGGTGAAATCTTCCAGTGCGTATTCTCTTTTGTTTTTACTAATTTTATATTTCATTTCAAACCGACTATACATGTCCACAGATGCAAAAAAAAAAAAAAAAAAAAAAAAAAGACTCCTCCCATGCATGTATGTTTGCAAAAACGTTTTATTCAGTTTATTAGAATCACGATCATTAATTGTAGAATGTATTATAAAAGTAATTTTTTCTAGAAGGTACGTAGAATTATTGAGAGTTCCTATAAGTAAATTATCCTCCCCATAAAGCACAGAAATCTTACGAAAGTAATTCTAATTTTCGGTGATGATTAAGGATTTCCACATCATGTCTACAATTTCATTGGTGCAAAAGAAATATATATACCCATGTATAAATATTCTAATTTTATTTCATTAAAGCATGGTTGTTTTATGCCACTAAGGGCCCGCCGTGTAGCCGAGGCTGATGCATATTAAATCTATCGGGCCCAAAGTCCTCCCGTTGGCATGATGAGGAAATTAGGAGAGGGATACCATCTCATGTGTCGTCCTCGTCACTTGACCGAGGTTCAAAATTACGAGGTCCGTCGCCAATAGCCCTCGTGTTGCTTCTAGTGCAGGCCTGGCCAACCCGTGGCTCGTGGAGCTGTGTCATCTGAATAAAAATTTAAACTTTTATTGTACATAAAAGTACATAAGAATATTCCATCATAATCTTATTACCATGGGAACAACCTGACTCAACTTTAATCACAATATTTAATTCATCTTGCTCAGAAACAATTACAAAGATCGTTTTCAAACGCTCACGGGCCATCTGGTGCGATTGGGCGATACACAATGAATAAGTAACTAGCAAACTTACTAAAGAGCTCGGGAGTGCATCACTAGACTCAGGGAGGTAATGCGACACGCAAAACATGCAACATAGCAGCAGCCTAATATTTTTACGAAGAAGTGGATTGTTCCAGACAGACTGAATGTTCAGTGTCTTTTGATAGCTAATAATTTAGAGACAGCGTTGTGTTGTAACTGCAGGACAGTTTTTTAAATGTTCACTCATGGACAAAAAAAAATTAGCGCACCAAGAAATAAATGCGAGATCGTAACGAAACTTGGCATGAAGGTACATGTCGGGGAGATATGCAAATGATTAAAAATGTAGCGTGATTGCGCATTACGTATAGCCGGTAGAGGGCATTTAACGTCGTTCTCCGTGGAGTATAAAACAGGTAACCAAAGCTTATTTGAGTGTGCTGAATCGTTTACAAAGGAAGAGCTGAGGTAGACATGTCATTACGCCGTTTTTGAAGACAATATGAGCAGCTGTCGCAGTTTGAGAGGGGGAGAATCATCGACATGATGGAAGCTGGGTAGTCAGCTAGGCGAGTAGCTCGTCAATTAGGCCGCTCTGATTGTGTTGTGAGGAGGTGTTGGGACCAGTGTATCCGAGAGATGTCATTTACACGAAGACCAGGCTCAGGACGCCCTCGACAGACCAGTCGTCGAGAAGACCGCCACATCGTAAGAAATGCACGCATACAGCCAACTGCTTCATCGGCCGCCATCCAGGCACAGGTAGCACCTTTACTAGGGCCCCCTGTGTCTTCTCGAACCATACGAAGGCGCCTGGCTGAAGGACATTTGGGATCGCGGTGCCCATTACTTGTGCTGCCCTTGACATCCACCCATCGACGCAAACGTTCAGAGAGGTTATGGGTCTGTATGGCGATGTTGAATGGAAGTTGAAAATGCTTGTTTTCCACGATGCCTCCACATAGATATACGTTCATCATGACACTGAAAACACACACATCTTCCTGTGACCAAGACCGCTGTTCAAATAGTCACTGTATGCTCACCTGTCTTTGCTGTAGCATCAAGGAAAGTCGAAACAATGGTCTCTGTGTTGTAGACATTATCACATCGCTCTCTTCTCTCATCATTTTACTCTCATCTTTAATTTTACTTATATCGAGGAAGAATAGTCCCAGGATATATTTTAGAATCTTAAAAGATAAACAACTGTACGCGCGGACACTTGTGGTCTTCAAATGAGCCAAGTTATTGACTCAGGAACATTGGTGTAGCATGATCCCTCAAGGCTGCCTCTTGGACTCGTCGAACCCATATTTGCATGGCAGTCATAGGATAACATTCGATGCATTTAGAAATATCGCAATATGACATACCACAGTCTTGGGATTAGTCTACTATAAATGCGGTGGTCAAATTCTGACACGTGCTGATAGGCGCTCCTCCTTACACTAGGCAAAAATACGACTTATACACAAGCAAGAAAGGTTCAAAAGCGACTTTCGAAAAGTAAAATTGTTGTACAATATTATTTTTTCATATATTCTGTAGAAAGCATTACTGTTACCTGTATTGCTCAAATGCGTTGAAATGCTAATGATTTGCATATCTCAGCATGTTATGTCTTTCATGCAAATTTGACATTTCTTGGATATCACCTTCATGGAAAATATTTTTAATGATCCGGTGTATATAAAGAAAGAAAGAAGTTCTTGAGGTTTAGTAAGATTCCCGTTGTCTTCTTTTTAAAAGCAAAGGAAAACAAAAGTTTCTGAACTGTTTAGCTGGTTATTCAAAAGACACAGTAATACGTTTTTGTTAGTAATTAAATCAAGGGTTCTGTGACGTTTTGTTGGTTATTCCGGTGCAAAATCTAAAATTTTGTTAGTATCTAGAGCAGGGACTCTAATCCATTTCGTTAGTTACTCCAAGGCAGGATAATAAGTTTTTGTTAGTACTAGATCAGGGCTTCCATGCCATTTTGTTGATTATTCTAGGGTACAATTCTACATTTGAGCCTTTCTGTTATTCGCATTTCTGGCAGAGTGAAAAAGTTTATGTGAGTAACTTACCAATTTTTCCAGTTACTCCATCACCAGGTGGAGTAACTAGAGCTGTAAAACTTCATTCTAATATCATCCACTTCTTAAAAACTTTCTTTTTATCTTTTTCATTTCGAAATTAATTTCTCCAATCTACCAACTTTAACCTACACAGTAATTAATTGTTGTGTGACATAATTCAAAACCATATCCAATCTTCATTATTACAAAATGGGTACATTTCGTACGATATTTTCCAACGATGCCTCTCATTTCGTCTCAAGCTTTAATGAGATTTTTTTTCTTTCTATCGCTCTACCGAGTACGAATAATACGAGTAATAATAATAATAAAAAAAGAAAGAAAGAAAGCGAACCCCTTCTGACATCGGTGTGAAGCTACCCAAAAAGGCCACGTGTTTCTAAAACAAACACTCAAAGCAACTGCCGACCCCTCCATCCCTAATCAACTCTGCAGGAGTCCTCATTAAATTTCGCCTCAAGTGGGCCGATGATGGCTTGATGACTAACGAGCCATTTTCCTCGGCGGGAGGTCACCACATAAGGTCGCAAAGTGCTCTTTTGGCGACAGATTGAAAGTCCATTTGTTTATTTTCCGGAACCATTCCAAAATAGAGCAATAGGGATATTTTTTCTTCTCTGGCAATTTTTTTCCCTTTTAGAAATAACTTTTTTTCCTTCATCGAAAGTATTTTCCTCTTAATTAAGTCTGTAGTAAATGTAGCTTGTTTGTGATGATGCATCTTCTTGCCCGTCGCGTTTAATGAGTTGAAACAAGACCTGGGACATGTTTATGACACGAAAGTGATTTGCATGCCTGTCGTAATGAAGTTGGTATTTCATTTCATCAAAATGGATGGAAGAAGTTTTTAAAAAAAAAATGGAATTTGGGTTCTATTCCTAGATGTTTACTTAAGATTCCTTGCAAGAAAACAAGTTGTGATCATTAAGACATTTTCATGGGAATATTAACGTAAGGTTTATAATGATAGCAAAGAAAAAAAATTGTCTCATTTACAAAACATTTTCTTCAGTAGCATCGATAGGATTGATGTCAATCGGAGCTGTACTAATTCCTTCCCTATATATATTTTATTTTCTTTCTAAAGTCATCTATGCAGAAATTTTTTATCTATTTTTTTCTATTTTAATCAAAGCAAATGATAAAAATGAAATTCGAAAATGATAAACATTTGAGAAAAAAAATCTATTTTCAGAACAATTCTATGTAATCTAATTAAAGTGCCACTGTAGTTAACTTCAGAGTTTTAGCTATTCTTCTCTAAATAATATGTAATAATTCAGCAATATATTTAAAAGTGTTTGTGTTTGGAAGAGGGTAGAAGCTCAGAGAGTTTGAGACTCTGGACATATTACAGCTCCGAAGTATTTTTCTTTCTCGTCTGAGAATGAAAAGCTGAGGTTTACAGCAATTAGATTACATTAATGAATTTGATGAAATAATACATTATAAATTAAGAGTCTGGAAATTTGTATAGCGTTAAAGTGCGTGTGATTATAACTGTACGATTACGCAGACAGATTCACGGAATAGAAGCCCAGATAACCATTAAAGTGTCTCTGTTATTTTAAAAAATGATACCCATTTTTTTTTTCTCTTGAAAATTCGAATTCACATAAAAGTTCCATTATAATTATTTATTTCTTCAAACAGAAAAAAGTTAGTTTTTCAACTATTATTCTCCCTTTTAAAGAATCCTTAGTTGAAAAAATTCCAAGAGAAGTATTATAGAGATTTAACAACTCTAATTAGTGAGAGTTTGAACAAATATAAATAATATGAAAAATAAAATGTTTTTCTCAGTCATGTATTTTCCTTTTAAGAAACAATTTTTAAGCAAGACTGCCACTAACCCAATGAAGTCTGACCTTAATTACTAAACTGTTGTAATTCCAGAGTTTTCAAGAAAATTAGATTCCCTTGAGTGGAATTAAGAACTAGAACAATGATTCTTTTACTTAACATTAATTTTACAAGCTCTCAGCCACAGGGGAAAAAAATCAAAAATAATCCTGTGATGCTCTTCCTTCATTATTTAACTCTACAGTCCTCTTAAAGTCAAATTAAATAGTCAATAAGTTCAAAACTCCAATTGAAGATATATAAGAGAACTAAAATACAGTTAATTATTTATAAAAGTATTTGAAAAATCCCTCTCTCTCTCTGGAATCGCTCTGCTTTCAATTAATCCTCATTTATGTTCGAATAATCTTAGCATAACAAATAACTCATTCCGATTCAAGCACTTCTCGATTATAGTAGATTCGACTCCTATTATTCTGATCAGGAGTCAACTTCTTTCAATATAAACGCTTAATTACGATGATTCTCACTTCAATCTACACATCATAGGCTAGTCATTATCCTGTATCTCATTCTCTTTCTTTACCTTCTCTCTTAGTTCCATTTCGCTTGCATATCACTATCTCTAATTCAATTTACTTTACTTCTAATTTGCCTAATCGCATCTCATTTTGGTTGGCAAGGAATTTAAATTGTATGTAATTCAAATTACCAAAAAGTCCCCGAGGTTAGTAAAGAGAAAATCGCGAACAGCTCAACGTTACAAGTCTCAACTTGAGGTAAACACAATAATTTAACAGCTTTCTTCGTTTAGTTGGTGTCACATCACTTTGGTGGAGGGCGGCTGGCCTTAATGAAGGGGAAGATATGAGCAGGTTATTTTCTGGTCTGCAAACCACTTTGTCAGTGCTCTTGAGCAATGCCAAAGGTTTACGAATTTTCAAAATTTGTGCCCGCAAACTGGTAAAATTTGTGAAAAAATTTCGCGGATAGGTGGATTTTTTTTTACAAAAACTCTGTGAAGTTGGTTTTTTCGTGATTTTCTCTTCATTAACCTCGAGAATTTTTTGGTTATTTGAATGGCATAAAATTATAATTTCTTCTCAACCCAAATGAAACGTTATTAAATAAATTAGAAAAATAGAAGTGATAGATGAAAATAGAAGTTAAGTGAATTGAATTACAGATAATGATACACAAATGAAATAAAATTGATATGAAAGTGAAGGGAGAAATAGGATAACAACATTCTGATAGATATTTTTAATTTGGATCAAAGCCTCTTAATTAACTTATTGGACTGAAGCGAATTCTGATTAAAGTTTTAGCTGAGAAGTTATTGTGAGTGAGAATTGTTCAAATCAGAGCGCGTGATTTCATAATTAGAGCATAATTTAAAAATGACGAATTAATTGGGATTCGAGAGAGAGAATGGCCTTATCTATTCTTTAGTGATTATTTGTATAAATAAAATATTTCCTTTTACTCCGACTTACCTTCAATTGGAGTCTAATAATTATTGTCTGCGTTTAGGAAAGATATCAGCAGAATCACATAATGGGGAATGAGGGTTACAACTTTATTAAGTATTAAAATTGAGTAATGGTGTAGTTTCATAGTATAGGAGTCAGATGTGGCCGTGCATCATCAAACAAAATATAACTATAATCTAGATGTCTCAAAGAACGGAAAAAACTATAAATTGGTTGACAAGAAGGAGGATCTAAAATGGACAAGAATCGCTAGGATATCCCGAGGAAAAGTCGCCAGTATTTAGCAAAGAAAATAAACTATAAGGGAAAGATAAGGATAACTGGGGTGCCTCGGAATCATGATACTAATACCAATCTAAAGAAGACAAGCCCCTGAGGGAATAAGTATTAAAGAACTACTTCATAAGTTATAATAGAAACGTTTTTATAATCATTTACTTACAATAATATTTAAATGTAAGGATAAGTAATTAGTATGATTACCAAATTTAAGTATATAGACCTTTGATAAAAACCATAGGAAATTATAAAAAAAAATCACAAAATCATTGCATATAGAGAAAAAAAATCAGGCCTCTAATTACTTAAAAATTAAATATTTGTAATTTTTGCGTTTTTGTTATATTTGTGAGAAGATTGTTGCTGCTCTTCTTAAATTAACTTTTCAATTGCAGGTTTTGATTTAGTCGAACTAAATCAAAAGAGAGAAACAACCGAATTATAATTTTACTTTTTATTACAGTCATGGAGGAAATTCCCGCTTCACATAAATATGTTGTTGCGAAGAGGATTAACATTTTCATTGCTTTCTCGCATTAAGATGGATATTCATTTTTCATTTTGATCCAAAATTTATCTATAGACATTCTTGAAAAACTAGTTTTGAACATAATATCTGAAATAATCTCAATAAGGGATCCATATTCTCTGGACTTCAGTTTCATTCTCTACTCTTTTGAAAAATGATCCATCCTTGTGGTGACCGGGTGTGACCGAATAGTCCTAATGTAGCTCATGCGTGTCGTAAGAGGCGACTAAAATGGGTACCCATTGTCTGGAGGTATAGCCAGGCATCCTGTCCCTGGGGATTATATCGGGGGACCTTAGGGAGTTGCCCTCTTTTGGTAAGTAAGGGTATCATGACCCCGAGGACCCCAGTGATCTTTTTTCTTTCCTATGGATTTATTGTCTTTGGTAAACACGGGTGTCGCGTTCCCGGGTTACCCAAGCGATCTTTCTCTATTTTCGACGTTCCTTCATGTCAACCACTTTTTATCTTTTTTCAACTTTTGTCACACGTCTAGACCCCAGTTACATCTTGTTTGTCGCAGTATAGCCACATCTGGCTCTTGCGCCAATAAACCTCACTTACTCACTCACTCACATTTGAAAAATCGTTTGTTTATCATAAAATTTTTTTTCACCTAGCTTTTTCAGATGAGAAATAATTTCAAAAATATTATTTAAAAATCGTGTGTGTGTTGACCAATGATTATATTTAACTTTAATAAGTTTAAAACTTTCTGCGAATTAACAAAATCATACAGACAATGAATTCTTAATAGTTTATTTTTCTCTGTTAAACATAGTTCTATTTCCAATCTTAATTCAAAGTGCCTGATTAAATTCTTGCCTCGCGAGAGTTATCTAACTTCTGTATACAATAATAAATGTTGATGTTTCACACCAACCTTCTGACAGAATATTGCGAATAATCCATTGTTTAAAAATCGCTATTTTTTTTAAATATTTTTATAGATCGCGTTAAAACTTCATTTATTTCTATGGATAGACTTTTCGCTGTTAAACGCTTTCTGTGGATTATATAGTTGGTAATTATTAAATCAGAATTTTACTATGAGCTGAATTCTTTTAATAAAGTCACATACTAGCTGCCCCATTAGTTCATACACCTAAGCAGTTTTTTCATTATAAAGAGAGAGAGAGAGATAAATAAGTAAGTGACTTTCTAGTTACATATTAATTTAGTACATTAGAAAATTCTCTTCACTTGTTGCGTTTGAAACCAATTCTATATAACTCAATAATTCTTCTTTTATTTCTTCTAAAATAAAATCAATATATCTGGCGTAGCGTTTTTAGAAATTTTGCATAATTCTGTATTGCAAAAAATTCTGATTTTTTTTTATTTTTTCCATTAACTGATATTCCACATTCCCTGAGATCTATTATATTCTTTTCATAGTATCATTAGGTAAGGAAATCAGTTTGATTTTATTAGCAGCCGTGGATGCAAACATTTTTAAACAAATATCTATTAAAGCTGGTTTCATTAAATTTTCTCAAGTGGTAAATGATGTTTTGGTTTCAGCAATCTGAAGTGCAGTTAGGTATGAAAATTTTACTGACTGACTTATTCTGATTACTGTGTGTGTGTGTGTGATTTAAGTTACTGTGTGATTTAAGTATTATGTGTGAACTAAGTTTTGTTCAAATGCTTTTGTTTGTAATCCTAATTCTTGTTTTATAAGCTCAAAATATGCATACGGTTCATTTTCTAACTCAGAATGTTTAGACTTCAAATGTCGTAACATTTTTGATGGTTTCATAGCATCATTTACACAAGCTTCCTAGCAAATTTTACACATCGAAAGTACATATTTGTCCATTAATTTGAATCAAAGTATAAATCCATACTTTAAATATTCCTCATTGTAGAACCTGAAAAAAGATTTTTTTTCTTTTTTCCCCCCCGTGGACACCCAAGTTCTGTTTCGCTTTCATTTTTTGAGACGTTTGAACTGGTAATCCAAAAATTCAATAGCGTGCCTTGTGTACGACTCATGTTATTGTGGGATAAAAAATAATTTTTCTTAGCTCCTATATAAATACTAAAAATTATCAATACATTTACTTTTATATTTGCCCTTGTATTTTGCGCTTAACATATTACAAACGAATGCCTAGAAATAAATTGACATCACACCGCGGCGAGACGTAGCAAATGACAAATGGGAATGTACCATCTTCAAAGGCAAAATTATGGATACAAAAATCCTAAAATTATTACATTAACGTAAAAAATATCGCACAAAAATATTATTAGTAGTATTTGAATAAGAAATTTTTTTTTGATATTCAGGAACAGACAGCCTGATCAGTAGTTGAAAATCCCTGTCTTAGATAACCGAGGCGTTATAAGACGCTTAATAGTTATTAAACGCTTTTATTCTTGTCAGTTGGAGAGAACCGTAGCAAACTTAAAGGAAAAAGTACTTAAAAGCGTAACACATGTGGCCTTCAAGACTATTAAAAAACAGCCAAACCGTATTTTTTAATTAGTAGGAGATTTTACTTTTTTTAAATAGAATCTAGAAATCGTTGATGTCACATGCAAACCAAGCAAATATCTAATATGCATTTATGACGCTTAGTATACGTTTTTTTTAAAATTATTTTAAAATTGAAAATAAATTTAAAATAACTATCGGGACTCAATTAGGCATCAATGATATGTATTCAGATATCTTTTAAAAGAAATTTCCGTTAGGTAAGGTGAAAATGAATATTAGACAACCAACTACGGAAAAAGGTCAATTTAATTTATTTTATGTCTTAATTACTCAATAATAATATTTTATATCTTAATTACTTTAATTGCGTAATATTCACTACGTTAATTAGACAATACAACGAATAAGAAGTCAAGAAAATTGTACCATTCATTATTCCGTATTTCTTATTAATTCTTTATAAGTATCATCCTTTCAACTAACACAAATTGCTAGTCTTTTTTTTTAAAAAAATAATGTTCAGAATAAATATGCAAACCTCATTTTACGTATAATTTACTAACATAAAATGCCAGCTGTGTTTATATTCTTAACGATGGTTTATTTTATCAGATAAAAAAAAACGCAGACTTTATTTAAAATAATTATAAAACTCCGATTAGCCACAGATGTACTTTAATAAAACGTTAACAATGTTTACGGGATTTTATTTTCATTTGATGATTGATTCGTAGTATAACCGTTTCTTGGATAACTCTATAACTACACTTTACTTACCTCTTTTACTAATCGTTTGAAACAGAAAATTAGAAACGTATTCCATTTTAACGGGTACGATAAAAAAAAAAGGATAGAAAATATGGCGAATAAAGTTCTTTTGCAAGTGTTACAATAGTGTGAAAATTTATTCCATTTAGTTGTTTTTCTCATTTTTTAGATAAATGTTTGAAAAGATTTTACATATATTGTACTCTTTTTAAATTAATTCTATTAATCAGTTTCATTCAAGGCTTAAAGCGTAATAATGCACATTCAAGATACTTATATATTAAAAGACCATAAGTTATGGGATAGCTTCTAATATCACGAAGAATCTCCTTTTGCCTTCGAAGAGCATTAACTCTACTTGGCATTGAATCAAAAAGTCGTAGGAAATCCCTGAAGAAATATTCAGTCCTGCTGACAGCCGTCCATAATTCTGAAAGTCTTATCGGGGCAGGATTTGGTGCACAAGCTGACTTTGCGATCATGGCCTATATATGTTCGGTGATATTCATGTTTGGCTGCAAAGAGGGCCAAATAATTCACTGGAATTATCCAGAATATTCCTCAAACTTATTGCTAATGATTTTGACTGGATGACATGGCACATTGTATCCTGAAAAGTTTCATCGTTGTTAGGGTACATTAAGCCCTTGAATTGATTCAAATAGTCTCCAAGTAGCTGAACATAAAAATATTCAATCAATAATGGTTTCAGTTTCACCACAGAGGACCTCATCAATGCCATGTCCAAACAGCCCTCACCAGCTTGCTCAGTGCCTTGTTGACAGCTTGAGTCGATGTCCTCGATAGGGTCTGAGCCACTCTCAAACCCTGCTGTCAGCTGTTACTAACTGGAACCGTAACTCATCAGACCAAGCAACATTTTTCCAGTCATCAAAGGACCAACCGATGTGTTCGAGCCCAGAAGAAACGCTGCAGCCGATTGTGTGTTGTTAGCAAAGACACTTGGATGAGTCTTCTGCTACCATATCTCATCAAAATTGAATTTCTTTGAACTGTCTTCACGCACACGTCTGTTCTTCGTCCCACATTGATTGTTGCTGTCATTTTACTCAGTATTGTTGGCCAGTAACATTGACTACTCAAGCACATATTGTTGGTAACGGTCTTTAAATAGACGCGGTCGGCCACTGCGTTTTCCATTGACAGCAATGCTTGCCACACTCGTTACAGTGTGGATCGAGAAATTCTGAATTTCCTTACAATTTCCGAAATGGAATGCACCATGCGTCTAGATCCAACTAGCATTCCGCTCTCAGAGTCTATTAATTAAGTCCATTATCAAGCCAGAAAACCTTTCACATGGATTATTTGAGTTCAAAGAAAAGACCAGACAATGCATCACCCATCGTTACATTTCTTATGCAATGCTACTGCCATCTGGATATTTGCATATAGCTATACCACGGTTTTTGGCAATAGCGTGTATCATATTTTATTAATTTCTGATATAATTATTCATGTATCATAATTGATAACAATGTTTCAAGCTCTACGATTAAAACAAATCTAAAATATTTATATATGTTGTGTTTATTTTATTTGATATTTCATTCAACCAAATACATTTAAAATACATTGCCGTATGAAATCCCACCTTATTTATGAGTGTTCTAATTAGAGAAATGTATAACAACTTAAGTTCATTAAAAAAAATCAGACAATAGAAAATATGTAAATACATAATAAAACATGCACATTCAGACTGGGGCTTTAATTGCGGGGTTAAACATGCCATGCAAGTATGATACCAAACCTCCCCCAATGCATCTTGCTACACAAAAAATGGATTGCCCTAAAAGTGAATTAAAATAGAACATGCTATAAGAAAATAAAATCGATAAGACCATAAACATCCCGATTACAAACATTTAAATCTGATTAAAAAAAATTGAATTTGTGCTTGGAAAAAAGATCGAAGCGTCAACTTAGAGTTACATGTAAAATTCAACTTTAGTCGATAAAGACGTCAAAAATCGTAAGTGACATTTTATGACATTTCATGTGAGCAAGTGCGAGAACAAATGGACAAAAATTCAAGAATCCATTTAAATAAAATTCCCAAAAAATGTTTGTAATGTTGCCATTGAAGTAAATACAAATAACGATTATTTTATACATATATATATATAACAGTTATAAATAAAAACTAGATAAACAATTCTCAATAAACGAATAATTTTTTTATCAACCGATGAGAAATAGCAAACATACCATTATAGATAAACCAAATTGCACCAATTACCTTTTTAAAGCACATAATGAAAACTGATAATCAAACAGGAAGGGGAAAAAAAGAAATCTTTAATAAATCTGTCTTTAGTAAATAAAATTGGGCCATAAGGACGAATTGCATCAATCGCAGACGCATATTCAACCGATAGCGTAATGTACCAAGAGAAGCCATCCTATTAAAATTGAAGCCACTTGAATTTCTGTGTTGAAAGGATAATGATTGATGATATATCCAATCCTGCTGTTTACGAGTAATCACGTATAGAAATAACTCTTTTAAGACGTAAATGAAGCTATCGATATCTTTATTTTTTTATGAACAGAAACATTGATGGTTTCCCAGATGTTCTGTAATCAGAGGAATCGTGATGTGTGAGATCGGAAGGTTACGAAATTTCAAATGATTTTACTGAGAAAATATCGTTTCAAACCATTTAAAATCCCATGGCGAAATCAATTTCTTAAGAAGTATGGTACTGTAGCTCTGTCAAAACATATATTTTACACAGGAAAAAAATTAGCTACAACAGGGATTATTTTTTGGTCGACGACAAAAATGTAACTGTCCACTTTAAAAATGTTCAAAATGTACGTAACTTGTGAATTTTCATTTTATGGTAGCAATAATTTCATTTAGTTTAAAATATATTCAATTTATTAGCAATTAATAAATTACTTTAATTTCAATATCTCAAAAGAATATTAATGTCCATTTCAATATTTTATCATCTGCTTTATATGGCCAAGTATGTTCTTTGAAAAACTTGGTACGGAACAATTTGTTTTTTAGCCACTACAGGGGCTATTAATTTATTGTTTACTTTATTTTTAATATCTAAAAAAGCTTATTATTGTTTACTTCAATATTTTATCGTTTGGTTTAATTCTAACATTTAATTGAATAGTTTGATAATTATTTTTGTTAAAAAAAGTTAGCATCTTTATGGCTAAATCGTTCTTTTCAAAACTTCGTATAAAGCAATTTTTGTTTATATGTGGTTACATTGTATTTTTAAATATTTTTTTTTTTTTTTGAATTTAAACATTTCTAATTTAATGAAGTTGAAGAATCATTTTTACAAGGGAATTAGTTTTAAAGAAAACAAGAATAAAAACAGGAATAAAAATATGTTTATTGAATATAAAAAGAATGGATATATATATATATATATATATATATATATATTCAGGAAATGACGCGGCATAAGATAGCAGAACTTGGACAAATTATCGCACAACAGGAAAAACAAAACTTGTACCACTTAGCAACACTATAGGAACAAAAACAATACTTGTAGAGATTAGGATCATAAATAGATAACAAAAAAAAAAAATCACTAGAAATAAAAGTAGCTGCTCTTTCAATAGCATTCAACTCACTAACTTACTAGTCTGCAAATTACAGACAATTTTCCAAAGGATTACTATACATTTCAAAAGCAGACTCGGAGAGCTTTCGACAGATTCTTTCAGATTTCGCATCTCCCCGGATTTATAATTGTCTGGGCCAAGTAGGAGGTAACAGGGAAAATTCAGGCAAACTCCATAACTTTTCTTCTAACAGAATTTTGGAGAAAAATTGAGCATTTTTTGAGAACCTTCAATTTATTACTTAAATCGTTTCGTTGCTAAGTCACTGAACTGGTTTCCAAGTTCGTCGCCAAGGACGGAGGTCATTGCTTAAGTTTTCCTTGGTGTCCAACAAAAACATCGGTAAATGTCTCTTTTCATTCGTAAGTATGATATTGGAAGGAAGGATCGATGAATGTTCGTAACAATTTATTGTATTCTCCTTTTGTACGACCTTTAAAATTTTGAATGCAAGAAGATGTTAAGCTCTGCTTTATCGCAACAAGTAGAACGTGATAAACAAGTTGTGTAAAACAAGTTATACGGGAACTAATTAAGAACGGCAAAATTGCAGAATTCCAATAGATGCCATCACATGTGGACATAGATAAGGAAAGAGAGGACCTAATGGCTAAGAGAGGCATAAAATCGCACATGGAAGATATTTCTATTCCATTGGACCCTTAAAAAAGATGCATATGTGAGAAAACCCTGTTAATAAATGATAAATCTTGGGAAAATATTACAAATGACTAGAAAGAATGCAGTCATAGACCACGTAAAGAGATAGTGGCTAATTTTAGATTAAAAACTAGACTTGACTACCTAGCAGAACATCTAAAAAGAATAGGCATATTGACCAATAGTTTATGTCCTATCTGCAAAACAGATGCTATGAATAGAGAACACTCACTCGTTTGCCCGGACCTTGCCCCCCTATTACAACTTAAGAGGTGATATTTGCCTACTTTACTGGAGCACCAAGGATCGGATGTCCTGAACCCTTGAATGCTCCCCCTCTAAAACTTTTTAAGAGTTTTTTTAGATCTTTTAATATTTGAATTTATTCTTTTTAATGATTATTTCTAATAGATGATCGATCTTTGAATTTTGTCTTTTTAATAATGATTTTTTTTTGTCTATACTTTAAGTGTAATTGTAATTTTCTTTTATGTTTGCGCGAGTGGCCAGATGTTTATGGATTGAGTTTTTTTTGTATATGTAACAACAACTTTTTGTTGTTGACCAAAGTGCTTGTTACTTTCTAAGCACAAAAAATTGTACATTCAAGTTTTTCATACCTGCTGAATTCATTTATGGTGAATCGAAAGTCTCTGATGAGGAAAGAAGTCATCTTTATGCCAAAAGTTTAAATTAATTTCATTTCTCTAAATCTGAAGTAAATCATATTTAACACTTTACACACACACAATAATACTACTACCATCAATAATACAATACATACATGATATATTATCATCAATAATAATACATATATATATATATATATATATATATATATATATATATATATGCATGTGTGTGAATACCATTTATATGTACGAATAATTATATATGAGCAATTAATAATCAAAAGCAGTATTTATATTTGTTAGTCATGCACTTAATTGTTGATAATCTTGTTTAAAATTCTCTGCATATTACTTCAAAATAATGCAGCGTACTTAAAAACATAACATTTTATAACCTGAACATAAAAATAATTTCAAAACTTAAATTTCATGAGATTTAAAAAAAAAATAGAATTTATTATTTAAATTTTCCTTAATTTTTACTCTAAGATTGTGCAATAGCTAAAATATGTGAGTGCTTATTTGGAAAAAAATCTGTTCACTATATAGGAAACAACCACATTTTATAACGTAGAGAATATCAATACTATGTATTTGATAGATTTTGTGGGAAATGTACCAAAATTCTAAAAAACATTTTTTTTTTTTTATTAAAAAAAAATACAAAGAGAGATTTTTTTTTCACTGCCGTTCAACGCTTGTTTTTAATTTTAAAATTCAATTTTCTAGTATTCTATTCATCAAATAATTCATAAATAATACATTTATTGAATCAGCAAAGCACCATCTAATTTTTAACAGAACAATAAAAAAAATGGTAAATTTGAAACCTTTTAACGTCTCGTTCACCTTTAGGTAAGATATTCCTATTCGGGATTAAATATGACTTAATTTTGCGTAAATTCTTAAAAATGTATTTGTGTAGAAATTATTTTAAAAATTTGAGCTACTTAATATTTAAGATTAAAAAAGTTGAGCAACAGTATGATTATCGCAGTAAAACAATTTAATTATAAAAAATATTTATACAACTGAAAATCCCCGAAAGATTAATTTGCATAGATGATCCTTTAGAAATAACGTATGAGCAATTAAGTAATTTCAATTTTTTTTAATAATATAAAACAGTGTTCATTATTAATATTTTTTCTTTTATTCAACTGCTTAAAATAATCTGGCAGCTGCAGACTAGTGATCGTGGTCGCGAACTTGTGGCCGGCGGTTTTCTTCGAGTCGTGGGTTCGAGCCCTGAACCTAAGAAAGACCTGCAGTATGGTGGCACTGATCACGTTAAATCTGTCGAGATCCCAAGTCCTTCTGTTGGCGTGATGTGAAGATTTGGAAAGGGAGGTACTTGCTTTGGTGTCGTTCTCACCACTTGGTTGAGGTTCAAAATTACAAGATATTGCACTAATAGCTCTCGTGTTGCTTCTCAGTGCGAAGTGAATAAACAATCACATCATTAAAAAATATTTATTTATCACATCTTAAGCTGATTTTGAGATTTCACGCTAGTATCAATGTGTGAAAATAGTGTAAGAATACTTAGATTTTAACACTAGCATTACATCAACTTTTTTCGGTGTGGCACTCTGTCCACACCGAAATTTCCCCCCTTTCACGCACACACACTACAAGAAATTTTGAAAGTTATATATTCGGTTTTTACTCACACATTTTTGAGTAAAGAAGATGTAGTTTTTTTTATGGTGAACTGAAAGTAAGTTCACTTAAAAAAGGCATTAGTTTATTCTTCTTCTACCCTAAAAGGAGGAAGGGAAAGGGAAAATAAAAGGGAAAAATACTTAAAAAGTACTCTCTCTCAGTAATGGTATGTTTCTATCTATAAAGCTTGTATTTGCTTTATGTCATTGTAACAATCTTATTTCCGCTGCCAAATGGCTCATGGTGCACTTATAATAACCGGATCTAAATTACCGTTCTTCCGGCTAACTAATTGTTTATTCCTAGATATTGCGACACTAGCTCAGTCAGCCCTAACGCGTCACTTATCTTAAATATTGAAAGATAAAAATGGTTTTTTTTTTTATAAATCTTTTATTATTATCTTTTAGTTATTTATTATGTATGTGAAATTATAATACATACGAAATAAAATTGAACAATTGTATTTATTCCTATTTTTAGGTTATTTTATTGAAATTAAAAACGATAAAGCGAATCGTAGCGGTGTTTTTCGATTTGCTTGAAACAAGTAACCTGCTGAAAAATGTAGATTTTTCTTTCGATGCAATTCTTAATTTTCTTCGAATTGCATTAATAATCTCGTCATAATTTTATTTATTGCGTTACAAGGAAAGAAAACCAATTTTTAAAATTGATCAGAAAATTAACCAAAATTGCATTCTAAGTCGGTTAGTAAAATACACAACAATTTTTTGTATATAAATAAATTATTATTTTAATTGTGATGGATTGCTTGATAACGGCGCACTGAAAAGCAGCACGAGGGCTATTTACAACGGACCTCGTAATTCTGATCTTTGGTCAAATGACGAGAACGACACCTCAGGTGGTACTTCCATCTCCAAATTTCCACACCACATCCATGGGAGGACTTGGGACCTCGACTAGATTTAACATGTATCAGCCCCTGCTGCATGGCAGTTTTTTTTTTGGTTTCGGGACTCGAATCTACGATTCGAAGAAAACAACGTCAGGCTCAAGACCGTAACCATGAACATTAGGCTACAGCGGCCACCTTTTTTGTTATGAAGATTGAGTAATTTATTAAAACCTATATCCCATACACAAGAAAACTGAATTGAAATTTTTCATCTAACATAAATTTGTGTGTTATTTTTTATATAAGTTAATGTGTTATTTTTTATATAAGTTAATGTGTTATTTTTTATATCAGTTTGTAGCGCGTGGAATCTTGAATGAAAATTAGAAGATGAAGAAACATTTATTTTGGGTTCATAACACACGGATACATCACAGTAATACTTATAAGGAATGCATTTGAGACATTTCATACAACACGACACACAACACCAACTAGTTACAAGAGGTTGGGAAGAAGTCTCTCTTTCTCAACGTCACCACAGGTAACGTTAGCAGTCCCTTTAAAGTTACAGTCATGGCGGCTGTTACAAGTTTATTAAAGTAAATATATTCAAAGTTTTCAGTATTAATATTGATATGAAATTTAGAAAATATACTTACGAATATATTAATAACATTCGACTTTCTAAAATTTTTGAAAAAAGTGTTCCTTTCAGAAATTGACCCAAACTCTACATATGCCTGGATAGTTACTCAACACATGAACTATATCTGCCAGATGTTTCGTAAACCAACACAAAGACATCGCCCAAAAACACAAACAATTCACACAACTATTATAATTCCCCCCCCCGCCCCCGCAAAAAGCTTACCCCACCCTTAAAATTCATAAAAAAAAAAAAAAAAAAAAAAACTGCATTCATTACCCAAACTCGGCTATTGTCTATCACTTCTCGGAAGCATGGATTCGAAACGGCAATCATGTAACAGAAAAATACCAATTAAACAGTCTTATTTGTTATTTTATTGGGCTTGCCTGCTCTTCGTGGCTGTTTTCCATCCAGCCTAATTGTAACGATGAGTGTTTCAATAGGAAACGGAAACCTGTCTAATTCTCAGGTTTCTGACGCAAACCAGCTGCCGCCGTGAAATTGGAGGACCGAATTTTCTGTTTTAGCCGTCCTGCCCATCCACGGTTCCGCTTTAATTTGTTACCTGACGCCTCGCCTACAGCACCCTCTACGCTTTGAAGCCGTAACAAGAGGCCCGCGGAAAAAGAAAAAGAAAAACGAGTAAACTTTGACACATCCCAGTTATCCGATCTACTAAATGGAAGTCAAAAATCAGATTTTGGAATCTGAGAATGCATAATCGGTCGCTCCAAACCACAACCATACGTACAAAACTGGTTTTCTTTAGCATGAACCAGGTAATAAAAATAGTTTTTGGGGTTATTTTATTGATAGGTAGAAGGAAAGCAGCATTCAATAAGATTGTTTAAACTATTTTATTTTGGCACGCAGATGATGATCGGATAATCCATTTTAATACTTCCAAATTATTTTTTTCCTTACTATCAATTCATATTATTAATTAAAAAAAAGGCATTAAAACATAAGCAGAAAAACATTTGTTAAAGTAACGAATAAAAGGAAGGTGTAAAAATTCAAACTGGCATTGCTAGTTTCATTTTTTTTAATGAAACTAGCAATTAACGTTAACGTTTTTTCCCACTTTAAAGTTCTCGAAAAGATAAGATTATTCAAAATGAATATTAATTAGCGTAAAGTAAGTGTACTTCCAAACTTCAGGTACCACAGAAGCAATATTATAGAAAAAAATGTACCTTCTTCATATTCCTAATGTATTTTTACTTTCATAAGCAAAGCATTCTAAAGCATAAAAGTGATGTCAATGTTAGCAACAAAAAGAATAAAAAACGACGATTCTGCCATAAAATGAATTATTAAATTAAATAATAAAAAAATAAGTTCAAACGATAAACTATTAAAGTAGACAATAATATCCTATTCGTACATTAAAATAAAAGCAGATGATAGAATATCAAATTAAATGAATCTTAGCAATGTAAATATCCCTCAAGCAAACTAAATATAATGATTATAACCATAATGTCAATCTTTTGAACCTAATACTATGGATCCCTTATTTTATGCCCTCGCCTTTTTGATGACGCCATTTTCTCTACAGAATAACTTGTTAGCACATATTAATATTAATAAACTAATTAACCTTACATTCCTATATTTGAGTAGTAATATTCAATCGGACGGAGATTTAAAGATTACAGAAAGACATTTGTACCTGTTCTAAAATATGACGTTTAATTTCAATATCTTGAGTTTATCTTTCTTCTGATCTCAAAACCCAACATTTTTCCAATTTAAATAAATCGCTTCGCTTTTTTTTGGTAAATATTAAGTATATATATATTTCTAGATAATGAAGCATAATCTTTGCAACTAATTTCATAAATTTATGGTTATGTTTCTTGAGTAACAGATATTTTATTTTTACATAAATTGTATGATGCTAATATGTCTGAAATATCTCTCTGTGCTTTATCGGTAATTCTTAGCCATTCATATTTATATCAGTGGAAGAATACAAATGAATCTTTCTCATATCAGAAAAAAAAAGGTACCGAAGTTGAAGAATTTACATTTGGTTCAACACAGAGAGACAATGTGTCCAAATATATATCAACATCATATGTATATAATTTATAAGCTATTTTAAGTATATCTGATGCTTGAGATACATGCATTTTTCAACTATAACGATGTGTTTGTGTTAAGGATTTTGACATCGACCTGTTTATCTTTCTATGAGTAATTGTCATGAGTGTAAGTTACAGAAAGAAAGTTTTTCACAGATACGATAATCATTTTGTTTATCATTCTGTAATTTCCATTATCATTCTACAATTTCCAATTTTATGTCTAAATATTGTTTACTATTATTTGTTTCTGTATTATTATTTAACATATTAGTTATTATTTGATATAAACCTAAAATCTGTACCTTTATACATTATAATTCTTAAAACTTTGTCTTTGGCAGTTTATAAATTTCCAGAAATTAATTATATGTTGGTGATCTTCATTAATGTATGTTTTGGTATCTTTGGATTTACAGTATAACATATTCTGAGCAGTTTTTTAATATTATAAGAATTAAAAATAAATCTGCTTTAAAATTTAATTTTTTCATTTTGAAAAAAAGATGCATATGTTTCCTAATTAAATTGTATTAATGTTTTAAAAGATTTATAATCATAAGACTTAGTGTACAATACTCAATATTATAATTATCTTTATTGCTGATTTTATTTTTTTTTTTTATTTTTCGGCTTGATAACCAGTAATATCCTGAATAATATATATGCACTGACGTTTTAAAATTTGTATTTATTTATGAAATCTTGAAGAATACTAATTCTTTTTATTGAGCCTAAATATAAAACATTAAATATGTTTAATATTAAAGTTATTTTCAAAATTACCATTAAATGCAATAATCTTAATCTTTACAGCTTCTTTATTTAGAGAAATTCTTTCGCAACAACGGCCTCTAGATTTTTTTTTCTATATCTGTTGTTGTCATTATTTTAATAGAAGCATTTTTATATCTTTTTGTTTAATAATCTGCACGATAATTCTATTAAAGTACATCACTTTAAATCCATAAGGATATAATGTAGTAAGATAAGGATAATATTAGCTCTGATATAATGCATCTCTCACCATAATTTTTTCTTATAATTAGGCACAGTTTTAATGATAGAGAATTCTACATTTTGAAAATCTATGCTATTCACAATGTCCTATTTCAATTTTATCACATTTTTTTTAAATGATTAAAAATATTAGTGTCTATATTGATTAATTTAATAATATTATTGAAAGTTTGTCCTATGTATTTAAGTCAACATACTTTACATTTCATGAAATAAATGCCATTAAAAGTTTTGCGAAAATTAAATTTGTAATTTTCATCATGTTGTTGATCATTTAATGCAGCACATATTTTGCATCTACTATTAATTTTATTTGTAAATAATTTAATATTTCTATTTTTATAATTATCTTCTTTGTAAACGTATGACGTTCACTATTCGTGGTTTTCTCTTCGCTAACCTCAGAGACTTTTTGTAACTTGAATTGCATACAATTAAAACTTCTTGCCAATAAAATGAAAACACGATTACTTAAATTAGATGGAGATATGAAGTGAAATGAATTGAATTAAGGATAGTGATAATTATGCGAAATAGAGTTGAAAGGAGAGAGAAGGTCGATAGAGGATAATCCCTAATTGATAAATATTTAAAGATTGGATTGAATCATCATAATTAATCGTTTGTATTGAAGCGATTCTTAGTTAGAATAAAAAGAGTCGAATCTGTTATAAACAAGAATTGAGTGCATTGGAACGAATGATTTGATAAGCTAAGAAGTTGTTATTAAAATAAGCTAAGAAGTTGTTATTAAAATGTCTCTCTCTCTCTCTCTCTATATATATATATATATATATATATATATATATATAGAGAGAGAGAGAGAGAGAGAGAGCGATCTTGTATATTCTATGTCGCTGGCAAATAAACTGTGTAACCGTTCTCTGGCGTATCTACAAAGCTGTTTCGAACTTATTGACTGTTTAATTTGACTTTAAGATGCCCGTAAAGTTAAAAAATGAAGAAAATAGACGAAAATGTGTTGTTTTGAAAATTATTATAGTTTTGCATTCCTTAGGTAGTTTCACCTGTATTTTTACTTAAAATATTGTATCTGTTAATATACATTTTATTGCAAATATACGTGTCTTGCAATTTTTATTTGATTGATTATCATTATAAAAATTATTATAATTCACGTATTTATCATGTAAGTTATTAAGAGCATTACACGAATTATATAAGTGTATATGTACACACACTTAGTGCCATAAAAATTGCGCACTAAGAAAGAGTTGTTAGAATCAAACGAAAATTTATATACGTTAGTACAATGTTGAGATGTAATTGATTACAAAATCAAGCCAAAATGATCATTTACTGCAGAAAAAATTACAAATGAATGGAGGTTTTAGTGCCCTGTTGGGCCATCTCTAGCACGAATGCATGATGTGATATGGTCGGGCATTGAGGCATACAAGTCCCGTATAATGTCCGGCGACATTTCGTCCCACAGTTGCTGTAAACGTGCCTTTAATTCGACCAAACTCGTAGGCTGTCTCCTTTGCCATTCTGAATGGTTCCAGACATACTCGATCGGTGATTAATCTGAGAATTGACCAGTTCAGGGAAGGGTGGAAACGTAGCGGAGGCAGACCTGTGAAACTCTTGATGTGTGTTGACGAGCATTGTCCTGTTTGAAAAATGGCTCCTGGGAGCCCTGGCATGAGTGGCAACACATGTGGTTCAAGAATATCACGAATGTATCTCTGGGCTGTCATGGTGCCGTGGATCAATGTTAAAGGTAACGTGAGTTATATGTGATGACACCCCTTACCGTCACACCAGTTGTGAGAGCGATGAGCCGCTGTACAGAGAAGGGAGAATTGAGACGTTCACCATGGGGCCTTCACACACTTACACGATTGTCATCACCGCCCAAATTGAATCTGAATTTGATGTTAAAGACAACCTGATTTCATTCGGTTGCAATCCAATCTCTTCGAGAGCGATACCATTCCAAAAGGAGGCGACGGTGAGTGGGTGTCAATGGCAGTACATGTAATGGGTGCTGTGATAGCAACTGTCCTTCAGCCAAGTGTCTTGCTGGTACGGACTAACACCGAGACCCGTAGTGTAGGTGCTATCTGTGTATAGATGGTGGACAATGAGACAGCGCTATGCGTGTGTGTCGTTTGATGTGACGGTCTTCTCTACTATTGGTCAATCGAGGGCGTCCTGAGTCTGGTTGCCGTGTAACAGACCTCTCTCTTGTCCACTGGTCCCAATACCTCCTCACAGTAAAGTCAGAACGGCCTAGGTGGCAAACTACTCACCGAGCAGACCATCTGGTTCCCATCATCCCTATGATTCTTCCCCTCTCGAACTCTGACAGTGTTCATATTGTGGAAAAGCATCCTTCTGCAACAGATTAAATATACGCAAACAAGCTCTGCTTACTTATTTTATAACCTAAAGAGAGCAAAGTTCAACGCCCTCTGGTGGCGTTATGCAATGCGCAATCACGCTGCATTTCTAATCATTTACATATCTGACACGTACCTTCATGCTAAGTTTCGTAACAATCCTACCCTTACTTCTTGGTGTGTATATTTTTATGGCAATGAGTGTAAGTTATGTACCGATCTTGACATCCTGAATGTAATGATGTAATGAAACATCCTGACAATGTACTGCTGTTGAGAATAATGTGCAATCGCGTTCAATCGAGTTCAAGATGTTTGTTTGTCTCTGTTCTATTTCTTAAGTGATGTTAGTATTAGTAATATAAGATATTGTCCAAGCCGTGACAAATCCCAGAGTGCGGAGTTTCTCGACTTATCCAAGTTATCTTATTCGGCTTGTATCACTTGTAGAAAAGAAACAGTTGTAAGGGAGCTGAAAGCTTTTATACCGAAGAAAGAGCGATTTCTCCGGATTGTACCTAATTCAGCGATTTATTGGGACTCGGGACACTGACAGGTAAAATACTAGAATTACGAGAAAATGAAGGTTCGCATAGTTCAGAAACAAAAATTTAAGTAATTTTAAACTTCAAATGGAAAAGCGTTAAAAATGTAATTTTTAAAGATTAGATAAACTGAATCTATCCCACGTACATCTTCATATTCTCTCTTTTCATAAAGCGATAGTTAGAAGAGACAATTACCCTAACTCATATCTTCAGAATTATGAAATCTATACTCATTAGATATCTGGTAGTTTTAGAGCTTAGAACGATGTTAATTAAACAAGATGTTCATTCTTAACTCCGATCCTCCTCCTTGTCAACCAATTTTTTTTACCTTGTTCCCCCATTTTTTTCAAACGTCTAGATCAGAGTAACTCCTTATTTGGTGCAGAATCGTCATATCTGGCTGCGCCATCACTCACTCACTCAAACAAGCCTCAAGAAATCTATAGTTGAGAAATATTCATTACTGTGAAACCAAAATGAGTAGTTTTAGGAGAAAAAAGGATCTAGAAGTTAAAAGGAGGGGGGAGGGGGCAGCTCTATCAATGAGAACAAATACTGTTGTTTTTGAATCTATATCCAAAAGTTCAAGAGTTATAGAAGCATCAAGATATGTGATAACTATTATTGCTATGGAGATTTTATTGTAATTATTTTTTATATATTTTTAAGTTGTTATGGAGACCTTATACACAAATAGGCGTGATAAAAGAGATATTTAGTCATATGTATGATACTTATATCTGATTTTCACAAACAACAATGGAGCGCAACAGATTTAATCTCTCAATATTTATTCCTTCCCTTACACGTACAAATAACTAACCTCAAACTAAGGGGGTAAGAAGAAGAAAAAATATTTCTTTTATTCCCGTATCGAATAAAACAGAATAACGAATTGATTTAAAAGAAAAACAAGTCTTTTGAAACTAGTACATCTTCCCTGTGGCAGAGCCGAGTACATGATACCTGCTTGTTAGAAGTAATTCTCATTTAATTGAAAGTCATCGTCTTATTACACCATTCCTCTCCACTTCGTCATTTTTATTTCTTGGGAGTCGAAACCTCTCCCAGATTAAAAGTGAAAAGCGACTATCAGAATTCCTGAGCTGCGTAAGAGAGAGCTTCGGCCCCTTTTAGTGATAATGAAGCCTTGTCCTCCTCATTACGGTCCAGATTGTTTGTCTGATCCTTGTGCTGCGCCTTCACCAGGAGCATTCCTCCCTTTGCTCTTAGTTATCCTGCCCACATAGAGACGTCGGACACGTAATTAGTTTGAGGGGTGAAGGGAAGGCATACTATGACGAGAAAGCGCGCTGATTGGCCAATTACGGGTGTCACTCGCGGGTCCTCTCGTTAAGGGTCACGTGACAGAAGCCGACTAACGATGAGGGTGGGCTAAGGGCCCCATCTCTATCGGGTTGACCCCCTTCGATTTCAAAAAAGTTATTTTTTCTTTGTGCCCGGTGAGAGGGAAGGAATTGCTCTAGAAATGTAAGTTTTTTTTTTTGCCCTTTTTCTCCAGTTCCCCCTTTTTCCAGATTGTTTCCTTTGTTTCGTTTTTTTTTTGGCTAGCCTCTCCCACCGTCGTCTAATTAGGTGGGATGTTCAGTTAGGGTTAGGAAGGATAGTTTTGTGTCTGAATTAACCGGATGCCTTCGGGCCGTAGTTAGTTTTCATGTTTTTCGGCGGAAGAATCTTGTTTTTCCTCCTTTTCCACCAGAAAAGGCGGTGAGAAATGGAGCGATGTTGAGTTGAAGTGTTGTGAGTCTGCTGCGAGCGCGTGATTTGGCTTTGATGTAATATTTTAATTTGTTATAAGATTCTGGATTGTAGCTCTGTGAATGTATGCTTTTAATATGGCCTCATGAATTCTTTATATATCTAGCTTGAAAAAATTGAAAATGAAAAATAATTAACACATTTTCAGCGTAATTAGGTACTTGGATGGAATGTATTCCGCCACACATTCCATTTAACTAAACACTATAAAAACATTACTAAAAAATCGAGGTGAAATAATGAGTAAAACAATAACACATAAAATTAGAAATTATAATATTAAATCTATCAAAAATGAAGAAGAAATATTCAATATAGATATTTATATAGTAGCCTTATTAATTTCCATTTCCTTCAAGGATATCTCCCAGTTTAAAATATAGCTTCAAGCCATTGTTTTCAAGCATGTAGACAAATAAAGAGTACACACACACACACATATATATCCTATTAAATTTAGATTAAGGACTAATAGTTTGAATACTTGAATACATATATTATTCTTATTGATGAAAAAAATTATACAAAGTATTAAAGATAAGTTGAAGAGCACAGCCATTGTTAAAAATAATTTTGATTGAGTCAAATATATTAATTATGAACAGAATTATAGCTATATTTTAAAGATATTTTTAAATTTATTGACATAGAGGATGTTATTGAAGCTCTAAAAATCTATAAAAATTATTAATTATTAAGTTATTGAATATGCAAAATTTAATTGCTGAATTATTTTAGCCCTAAAAGAAAATTATATATTTTTTAACATTAAGATTTATTATTAAATTAAAGGTACACCCTAAGGTTGGCCTGCAAGTAATTGGCTTACATTTTTTGAAAATATCTTTTTTTTATGATTGTTTTGGAATGCTTAGATATATTGATGATGTTAATTTCTTTCAAATCAATATTAATAATTAAGTTAAACCTTTTTTTTTATCTTGTTACCCAGGGTATTTTAACATATTATAAACTAATGTCAAAGAATATTTAGACATTTTTTAAAAATTGAAGACATTAAAATTTCTATTAATGTATAGGATGAAAGGATCTTTTCTCTTGTGGAATTTATAAACTATCTTTATTAGGCAGTTCATTCAATCTGAATATTTTTAGGAACATAATTTATAATCAAATCTTACGTAATATCAGACATGTAACCGAAATACAGGATATTTATATTTACTTAGATAAGTTTAAAGAAATTTGTTTCAAATCAGAATTTATCTGACCTTTATTAAGAATAATTTAAAGTATAATAATTATAAGATTTAATAGTTATTTTTTAATTTGTTTGTTAAGTATTGTTTTTATCTTTTGTTATTCCCTTTTTTAAATAAATTTTCTTTTTTTCCCTTCCTTTTTAATTTTTATTTTTGTGTTAATGTTTTAAAATTCTTCTGAATCAATATCTTTCCCTTTGATAGAGGCATTACTATATTTCCGATATTAACTTGAGCAGGAAACACTTGGCATTGTGGTTCTTTGCATATTGTCTCATGTACGTACGTTTCTTAAACTGGTTGATTAATTTTTTGATTGTTCTTCTTCTGTTGTTTTTATTTGTTTCAAATAGAATTTATCTCATTTGGATATATATATATATCCAAATATTACATTTGGTTTATAAAATTAATCTGTTAGATCTGTAAGACATGTTTAACCAGCTGATCTCTCAAAAGCTAGATTTAAAATTCATGAAGGTTATATTTCATTTTCTTATTGGTTTTTCTTTTCTTTGTTATCATTGTTTTTCATGCTTTGGTTTGTACTTATACATGATTTGAATATTTTATTTTTTTCTTCTTGCTATTTATATTTGTTTACTATTCTTTTAGATATTTGATCTCTTTCTTAATTGTTTTGTTGTGTAATTTTTTTTCTTTTATTCTAGGTTTTGAAATTAAAATTTTTCATTTTTCTTATAATTTTTCTACTATCTAAAAAGTTTATTTCAAAGTTTTCAATATAATTAAATCATTTAGTTAAATTTCATTACAATATGTTTTAATTCTAGCTTCTATAATAATTTTAATTAGTTTTTTCAATTATTTTGTTACATCACTGTATTATTTTAATTACACATATCATATCATATATATACATCAAAATTTCCAACAAAAAAGGGGATAGGAGGGGGAGTTAAAATATTTTTTTCAACGAATTATTTTGAGTTCAGTTACCCATGTAACTGTATGGCTTGGTTTCATATTACAGGGTTTTCCTTTTTCTCGGCCACTTTTTCTTTCGTTGTAACTCATAATAGTTTTTCTGGATCCTTCAATAAGTAATTCAATGAAAAGCCACGTTCATGAAAAAGATTCATAGAAGCATATTGATTGAATGTTTACTAACGTTACACTCAAAGGCAACACGAAAAATAATGGCGATTGACCTCGTAATTCTGATCCTCAGTCAAATGATAAGCAAAATATTTGAGCTGGCACCCTACATTTCAAACTTCCACACCACGAGATTGTAGTGATTTGGAGCCTGGACAGAATAAAAGTGCAGCAGCCTCACTACTTGGAGGGTCTTTATAGCGACAGGGCTTTAATCCACGAAAGGAAGCGACGCCAGCTGCTATCTCGTGACTATAATCCCTGGGCAATCCGACCGCGTGGCTATACATAATATCAACTACAATATTATTTAATTTTTTGAAATTGAGTTTCAATCATTTTCTTTTATTTTCAACTTCTTCAGAGAACTTCATTGATCAAACTAAAGATCCACCGTGTAGCTGGGGCTGATGCACGTTAAATCTGTTGAGGCTCAAAATCCTCCCTTTGCCGTGGTGTTGACGTCTCAGGTGTCGTCATCGTCACTTGACCGAGAATCAAAATTACGAGATCCGTTACCTATAGCTCTCGCGTTGTTTCTAGTGCGACGTTAATAAAACCAATCAATCGATAATATGATCAAATCTGTATATAATCAAATTATCTCTATAAAACAGGAATGATGGATGATTTTCGAATAAATATTTTAGCAAAATTAGAGATGTCTTGCAAATTGTGACATTTTTTTAATAATATTTGAAATTTCCTTATTTTATCAAGTTTCTTAAATTTTTCTCAATACCAAGATATGAATAAGTATTCAGATATTAAAACTGATTAAACACATTTTCCTATTTTTCAAAACAATTTAATTATTTTTCAGTTTTTAGGAATAATGTATCAATCATGTGGGAATGTTAGTATCATGTAAATCTAAGTTAAAACAGTATCACGAACTCTGGATTGCTTAAGTAAATTTCATAAATAAAGAATATTTAAAGCATATGATTGTGACTTTTTAAAGTTTGCTAATGAATAGATAGCCATTATTTGAAAATAATTGATGTTTTGAAAACATAATAAAACTATCACAGAACTTTACAGAACAGTTCCAATAATAATATTTTTGTTTTTATTTATTGATTTAATATTTTAAAATTTTCAACAAAATGAATATTTTTGTAAATTTTAATAAAAGTAAAGCGTATTGAATGTCATGATTTTATTTAAAAAAAATTGATTTCTTTGCGCAATAAACTTTTTATCTTCAACACAAAAACACTTTAGACTCCTACGTATTAATTAATATCTTGCTGAAATCGAATTGAATATATAACAATACAAATAATACTGTAGTTGCATTAAACTATATTGTTAATCGAACTGTCTGTAACCGTCTGTATGGGACGTCTAGCCGTTGTATAGCTATATGTCCTTGTATGATTGGGTTTGTTTAATGTTCATGTCAATACGTAAATTACAGTTTCGATGAAACAATTATGAGAAAACTAGATTGCATTCTAAAGGGAACTGTGATTTGTGAATCTATTGTAGAAATACTCTACATTCTCTATTTTGAATTTAAATGATTGCGCATTTGTGTTAGGTTGAGCAACACAGTTGTACAACAATTGCGTAATTTGAAGAGCATTCAATAAAATAATAGAATATAGTGAATATTGAAGAGATTATTCTCTATTATGAATTAATATCGAGTTAAAATTCTTTTACTAAAGTTATGATGTTAATACTACGATAAAAGGGTACAATCAGGATTATTATGCACATATTCATTGAAACAAAATTTAACAATTAGATTATCAAACTGCTAGTTTGATGCGTATAGTTTCGAAATTAGATACTTTTTCAGACATTTTGAAAATGGTACTATATGAGATGTGAACTATTTTTTTTCCAGCCGGTTCTTTTAATATCAGTGAAAGCAAAGTTGAATTAAATAATTAAATTTAAAACTTACACTAAATAACAAATTTCACAACTATTTTCAACGCAAATTTGAATTTTTCAATAAAATGCATAACTATACTTAGAAAAAAAATTGTTACATTTCCTAAGTAGTAATTTAAATGTTTCAAGTCAAAATATATTCCTTTAATTCCTTTATTAAACTACAAAATTAAGTATATATATATATATTAATAAAGTAGGGCATCATAAATTTGTGATACGCTACCAAAGTAGTAATTGAAATATTTCAAATTAGAAATTCGGTATAAATAGAAATGTTATTTAAAATAATTAATAATTTTAAGAAACTTAAGAAAATATATTTAAAATATGGAAATATTGTTAAATTATATGAGTTAATTCGTTGGATTTTGCGTAAGTATGTGCGCGAGAGAAAGAGAAACAATTTTAGTAGAAAAAGTGTGTTATGAGTTGAAAGGTAACTAAAGACCAATCTTGTTTTAAAATTAAATTTTGCAATTTTATATCATTCAGTTTTTGACACACGTTCTTAAGTTTAAAGTAACATGCGAGAAAATTTTTAGCTAATTAACTTTTCTATAATTTAGGATCTTATAGCATACATCTCAGAAAGGAATTGGTTCATATTTTGTGAAAAAATAACGAAACAGATTTTGTTGAGAGAGATATTTTCTTCTCAATTCTTTCCGTTATTTTTGAAATTATTATCGAAAAATGGTGGCGATTTAACGATTGAAGAGCAAATCTCCAAACTAACATAGTAATATTTGATCCTAGAGATATTTGATCCTCAACTGGACACCATTCTATTAATGAAATTAAATAACACAGTTGTAAATATCAAATCAATATATTTGTGTTTTTTAAAATTAGAGCTTAAGGTAACTGAAATTTTAAAATATTTCAAATTTGCACTTCCATGATTCTACTGTTAAAAATAATGTGGTACATTACTGATTCAATAAATGTATTGTTTATGAGAATTTGATAAATAGAATGCCATACAGATTTTTAAATTGCAAATAAATGTGCTACGCTCTAAAGAAAAATATCTTTAATTTTTCTCACAGCGAGGTCTTTTAGGATTATGATATACACACTTCCTTTATTCATTCATAGAGTTGATATTTTCTACAGTATAAAATGAGGTTATTTCTCATACAATGGAACGTAATTTTTCTTCTTCTAATAAACACTCTCAAATTTTATAAATAAATAATATTTATATAAAAATTATGGGAAATTTGAATAATAAATTTGAAAATTTTTTATCTTCATGAAATTAAAATTTTAAAATTATAAGTATGTACTGTACATAGAATGTTATGCTTACATGACTTCCATTGCTTTTCATTAAAAAAAAAAACGGAAACTATTTAAACTTGCAATAAAATAAACTAATTTTTCCGTATCAAAGACGCCTTAATTACCTTTAAAATGGATTAAATTAAAAAAAAAAAAAAAAAAAAAAAAAACTACTATTTTTTCTCATTACAAAACCAACGTGAAAAAAAAATTCATGAACAGTAATTAACCAACTCAACGACGCTTTAAATTTTTTAAAAACATAAAAATTCCTGAGATCTAACTCCTCGATCCATGGGTTTTAAAACCAACGACGATCCCTTCTCTCCTCGATGTATCATTAATAATGACATAAAGCATGCAACGTCAACAGTCACAGGAGCCGCGTATTCGCATTAATTGATGCCTCTACAAATTTATCGCCTCCCAACGTAATTAAAAAGGAAGGGGAAGATGGAAAAAAAATGGCCTGCCGCATTCCCTGACTTAGGCCGCTGTTTTCCGCGTGACACCCCGTCTTATCACTCGCCGGTGGACAGTGATCAGTTGACGGGCGAGTGCAATTAAACCCTCCGGAATTAAATCAGTCTGACCTTTGCTCTGTGCAGTAAGGACGGAAGGACGTTTAATTAGTAAGCTAACAACTCCCAGACTGGCATTTGGAGCGGACTAGTTTCCTGTCTCTGTCAGACGGACGCTGGTCTCTTCGCCCGGAGGGGTGGCATTGGATTGGGACCGTTAATTTAAAGGGAAATTTCGCTGATTAAGTTGGGGGACGATACAAATTAGGATTTTCGATTGGAGCGAGGAAAAGGTTGGAGAGTGAAGAGTGTTTTGAAAAATTCCATTTCTCTCCTGAATGTGGAAGCCGAAATGAAAAAAAAAAAAAAAAGAAAAGAAAAGAAAAGAAGAGTATTGTGATATTTAAGTAGCGGAAATAAAACAGTTAATAAATTATCAAGAATTATTTCTAATGCAGATCATTTTCTTTCAACCCCTTCCAGGTTCAATTTATTCGGAATTTATAGGGCAAAAAAAATGACAGTTTTTTTAATACTTATTTTTTTAAGCAAGTATTTTTTAAATAATACAGAATTATTGGCACAGAAGTTTTTATAACAAAAGAAACATTTAAAAAGAAAATAAGTAAATTTTAAATTTTAATCTGGTTTTCTTCACAGCTTAGTAAGATTCTTAAAGTAATGCAAGCTAGCTGAAACGCAATGCAAGAAATTACTAGCTTTAATACTAACAAATACGCATTTTATTTTTTTAATCCAAAATATTTACATAATTATGTTTTATGTTTTTTTATGTTGTTAATGGGCCGCAGATGATAAGTGCAGAAGTAAGGTATTGCAGTGAGTCCGACATCGCAATATATGGGTAAAAATATGTAGTTTTTCTTCTCCTAAATAGTTCTAAATTGTTCTTCTGTGTCTCTAGATAGTTCTAAATTGTTCTAAACCCATGGTTGACACTGCTTTCGTCGAGTCTTCTGTTCCAGTTCCACTGAAGGCCCGCTGTTTGTAGCGGGGATGATGAACGTCAAATCTGGTCAAGGTCTCAAATTTTTCTCGTTGGCGTGGTGTGGAAATTTGGTGAGGGATGTGCCAGCTCAGATGTCGTCCTCGTCACTTGACCGAGGTTCAAAATTACGAGGTCCGTCACAAATAGCCTCCGTACTGCTTTTCAGTGTGACATAAAAATAATTTGCGTGACATAAAAACAGTTAAGTTTTTACCAAATATTGAGCAACATAACGTTTAGTTTCATTGTAAATCAATTCAAGAGTTCCATCATCATCACCAAAAAATGTTGAAAATATTGCAAAATACTTTCGTCACTAAGGGGAAAACTCAATCCAGAAGTTCTAAGATGTACCAAAGACCGGTGGAGCTGGATTTCGCACATTTGCGTTCATTGTATACCTTTGACGAGCATTGTTCAGGCTTTCCGAATCGTAATCACTATCATTTTTAAAAGATAATTCAAAATCAGCAAATTTTCATTCTGAAATATCTAAGCGATATTTATCTTCATTATTATTTAAACCAGATTCACTCAAATCAGGGGGGGGGGAACTCCTTGTAAACTATGATAATAAACAATCGGATAAAAAAATCAACAACTACTATCTATGGGTTCTTAAAAAAGTTGAGCAAGCATACCTCAGAGAAGGGGTGACCAAATTTTTTGCTTCCTCAAATCATATTGGAAGTAGAACTAGCTTTTTAACGCCACAAAAAAGTAAATTAAACAATAGCTCATGAAAAATTGAAGGGGAAAAAAAAACCCGCTAAATATATAGCTAACATATTTAAATAATTTAAAACTTAATAATTTATAAATTTTGCATTAGAAACTCTGCAATTTGGAATTAGATTGACATTGTCATACATCCTACATGACATTTTATATATGGCATTTCATCAAAAATTTTAGAATGTAGACAGCTAGAAATAATAAAATTAATGTGATATTCAGCATTGAATTTTAGAAACTAATGCATCAATATCTGCTTCAGTTGAAGGGGTTGCAATTCTCTGGGAACTTTGAAGATTTTCATTAGATATTCAGGATCTAATTATTCCTTTAGTGTGCTTTACTTTTATAATTAGCTACTCATAAAGGTACGTGCTTCAGAACATTGATGAAATGAATACGAATGATTGAGCAACAAGGGACATTCTTTGAGCGAGTATTATTTATAAAAGTCCAATAAACAAACTTTACATGAAATTTTTCTTTCAGTTTAGTGTCAGTTTGCAACTCTGAATTCCATTTGAAAATTTGCTGGCAACATATCCATATTCATTCTAAATGCAGCTGCAATTTTTTTTAAAAATTCATTTTTTCGAAAATACGTGATAATCATGTTATTCATTTTTAGATTCATGATCAAATCGGTAAGTAGGACAACGTACTTTTTCTAATTCTTAAGATTGTGCTTAGCCAACTTGTTGAAATGTAAAAAAAAATACTTGACTTTTATTTGGGTTTGCAATAATTTCAATTTCATTTGGAACGTGTTTATGGTTTGAAACATTCACAGATAAGTTTGTTTTTACATTAAAAACGCATGTATTTAAGTCATTTAAAAGAAGAATCAAATCTGCCCAAAACGCCAAATCTGCAATCCAGTTAGCATTATCAAGTTCTTGTACACATTTTGCTTTCGATATAAGCGATTTGGCTTCATTAAGTACGTCACAAAATATTATTAATTTGGATCTTGACTAAGGTATTTCAAATTGAATGATATCGTCACCTTAATCATCCAAGCCTTTAAGAAATTACTTGATTTGACGGTGTCTCAATTTCCAGGCCCTTATAAAATTCACAGTTTTGACGACGATTTGTATAATATGTTATATTTTTTAAGCTTTTCTTCATAAATCTTCTTGGTGTATTATGCAATAGTACTTCATCAACCGAGAGTTATCTGTCAAACAATAGCATTGTCTTCTATTAATTTTACAAGCCCCTCTTTTTTACTTATCGTGGCCTGGTGCACTATTCGTAATTACACCAGATATGTAATTACGAATACTTCAAGTATTTTTCAGGAAGAAGTACTTAAGTAATTTTTTCACTTCTTTCTGCTTATTTCTTGATGTTGTTGTGTCTTTTAAAGGTATTATAAAAAAAGGCCATTTCATCAGTTATATTATAATTGTCATTTATACCTCTAATACTCTTGACAAATTGAGCCGTATTAGTAGCATGAGTAATCTCTCCCATGCTAAGGAAGAAAATTTAAAATTATAAGTTTTACTTTTCAATTCCTTTTCTACAGAGTTCACTGCACGATTTTCTATTCGTTGGACTATTATTTCACAATTGTTTTAAATAGGATTAAAAATGGAGAGTGTATGAAGTAATATTGGGGGGCATTACAGCTACATAAGAAGCTTTCTTAACATATTCTGTCTGAATTTTAACGTTATTACATCCACAGATCTGAATTTTAGGGTTATTAATTTTTTTTGTTGAGGTACTTGTGCAAGAGCCCTGTTTTTAGTACCGAAGTGTGTCTTTATGACAATTCTTTACATGCATCAAATTTGAAGGCATATTTTTACCTATAATGCCGTTTTAAATTATACTTTTTGGATACAGTTTTGAGAACACGAATAATTAAATAGAGCGCTTCACTGTTCATCTCAATGAAAAAAATGTAATCTCTACCCATTGAATAATATTCTTTTATCGATATACACAGTGTATTCAAAAAGTTCCAGGACTGAATGCACACAGACAACATAACACAGCAAAATTAAGTTTATTTAATATCAAGCTTCTACATAATACCCCTGCACTTCAATACAACGTTTGGATCTTGTATAAAGATCTTTGAACGCCTTCTGGAACGCCTCGACTACAACACTCTGCAGGTCCCTTGTCACTGACGCTTCGATGTCCTCTACCGACGCGTACCGCTGTCCCTTCATCTTCAATTTCAACTTTGGAAACAGAAAATAGTCCGCAGGGGACAGGTCAGGTGAATATGGGGGGTGGTCGATGGTTACAACCTGCCTGCGCGCCAAGAATTGCTGAACAATGATGGATTTGTGTGACGGTGCATTGTCATGCAAGAGACACCAGTTTCCACTGTCCAACATTTCGGGTCTCACACGCCGCATTCTTTTCAGTAGCCGGTGTAGCACATCCTTGTAAAAGGCACCAGTGACAGTGGACCCTTGTCGAAGGAATTCGTGGTGGATAATTCCTCGACTGTCGAAAAACACGAGCAGCATCGTCTTTGATTTTGACGCACGAACTTTCATCGGTCGACCCTTTCCCGGACTTGTCCACTCCGAACTTTGGCGTTTAGTTTCTGGATCATATTCGAGGCACCACGACTCGTCTCCGGTGACGATGGTTTTCAAAAAGTTAGTGTCTTCATCGGCCGCGGCAATCAAATCTTCGGAAGAAGCAATTCGGTGTTCTTTTTGCTCCGTAGTCAGAGTGTGTGGCACAAAGCGCGCACAGAGTTTCTTTTTCTTTAAATCCTCCGTCATTATCGTAAAAACAGACCGACTCGAGCGTGGACGACCACACCTCTCATCATCGTCCGTCGCTCCTCTTCCATCTCTAAACCTTGCAAACCACTCAAACACACGCGAACGACTCATAGCCTCGTCACCATGAACAGTTTTAATCATTTCATAGGTTTCTGTGGCCGTTTTACCCAATTTAAAACAAAATTTAATGTTCGTTCTTTGCTCCATTTTTTAACGATGACACGACCACTATGACACACCACACTCGAGTGAACACTGAGAAGTTGGAACTCATCCAAACGGAATAAAACTTCGAGCATGCGTCGGAGAAGGTTGTTGCTACGCGCTCCATGAATTGCGCAGAGATAGCGCTACCTGTACTGTTTTACTAGCGGCAGTCCTGGAACTTTCTGAATACACTGTGTATTTCCTTTTTATTTTTAATTACGGGATTTTATTGAAATGTAGAGGTCCTGCTAAAAATTTTAAGATTTTCTAATTATTTATTTGGTAAATGTTAAGATAAAGGATTATGATAAAAATAAAAGATATTATTTTTGTATTGAAGAACAGAAAAAATAGAAAGTTAAGTTCAATAATGAGCCAGAAATTGACTAGGGTGGTTCAAAAAGTACTTGTATTTGAAGACAGATGGCATCATTAAGGTAAATTGTTATTAACACTGGGTGCTGCCATCTATTAAACGGAGCCGAAATAAATTTGATATTAATTCATATGTTAGTTTTGATTTCGTAGTCATTTGCTGTCAAATCAAAATTTGATTACCGCGACGTCGAGTTGTTGACGTCTTTTTTGTCAAGTTTACCCCGACGATGATTAATGTATTAATCGTAAGATACCAGAAACCAAACAACAGTCAAAACATTTGGTTGCTTACAGGGAATGTGCTCCATAGAAGGCGAGGATGATCTAATTGGCCGGTCTCATTGAAAAAGTAGATATTCAAAAGTAAAGTGAATCATAGAAGTGCGGTTCTTGATCCGAATTTTGCTTTTCAAGAAGAATACGGTTGTTTTAGACAAAGTGGTAATTGATCAAACCGATGACAATGAATGAAACAGATGTTAGTTTTAAATAGGAATCGCCTTTCTCTCTTCATACTCAATCAACTCACCCCCCCCCGACGCTACTCCCGTTCTCATCCTCATTAGATGAATCAACATAAAGAACAATATTCAGTATTTAGGTCTTCAAACTTATCAATCAGTTAAAAGACAACTGATTTGAATTAACTAAGCCACTTTGTGTGAAATCCATCTAAAGCTGTTTGTTGAGGACGCTGGACACTAAATTAACCACTTATTCGATGTCATCTATTTCCGGTCACATGCATCGGTATGGATAAATCAGCAACATTAACTCGCTTATAGCTGGAAGGCAATATCATGGGCTCCTACCTGGTATAAGAATTTAGATAATGTTCTGACACAGTGGAAGGGAGAGAGAGAATGACGCAAAAGAAGCGACTTGGCACAAGAATTCTTGAATTATTGTTTTAAAGTCATATTTTCTTGCAGTGGGTATTGATACTTCTTTCTCTCTACATTCCCTTCTAGAACCACGTTCATATGTGCTCCAGACTGCGTGTTGGATAATCCTATCTTGGAGTCATTCACTTTGAACGTGCAATTAAGATAAGTTGTGTAAAGATAAATCTACAAAGTCGCAAAAGCTTTCGGGAAGTTAACAAAAGCCGGCGTAATATATAAAAATAACTTAGGAATAGTCGACTCCACAGGGTAAAATTTCATGTTTCAAGAGCTATATTTGAGATGAGCCAGACTGGTAAGATTTGCATGCCCGAGCTCAGCTCTGGAAATGCATCCGAGAAAGGGTTATTGTAACTCGGCTGTGATTAGGAATGATGGATGGCAAAGCAAGCGTTATTTTATACTTTATTTTACTTCTTGTGCTCGTGCAGGAAGTTTTATGTAATTCAATGTAATCCATGGTTGTTGTGCTGTTCCTTCTGTGTTCGTGCAACCTTATAAATATCAATAAAAAACTTTTAAAAGTCTGCTCAAGGTAAACAATTTGAATTTGTCTTATCATTTAACATTTAATTAAATGAATATATATTGGAATATCAAAATATAGGAATTGTAATTGGGATTTAATATGTGCTATTCAATGTCTCTTATTTGTTTCTACTTTTCACTACTACTACTTCTGCTACCTTCATTTACTCTTCTTAAGAAGAGCTTGGTAGAACAAAACTTTTTTTCTTTCGTTGTGCAGGTATAACATCACCATCTGAGTTACTAACAGAAAATTCATCAACGTTTCTCATAGGCATTGCTTCACTAAGCTCGTAACAAGATTAGAGTAGGTCAGGCAGTGTATGCACTGAAAAAATGTTTGCCAGTGCTGATAGATTCCTTTATTTATCTTCCTAAATTTTCATTTATAAACACAGTTCTCTCAAAAGTAATTATGAGATAGAAAGTTTGAGAATAGACTGCCGTAAGATATTTCACAATCTCTTCCGCTTAAAAATTCCATGGCATGCAATAATATTTTAATATTACTAAAATAATAATATAACATTATAATGTTATTAAATATATTTATATTATTTACTAATTATATAATTTATTAATATAACTATGTAATAATAATACTACAGCACTAATATTACGATAATATTAAAAAGACATTTTTACTTTCACTACTTGTGGGTTAAATTGTTTTCCGACAATGCTTTAGATTTTCAGAGATTCTCTTCAACAACAACGAAGTCAGAAGTTAAAACGCCTTACAAACTAGCCAGAGTGAGACGCCTTTTTCAGCCTGGTTGGTTAAGGCACTACAAAAAGTAACAGGTCAACTTCCTTCTTCGGAACCAGTGTTCGAAACAACTGCTGCCACGTCAAGGTCCCTCACAACTCTTTCTCCCCTTCACAAGGCAGAAAAACAAGCCCCGATGTTACGCAAAAAACAACTTAGCCATCAGCTATCCAGAAATTTTAATTTCATCAAGCTTCACACAAAAAAATCATTGAAAATACAAAATCCCACCCATCACAGATAACAGCCATCCATACCGATCGATAGGAATTCACCCTCTCCACAACACGAGAGAATCTTCTGATCTTACGAACCTACCAGACTGGATAAACAAGCAGGATATTTCTACCAACGCAACCTATAAATTTAATAACCTTTCAAATAAATAACTTTATTTATTAATTTATCTATTAAAAGATTTTTTCTCAAAACTAAAAATATTTTTATTTTAAATCAAGACTATACAAACTAGTAAATTCCAATACAATAAAACTATTTTCCTGACTTAAAATCTCAAATTCTAAATACCAAAATTAATAATCAATTTTTAAATTTTAAAATAGTCAATAAATTCGGTTACTTAAATAATTTTATTTAATAATATTTTTGTCAATATTGCTCACGAATTTTCGTGTAAAAAAATCTTTGATTATCCACTTATAATTTCTTTTAACTCCTGAGCAAAAGTAATAACCAATATTCTGGCTCATCTATAATAATTGTAAATTCTGGGGATTAAAGCCCGAGAGGGTTACGCACCCCGATAACTTGAAATCCGCATCTTAGCCGCCACGGATTAAACAGAAATAACCAAAATATATTAAATTAAAAAAATCATTTGTCATAATGTCTCATCTATCATGAGTCATGAACAGGACAGGTTAAGTTCTAATAATAAATGTTTTTGCAGTTGAAATATTGTGTATATATTGTTGTCACTCTTATAATTAATATTCTTACCTCTAATATTTTAAAAATTCCTTAGTTAAGACGAACTGATTGTGAAAAGAAAAAATATATGCACTGTTAGACATTATTAGCAAGACAGAGGAATGGCAAGAAGATTAAGCTGCATCCAACAATTGAGATCAAACGAATGAGGCACCGATTTTGCCAGAACTGAAACAGGAACGGGGAATAAAGGAGCTTAATAATCATGATTTGCAAAAGAGAGGTGGAATCACTGATGTCAATTCATTCAGTAATTTATCCTAATCGAAACAATAGGGGTATTTTGAGAACAAATTGGTAAAAACAGCCTTCTTCATTGAAATATTCTGTTTAAAATGGTGCTGCAATTTGTTACGCTTGAATGCAATTTCAGCCTTATAGCACAAATGAAACTAGTTCAACTGAAATAGGCTTCAAAAACTGGCAAAAATGCCACAGATACTAAGCTTGATTTTTCAAAACATGGAATGTCGGCAACTACAATATTATTTGTTTCATGTCAATGCGGAAGGAACGAGAAATTCCTTCAGAAACTTCTATATTTTGATGTCAACATCAGAAAATAAAATGGCTCTTGAAGAGCACTTTGACTATGTTAAGTCTACAACGAAAGTGATTCAGTTTTTTAGCTGTCAGTGAGCTTGCTTTACGAAGAAATTATAATACAGAAGAGTGGACTGAGAGAAATGTTTGTTTGAAATTTTTTTTGAATGTAGGTTAAAGAAAGCTATATAAAACATCTTTGGAATGCTTAACACACTACTTAAAGAATATCATACAAAATGGCATAATTAAAAGTGTGGAAGATACAGTGAGAGAAAAGATAACTAAAGATATAATGCACGCAGACGTGCTTTGGTTTACTCTCCTGAAAAATGGGACAAAAGATAGAAATAACTCGGAAAATATTGCAATTGCTATTCCTTATGTTAAGAATGGTTGTATTTAACAGTATTTTAAAGAGTTCCTTCTATATATAGTAACGATAAAATAATTGGATGCTGAATACTTTACAGATGTCACAATTAATGTGATGCTCGAGTCTGGTACTTCCCTTCATCCAAGTCAATATTTTGATAGAACTAGTGTAAAATAGAGCTAGAGCAGGAAAAGAGATGTAACTGCTCTAATAAGAGAAATTGTAAGGAAAAAGTATTTCTAATATTCAATGTAATAGTCACATATTGCACATATCAATAGTTAAAATGCATTGGTGGCCATTAAAATTGCAACATCATGAAAGAAAGCAAATGCAAAAAGGATATTTATTGTACGTAAACTGTATGGCATGAAGTCAAAATATTACATTTGCAAGAAGTTTGGGGGTTTGTAAGGGTACGAAATTAGTAGAAATAGCTGCTACCCTTGGCATTTAAAACGGCCCTTACCCGGTTAGGCATGGAGTCGCATGGGCTTTGATGACAGAAATGGGCATTTCATTCCATGCTGCTTCAAGTAATGCTCCACTTCATCAACCGTTTTAGCTGGAGAGAGGTGTCGGGTCAGTCTCTGAGCAACCCAAGACAAGAGGTTTTCATTGGGTGACAGATCTGGAGACTGTGCAGGACAGGGAAACAATCGAATACCCTGTGTATCGAAGAAGTTCAGAATATGACGTGATATTGCATTATTTTGTTGAAAGACGGCGTTTGGAAGGCCTCGAAGATTGGGCAGAACCACTGGACGTAAGATGTCAGAAATGTACCGATCTGCGTTCAAATTGCCGTCGATTCGAATTAGAGATGTGTGTGTCGTATACTCAATGGCTGCCTCTATGCCGATATCGATTGCAAGCAGACGACGAGGGGTTTCCTTGAAGCCTCCAGACATGTATACAACCATCAGAATACTTCACGAAGAGCCGGGACTTATCTGAAAAGACGACATTGCGCCACTTCTGTATATAGCTTTGTCGTTTGGCTCACCAGAGTTGCCATCTCTCTTTATGCTGTATTGTCAAGGGAAGCCGAAGTAATGGTCGCTGTGCTGACAGTCCACGCTGCTGCAAACGTTGTTGCACCGAACGAGCGGATACTGGGCATGCTCAAAAACATCCTTTTTCTGGTTAAGGGTGCGTGATGCGGTTGTACGTTTTGTACGGCCGACCTCATAATATGTCTGTTCTCTCTGGAGTTAGTAAAGGAAGGACGGGGAGATTCTGCATGCCGTTCAGTATGAACCTCAGCAAACCATTGATTCCATATTCGCATGACAGTGGATGATTTTCGATCAATGTGATGGGCAATATCACGGAACGATAATCTACACTCTCGATCCTGCCTCTATCGAATTCCGACACTTGCTGGTAAGCATTTCATCTTCTAATTCAAGGCATAATACGAAATTTTGAGCAAACACCGATCCTATAAAGCGCTTTCCAAACGAGAAATCCATTATACAATTTTTCTTTTATGCAATGCTTCAGATGTCGTTTCTCCTTCATGCGTCGTCTACATGCGCTGGAATACTAATCATTTGCATATCCCAACCTCTTCTTCCTTTCATGTGATTTTGACATTCGTCAGGTTATTCCTTTGCATTTTGTATATATTTCCGACAGTAAATTTTTTAACATTTAAAGAGATGAAAAGAAAAAAATAATTAGGAATAAACCAACAGGTTTTATACAATTGTTTTGCTTATAATTCCTAGTTTTAGGTGGCTAAAATAGATAAATTTTTTAATTTTTTTCCTTAAAAAGTAGAGGGTGGTAGCGTCCCTTTTCCCTTTAATCGCAGCCACCTTCACCATTGACTTTATCTTCTATCCCTTTTTAAAATAAAAGTCATAGAAAGGAAAATGAGAACTCTGACTACACTTACTGTAGTCTGTTTCCAGCTAATTCTATGAAATTTCTGAATCATAACATTCGAGGAAGATCTTTTACGAGATTGTGTACTTATTAAATCGTGCAATTAGATGAACATTTCAGTGAAAATGAAAATCTTTCACTGGGTATTGAGAGTGCATACGAACTAAAGAATCCGAGGTGTCAGTGGAAAAAACTTATTTGACCTTAAGAATGGATATTTTATACAAAAACTGCGAAATGATTAATAGGACCCCTGATTTATTTTGCAACAGAAGCAATGTTTGAATTCAGTATTACAACATGTGAACAATGTTTTCAACATTAACAGCCATAAATTAGTCACAAAGATTATTTATGATTAGTCAGCCATTAGCAAATCTGGTTTTTGTAGCTTTTGAGAAGCATCAACCCAGATCATGGATTTTGACGTTTTTAAGAAATCTTCAGGCAAACAAAACCTCACAGACTGTAGTTATTCTAATATGACTACGTAAAAATGAGTGAATAACTGTTTTAGATAGAAATTTTAACTTAGGTATACTTAGAGCTTTGCAAGAATGAAAGAAATTCATCATTGCTAACTAGAAATTGTTCTGAAAACTAAGTTAAATAATCTTGTTTAATTACTTTTTTTATATTGCAATGATAATAAGAATGATTTTAATAATAAGAATAACAATTGTAGTAATATAAATTTTATACATAATTTTTTAAATATATGTTATAGTCTTGTATTTTATCAAATGGATAAAAATACGTAATGATATTCATATTAGTTCCAAATTGCTCTGGAAGTTATAGAAATAATAAGTTTCAGAGTATATTTTATCTCACCCATCCTAGAAGCCCCGCCTAATATTAAATCCCGGTTACGTATCTGTGCTTCGTTAATTGAGATATCGGCTACATTTCCAATTCGTTAATCATAATTGATTTACTTTTGAAAAGCATCATGAAATTAGGGACAGCTAATCGAGACATTTTGGATATATACAAATTCTTTATTAATGTGATGCTCATTGAATTTGTAAATAATGTTATGCAAAACTATCAAAATAAAAATCCAATTTTTTTGTTCGAATTTAAATACAATGTAAAAACTAAACTGTATATACAGCTGTTTTAAAATGTTTAAAATTGAATTTCCGAATAAAATTGCATAATGTTATTTTGTCGTCCATTTTAGCTAATTTTCATAGTATAGAATGAATTTTCATTGTACATGTATGACCTTGGACAAAGTCCTTTTGAAGAAAGTTTTTTTAAATCCAAGAGATGATGCTCGTAGCATCGAATGTTTCTCAGTTTCCTGTATGTAACGAAGAATCCATTTATTATAGATGCGGAAAACTCGAAAGAAAATGACGTCGACAACTCGACGCGGCAGTAATCAAATTTTGATTTGACAGCAAATTACTTCCAAATCAAAACTAACTTATGAATCAATGTCTAACTCATTTTGGCTCCGCTTAACAGATGGTAACAGCAATTTATCTTTATGATTCAATCTGTCTTCAAATACGAGCACTTTTTGAACCATCCTCGTATCTTTTTTTTTTTTTTTGAGAATATTTTTTGCATGCAAATCGGAACAATCAGCAACTTGTATATAAAGCAATTTCATAGATATTCCTTACTATAATAATCCAAATCGAAAAAACGTTAGAGAGATTCAGTTAATAAAAAAAAAAAAATATCCAGTAGATTTTAAATTTCATCACACACGCGCCATAAAAAGGTCATTATTTACAATTTTTTGGATCGATCTTTGAGACTTGAACCTTTATGTGATTTTGAGCCCTAAGAGGTTCTTTTTATTGGTAAGAGTCGTTTTAGTTCCCTACTACAGTCCCTTCAGATCTCTCATCTCGCACCTTATAAATAAAGCATCATTTTAGACATATGCATGGCGTGTGTTGGGCTTTATATGAGGACGTCATTTTCATGTCACAGATGTCGTGACATCCAATAGCGAACATCGCTTCTGGATCATCTCTCTACTGCTCTGACAGATTTATGAGATGTGATATATTAAAGGGGCAGTCCTTTTTTTTTCTCTTTTCTTCTCCTATTTTGTTACTAGTGATTCACTCTCTGTTGGATGATCTCTGGTATTTGCATCAGTCTGGAAGGGCGTTTTCTCAATATCCTTGATGTAACACTTGCTCGTTTTATAACCGAACTCTCTTCTTGAAATCGAATAAGTTATTTCGTTCGTTAAATATCTAAACAATGGAAGATGAGATTGTGTTTCAAAAAAGAACTCAGGTGATAAAGAGTTATAGTTTTTTCTTTCTTTATTTTAAAGCAAATGTTTTAAGGAAATATAAATAAATCCAAATAAATATTCGTCACGATTCCAGTTTTGACTGATATTTGTGCACCATTTCATTCCAAAGAATTTCAACCATTAAAAGCTTATCCTCTAAAACAGGATAATATATAACTGGACCGGCCTTATAAATTTTTAGTTCACGAACACTTTGGTGGTTCGTGCGAGCGCATATGAGAAAAAAAAATATTTTATATATTTCGAGTGACAACAAATTAGATTTTCAATGAAAACTAAAATGAAGTTTAACCCTTACAATGAATTGAATATTTCTTACGTATTAACTGCATTTTTGAGTTATTACTTAGAATATAAGGTAATTGTAATGTATGTATATTATTAACAATGATTTAAAGTGCCAAGAAACTGAATAACATATATTTTAATATTTAAATATGTATCATTAATAATCCTTAAACAGTAAAATTCAATTAAACAGTTGAATGAGTAAATAACTAGTAATAGTATGTATAATTAAAATCTCCTTACTATTTTATGCCAATATATATCATAAAAAAATTACATTCTAATAATCATCTCATACATGTAAATAAAATATAAATCACCTTTTTTTCAAAATAATTATATCATAAATAATTATTAATAATATTTACAATAATATATTTATATTATTATATAACAAAAAGGATTTGTCAAAGAGGATAATCATTGAAGAAGGCTATGCATGAATCGGACAGGAAAATAGATCCATAAAATGGGGGTTAAGAACCTGTGCTATAAGATATGTTTCCTTCTATTTTAATTAATTACTTAGTATCTTAATATACGAAAATCTTTAAAAGGCGATAAGAGACATTTTGAGATAATTTCATATTCTCCAAAATATGGTATTTTCTCTCTCTCTCAATAAGATAACAAAATAATATAATTTTAGTTTAGTTTTTATTAACGTCGCACAAGAAGTTACACGAGGGCTATTGGCGAAGGACTTCGTAATTTTGAACCTCGGTTAAGTGACGAGGACTACACCTGAGCTAGCATCCCCTCTCATAACTTCCACGTCATACCAACGTGATAACCTTAAACCCTGACAGACTGAACGTGAATCAGTCCCAGGTACACGATAGGTCTTTAGTGGCCAAGGATCGAACCCGCGACTGAATGAAAACCTCAGGCCACGAATCAGAAAAACCATGACCATTAGGCTACCGCACCCACACAAAATGAAGTAAAAATATTGCCCTTAGTTATGAAAAAGAGTTAAAACCACCAGGGGGAAAACGTTACCAGTATTTTAGTATCATATAGTTCTTGATTTAAGATTAATGATTGACTTTAGAATGGTTTCCGCTTATAAAGATTAAACTAACCTATAGTAAAATCCAATAATAATAATAATGATGATGATGATGATGCTTAACTGAATGTGTAATTGATAGTAGTATACATTTGTATATAGAGCAAAAGTATCTTGCAAATTTAGGTTAGTGACTTAATTTTTAGTTACGAGTTTAAAAGAATTACATTAAAATTGCATTTTTAAGATTTTTTTTTTATAGATATGGATTTTTTTCACTTTGACTTCAACTGAAATAGCACAGTTTTTGAACATTTAAAGAAATATATATATACAATGCGAATTTTTTTGTAGCTTAAAATTTATACTAGTAGAGCAGAATACGCAACATGATATTACTCGAAATTTTATTAAATAATAATTAATACTATAGTAAGATAATTGATATAACATACAAGTTAATTCAATAGAAATAATTTCTAAGAAAGGAATCGATAACTGAACTTCAGAAATTGATATCCTAAGTTTATTTATAAAATTGGCAAATGATATTTTTGAACGTTATCGTTTTTATATGATTTTGTTTTGCATGGAGAACATATTTTAAAGTTATTCAGTACCTAATTTACGTCAAATATATATTATATCCAGTTAAAAATACGTCAATAAAATCATATTTTTGTCATCAAGGAAACACCCAAAATAATTATCATAATCAAAATTCCATTTTGCTTAATCAGAACCGAAAAATGCAGAAATTATTTGCATACCGTCACACAAGAAGTAAGACGGAATTTCGCTGTAAATCCTTTGCTTGTATATATTTTGGGAATATTTATCACAGCCAACTCTTCATCAGTCATGCACGCGGAAAATGACTATCCGCAGCAAAAGGCCATCAGGGTTGGTATCGGTCAATTAAGCCAATTCATTAATCTTGAAGATAATTATCGGTGCTGAAATCATGTTTATTCTAAACTAATTAGTTATCGAAGAATATGCGCTCTCATCAATTTCGCCCACAGAAGCTCTCGGTCTTAAAAATAGAGGACAACATGAAGAAGCAGATGGAAGAGTTGTGTGTGGGTGATTATATCGAGAAAATTAGAAGATAGCCAGCGTCGTTTCCTCACATAATTGTTACTGGAGAGAAATGTAACTATTATGTATATGCATATTCTCAAATATTTGTCATAATGATGTTATTAAAATATACTACACATGAAAAGATAAACCCATACATAGTAATACATATGTTACGCTGATAAAGATTAACGATGCACGTTAAGTAAGTTCAAAGTTTCCGTAAATAATGATATAATGATATACTTCGTTTTTTTTTATGTAATTATGTCTTTGTAAAATTTGTTCGATGTATTCGTAATCACTCTTTTGCCAGATATATTTTGGAACTTCAATTTATATGAGCTATATAAACTTTTCAAAATTTGAATGTTTTTTTCACAGTTCGTTTTTCATGATACTAACAGTGATGCTTTTAAATGCAACGTATCACGTTTTGTTTCATGTGAATAATACAATGAGGGAAAAAATTGTTTATAGGGAAGCACTTACAGCGATGACTTTGAATGCATCGAGCACATGCATTTCCCGTAGTACATTATAAATGAGTGTTGATATTAACATCTCATATTATAATACAGGGTGCCTAAATACCCCTTGCTGTCTGACACTCCCTCACCACCTAAAGCCTCTTTGGCAATTTCTTCTTTGTATTCCCATGTGATTCAGGCTTCTTATAACGTTTACTTCTTATTTTTTTATTATAATTTATTTTTAAAAATAATCATAACAGTCTGTTTTATCTGAATTTGTATTTTTAATCCGTGATTTTTGTTTATTACTATTGAGAGTAATACCCAATACATTTTAATATTTTAATAGGTATTTCTTTCTTATACAAAACTTTTTTTTACTATACCCGAATGTAAAAGATTATACATTTAAGTGTAAAAAAGCTCTTCAGTATATTTTGTCTAAAATTTTTCTATTTAAAACAAAATAACTTCTAAATAAAAAGACGACTGAATTGCTTAGTGTAATTAAGCAGTTTAACCAAGTGTTATGAATATTATAGAAAAGTAATATTTATTTTGCAATGATTTTGAAGTGATATTAGTTATTATGTTCTTCGACCGTATTTGCTCTTTCAATATGTACATCGTATAACGATTCACACTCCATTTATTATAAACTTTATTTATACTTTCAAATGTAAATAAAATTTTTTAAATGTCAACGTTTATGAATAGTATAAAATCTTAAAATTTGAAAATGTGCGACATCATGAACACAAAAATTATTAATAACTCAACAAATGTTAATTATGCAGGACAGTAGCATATTCAGAAATGGGAAACAGGAAGAGGATTTAAATATTTAGGTTGCATTTGCTTTCATTTAATGAATTAGGCGAAGAATCCAGAGCGTCCTACTAAAATTATTTTGCAAAATAATTGGATAGCAATTATCATTATTATTTTTTTAATTTTCAGTTAAAAAAATAATTATTTAACAAGGGAAGCATTTCCGCATTAAAAGTAAATGTTAACTTTGATGGGTGTAGAGCGATAATGGGAAGAAAAAAATGGGAAATCTCAATTTCTGAAAGGGAATCACTAAACAGCCAATAGTTAACATATATATATATATATATATATATATATATATATATATATATATATATATATATATATATATATATATATATAATGTTGTCTTTCTCTTAAATATTTTAACTAGTACCTATTTAACAAAGTTTATAAAACAGTCGAAGCCAATTTCATTTAAAAGTAATTATTTTATTGTAGAGGAGAGATATACCATTTCCACACGCGGTATTTAGAACAACGCCGTTGAATAAATTTTTTGATAGCAGGAGTGTAAAAGCAAAATAGGGTTTTTCATTGTATTTTTGGTTATATAGCAGGGAAATTTCACTATGAACGTCATAGAACATATGGTATAAATGGAGGGATTTCGAGAGAATTTAAGTGCAGACGTAAAATCTGGTAGGGATCATCTGAAGTGTCTGAAACCCGGGAACAGCATTGTTAGCAAATTTTTTTTAAGAACGCGTGATTACATAAATTAAAGTTAAAAAGGAAAGGTATCAGGAAAGAAGAATGAATGCTTTAATTTTAAATGAGAGAATGGGAAAAATTAGGAAATTAAATTATTATTATGCGAAACTGATACGAATTAAAGCTAAATCATTACACACACACACACATATATATATATATATATCGCTATTAAAAGTGCTATCATTCATTCACTCATAATTTTGAATCACATTTAAATAGCAGATTTGAGCTAATAACATTTTTTTCGAGCAACGAAGGTAGCCACGGTAACCTGTGATGCATTTTCTTCCTTATTTATAACTCTACAGCCAATTTAAAATCAAATTAAACGTCAATAAGTTCAAAACTCCAATTGAAGATTTATAAGAGACGGACAAATCACACTTTATTGTCTATCAAAGGATATGAAAGATAGCTCTCTCTCTCGAATCTTTCTTAACTCGGTTAATGCTAGTTTATGTTGAAATAATAAAGTTTTAGATCACCAATTCGCTCATTCCGGTTCAAGCATTTCTCGATTATAGTACATTTGACTCCTATTATTATGATCAGGAGTCACTGCCAACTTGTATCGATATGAACGATTCATTACGATAATTCACTCAAATCTACAACATCTATCATCTTGTCATTATCTTCAATCTTTCTTCTCTTTCTTTTCAATCATATTTCGCTTATACATTAATTCAATGCGTTTCACTTCTAATCATCATCTAATTTACCTAATCAAGTGTAATTTTGGTTTGGAAGGAATTATAATTTTATGAAATTCAAATTACCAAAAAGTCATCGGAGTAAGTGAAGAGATAATCACGAATAGCCCAACGTCACAAACTTTGAGGTATTGATCTCGAACTCATGGTCGGCGCTGTTTTTCCGAATAGGGGTTCGGCTCTTTATGCCACTAAAGACCCGCCTCGTAGGTGGTACAATGCACGTTAAATATGTCATGGCTCCAAGTTCTCACGTGGGAATGGTGTGGGCATTAAAGACAGAGGGGGGGGGGGGGGGGAAGCTGAAGTGTTGTCCTCGTCACTTGAACAAGATTCAGAAACTACGAGGTGCGTCGCCAAAGGCCCTCATGTTACTTTTAAGCGTGACTTTAAAAAACAATTAACAATCAATCAATCGAACAACGAAGACTATTCTGAAGTTGACACCATATTTACGTAACATCCACATTTCGCTAATTCATTAGTTTTCAGTATTCTAGATATTTATGACACATTTTCATTACATTATTCTATACTTTTTGAATTTTGTATTCCCAAGATTGCGATCGTCTAATTACAATAAGAGTGTTCAAAAGTATCTGTTTATGTCGATGGATGGCAGTGCTAAGGTAACTGGATTTACCAATGTTTGCTAACGTCTGTTAAATGGTGCCAAAATTAATTTGACACTGATCCACAGGTTAGGTTTCATTTAACAGCAAATGGCAGCGAAACAAATTAAAAATTTTCCGTAAGTACAGTAAGTTAAATGGCACTATGTCCTTTTTTGAAATTTTACGTAAGAGCAGTTTTAAGATTTTTTTTTTTTTTTTTTTTAATTAACAACATCCTAGTTAGTGAATATTTTTCAATAAGTCATTGTACAACTAATTCTTTGGAAAACTGATTTTAAAGTTACACTTTTTTTTAAAGCGTCATTATTTCTTCAAAATTTACTGATTATTATTTTAAAAAAACGTCCTTTACCTCCATCTTACAGATTTAATTGCCGTCGTGTAGAGTCGTTGTCGTCACTTTGCGTCGAGTTGTCACCGTCAAAAAGACTTGATTCGTCGTTACACACAGAAACTAAGCAACAGCCAAAACAATGAGTAACTTCCGGTGAATCTGCAAAGAAAAAAGCGAAGACGGTCTCGGCCGGGAAAGTTATGGCTACGAATTTTTGGAATGGAAAGAACGTCATAGTCGTGGACTTCCTATAAATAGGAAAAAGGTCATTGGCCAATACTACAATGAGTAACACCATTCCGATTCCTAATTCGAGACATTTTAATTCTCCCTCGTTAATTACAATCATAGTATTACAAATTAAATTATTATGAACCAGATCCTTGGCAATGAATGGAAAAAGATAGATAAACTAACATAAACCAGAAAAATTTATTAATTATACTTATGGATAAATAAATAAAAATTTGTAAAAAAGTAATTAAATTCAATTGATAATTGTTTATTCTCTGCGTTACGCAAATATTTATTTTTCTGATCAGGATTGTGGTAGCCATCATGGTCATGGTCGCACATTTCCGGTCAATATTGGTTTCGATGAAAAAATAGTCTTTAGAGGTTCTAGCCATAAGGCGTTTAAAGACCCGCCGTGTATCGGGGTTGATGCAACTCAAATCTGAGGTGTCTCAAAGTCCTCCTTAGTCGTTGCGTGGTAGTTTGGAGAGGGAGGGTGCCAACTGAGGAGTCGTCCTTTTCACTTGACCAAAGTACAGAATTACGAGGCTCGCCGCCAATAGCTTTCGTATTTCTTCTCAATGGGACGTTAATAAACAATCTCAATCACATTATTCTGATCATTCTCTGTGAATCTTCTGTACCTTTTATTCTGACTTAACACAAGCGAAAGCTTTTCCTGTTCAAAATCGTAATCAAATCATAAAATAATTTTGATTAGGGTATCACAAATACTGAGTGATCAGTATTAGAGTCATTTGTAAGAAAAGACCAATTACAATCATTTACGAGTAAATGTGCATGTTTTCTCTGGTTATGTTGACATTTCTCAATTTTTTTTTCTGATTCTGTACAAATAGAAGTTTATTTCGCTTGGTAAATCAATTAATGAAAATAACATCCATTTAAGTTTTCCTTTTATTTTTACTTTTAAATTCGTTCTTGAAATAGATCAAGTAAAAGTCAGCATTGGATGAAAGCAGGATTTTTTTTTCTTAAGGCAAAGATTCTAGAGAATTTCACGTAGTCAATAATGAATGAGGTTGCTGAGAACATCAATTTTTTTCTAATTTTTTTCATAAAATTGAATTTTTACCAAAGTTTATTCAGACTAGGGAAAAAATGGCGTTTGTATAATTTACAAATGATTCAAATTTCTTAAAAACGGGGGAAAAAAGTAATCGAAATGCGTGACAAATTGTTGAAATTCTCCTGAGATTTCACTCGGCCTTACGACATCCCTATTAACCGACACTCATTAAAATTATGAGCGAGTAAGACAAACACACCAGTTAAGACGGAGGCGTAAGAACAAGAAGAGTTCTTCTTTGCATACCAAAACGCCATCCATTTGCATCGTCTCACACAAATATTTGACATAATCAACCAAATGAGGAGAAGATTTAATGAGTTTGGGGCGAAAAAAATAAAATCTTTTCCACTTCGTATTTCATTTATATCGCTGCTGCAGCAGCAGAATCACAAAGAAAGATCGGAAGAGATTTACCTCCAGATAAAGAAAAGAAAAGCGAAGGGAGGAGAGAAAAAACCCCGAAAATAAAAAGAAACGCTAATTAAAAATTAAGCTGTTCATTTGGATCTGGTTATTTTTGAGCACTACTACTTTTAAATTCCATCTCCTCGAATAAACAATTTAGGGTGGGGTGAAAAAGAGGGGGTGGTACAAACAGAAAAGGACTCTTTAAAACAGAGTCAAAAGTAAATGCGCGGTTAAAATTCTTTGGCGTTTTTAATTAAAATCAACATGCAACTCATTCTCTTTTGTAATTGCTAATTAAAAATTTATTGAAATTGCGCGTTGTTTTCCCCCTCTCCGCTTTTCTTTTAAACTCTCCATTCCGTCCAGAGAAATTTTTGAAGGAACGGCTTGTTTTTGTAGCTGTTGTCCTCCGAGTACATTGCTTCACACAAACAATTTCACTCTCTCCCGGTTAGAAAGAAGGGGTAGGGGGGCCAGACTCTTCTTTCGCAAGAGGGAGGAAGGGAGGGAAGTAGATAGATTCCCCTTTCCCTCTCCGCCATTTCGTATTCTTTTCACTTTTTGAGCACCTCGAAAGACCTCTGCATCGCAAGTAATTATACTAAATGATTTTTAATGAACCGATGTTTATATTTGCCGCGTATACGCAAAGAAGATTCAGAGTAGAGAGAGAGGAAAAAAAAGATCTACCGGGAAAAAAATGGAGGGAAAAGGATAGCAGCATATATAGTCGCGAGTTTTTTTTTCATGACTCACCCCCTTCCCCCCTAGCCATCTCATTCTCTTCGTAATTTCGCAGATTTAATTAATTTCTGTGTAAAAGCAAGGGTTGCAGGAAAATTAATTGAAATGTGAAAATGTCAAGTGTAAATAAAATTTTAATTAGCAGACCAGCATTGAGGAAGGTATGCGTTAATTTTTTTACCCCCTCCCTTCTAACCTCCTCCTTCCGGAGCCCTGTCAAGCGAATAGGGGCGTATAATCATCTGACCCCCTCCTTTTCCAGCCCCCCTCAGCATTCCTCTGTTGTCATGGTATTCGCGCATGTGCATAAGCGGCGGCTCGAACGAGTAAATTAACGGGATTTTTTTTTATGGTTTCCTTACCTTTACCCAACGTGCCTCACTCATTCTAATTTGCGGAATTTTCTCCTGTTGTTAATTGCAAGTCTTGATTTAAAAGTTACGACGTAATTTAAATTAGAGAACCTTTGCTGTTCGAAAAAGTTCATAGTGGAATGTCGACGGTTGTATAGGCACGTCAAGCCGACATTTTTGCGCTTAGGAATGCAATTATTGCAATTATTTGGATGAAATCACTCAAGCTCCTTTCTCTAAGATCGGTCTTGAGTAAACGTAATTACGAAAGGGAGGGATTTGCTGTTGAAGTCCCGACATTCCATCCGTCGACTTGGTGAGGAAAAAAGGTGGTTGGTTACCTGAGTTTGAAATGAAAATAATAAGCGCTAGTTTTCAGCTCCGCATCTGTCAGCTGACAATCCGGGTCTTTTTTGGCGCAGGAGATGAAAGTTATGTGAAATGTTATTACTGTGTCATCTTTTCATTACTTTCTTCTATATTTAAATGTTGGATTCTTCATAGTTTTTATATGATTTAAATCGGATACTTTTGAATCTCTAAATGATCTGAACGAAACAATGCTTTGCATAGCTTTCTTATCTTTAGTTACAGAATCTTAACAGTATATATATATATAGTTATTGGGTAAATATAACAACATAACAAAAGATCTAGAGCTGTTTTATTGTTACGGTAACTGTTTTGCTGCCGACCGCAATACGAAGAAAATCGAACCAATTTTACGAAACTGCAGGGTTTGGGGAAAAGCTCATAAAAATCAAAATAAGAATGATGTGTTCAAAACTCACGGCACACAACACGTCTCAACAAAGCAAGAGGGACGTTTTCGAACATAGTTTGTTAAGAAATGGGCGCGAACCTTACAAAGTCCGAGGAAAGACTAAAAAGATTTTTTCCCGCCATATCGATGCAACGTTCTTTCGTGAAAAACAAAAGGAGAGATATTCTGTTCTAACAACTATCTGAATCCTGCGATTACGGTGTGAAGAAAACGCCCCGTGTCAAATTTCTATCTTATCGCTCTAGCGTATGCGCAGTCTCGGCACCAACTAGCATGGAATATGACAAAAAGTTGAATCCATAAGCAATTTATTCAGTTCTTTTGCATGGAAATGAAACCATTTATAAAGGTTTATAAATTTATTTTACAGTAGAGTTTTCTCGCGATGCGAATAGTAAGGTGCTTTCGCATATGCAACGATATATCGTCGTTGACATCTTTCTCAAGTGTTGTGAACGACGATAGATCGCAATTCGGCAATAAAAGGATAAAATTTTCAATTACAAAAAATTGCAAATATCAGAGAATAAAATCTGTTATGTAAAGAGGATTTGTGTAAAATTAATTTTTAGAAAATAAGAAATCAAATATAGTTGTTATGAAAACAACGAAAACATTTATTCGTAAACTCAATGTTAAGTGCCACTAGTTTAATTATGATTTTTTGATAAGAAATTTATATTCAGCACGACTAGTTTTTCCTATAGCTCAAAAATTATGTGTGATGATATAATGACAAATAATCTCTTTTCCCCTTTCACGCAGACATAAACTAAGAAATCAGAGACTGTTATCCACAATCTGTAGCTCATTTCTTCATTTCATTTATATTTCATGTAGAAATCTTTTCCCCCAAAATGATAGCTCTATATTGCATTTCCAGCCAAAGTATGTTATACGTCTGTATAATTTCTATATGTCTGATACGATCACCACATCCGATTGGAAGAGCTGTGGCTTCACTAGGAACACGTCGAAAATTAGATCAAATCGGAGATGAATTTTAAATCAAGTAAAGCTTGTTTCGTGTGTTTAGTTCTTCATAACCATAATCGTAGACTATTTTAAACTTATTACTCTAAGTTTGATTGAAGCTTTAATATTGTTTCATGATTTCCGAATGCTGTAAAACAACCGAAAGCAAAACCGAAATGAGCTGCTGTACATTACTGATAATATGCTTCGTTTCACATCGAAGCAATCATTCTTTCAGTTGATGAAGTTTGATTACCAAGCAGTGACATATACGTGGTTCTCATGCGTATTTGTAATTTTTTTCAACTATTGTAATAAAGAGATATAAAAGTCTTGCTAGAGAAAAAAAATTTGTTAGAGATCTCAAGTAAATATAAAATTATTGAAAAGGCAGGTATTACGATTAGTCTTTAGAAAGAGAATATTGAGTAATCAAACACAAAAATGTTAGAAGAACTTTTAAAAGTGTTGTTGGAAGAATGTTAAGCTATCTAAAAAAGTTAAACCATAACAGCTTAACAGTGTAGTGGTTTGATAATGAGAGAGACTGAAGATTAGAATAACTAATCTATGAAAAACCGTGGAATAAAACAGTACGAGTAGTGGCTCGCAGAACTCAACTGCGTCCAAAAACCTTAATATGGCGCATTGTAAAAGTCAGAAAAGCGAAACGCTAGAGGAAGTGAAGCAGATAATCTGAAACTTGATAAGAATATTCAATTTGAACTCATTATTTTAATTAAAAAAGTGATTATAATTACAAAAAATTTAGTATTCAATTATTAATTAATTTTACTTCATTAATTTTTTCTCTGACTAAACGGATATATTAATTCATCCATTAAAAATAATCTAATTTAATTAATTTTATTTAGTTCTGCATGAATAGTAAATAGTTAAATTGAACAAAATATCAAAAATATTGCAGTTTGCAAATAAAACCTACAATTATTTATATTTTAATAAAATGTCAATTCAGAAATAAAATATTAAAACGTTTTTCGTGAATGTGACTCATATCTAAAAAAAAAGACTTAAGCGGCGACTCTCTTCAACAATGGCAACAGATGTTAAAACGTTTTAATAACTAGCCCGAGGGGGAATCCAATTTGGTCTAGTTCATAAGAGCTTTGCAAAAAGCGACAGCACAAGTTTTCTTCGGATTCAAAGATTGAAGGTTTGAAATGCCGCCGGGATTCCAGATCAACCAACCTCCTTCCCCGATGTGATGGGGAAAACATAGCGCATGACGAAGTGGTGACCCAGGACTTGAATACTAGATGGCGGCACAGACTAAAATATATGATTGCACATGTACTCCCTTTGAAAAAGCTTGCTTGGGTGTATCAAACATAATCGCGCATAAATCACTAGTGATACACTGGCTACGGCACACGCGACAAATAGACCCGCCATCTCAACTAAGAGACAATCGAGGACGTTAAATGCGAACTGTTCAAAGGGAAACTTAATACAACAGGGAGGGGATATATACTTTTCGTAGTCATAGTTGGAAAAACAACCTTTTCTCAAACATCGTTTAGAACGTTCCTCTTCGTATCATCACAATGGTATTGGTAGGGGAGAATGCGGAGGAGTTTTCTTCAACAAAGACGATATTAAAACACCTTAAAAACTATCCAGAGGGAGGATTAGAGCTCTGGGAAAACGAACAGGACAATTTGTCTTCGTACCAAAAGATTTAAAGTTCGAAACGTCGCCAGTATTCAGAGTCAGTCGATCTCTTCCCCGGATGTGGAGGAGAAAACATTGCTCCTGCCGAACTTCAAATACTCAGAGAGGAATTTTATAAACATAATTTCATACAATTCTCAAATGACACTGTGACGAATTGTCATCGTTGTGAGTAAGCAGTATCAAAATAAATTAATAATGTGGAGTAACTAACTAACCTCGGTTTTAACCAAATATTATCATGAAGAATTCTTCTTATCATGGTATTTAAACAGTCGACTCCAAACAACTGGACCGGATTGAAGCAGACTTTCAGTGACAGAAACCGAATCTGGTATACACACTTAGTAAATCACCTTAGAGTTGCTGGAACCAATATAATGTTTCCTTGTGATTCTCTTTAACTCCTTTATCTCTCTACTTTTTACTACACTTATTATATAGTAAGGCTAATTTACGTGTATTGCGTGGTATTTTCACTAGGCGAAACTTTTATATCAAACATCATTGTAAAACAGCCTCAGAAGTTAGTTAAAGAGAAATGCGCATGAAAAACCATTACATGTTGATTGTAGCATTGATTAACCATAACATCAGTTAACCATAATATGGACTTGATTATATTTACAAACCTGCAACGATATCCTTGAAACTTTTGGATTATTCAGACTCTATGGACACTCCTCAAATGTATGCCACTAACGCTCGTTCAAATGTACATTAACTGAAATGTATGCCTCTAAAACAAATCAATAAGCTCGAGTCTTATATGCAGACAGTAGTTCATAATACCACTAAAGAAGTAATATTAATCTCAGTGGAGTTCCATTTTCTTCAGTCAGTAAGGGGTTAAGTGTGTGGATTGTTTCTCATATGTTCTACTTTCCCAATTGATCTTTTTTGTAATAACGTATCAAGAGATTATTATTATTTTTTAACAAGCTCATGTAGAAATGCATTACATTCATTAGAAATTTCAAGGAAAATTAATTTTTCAAAAAAATCGATCAGTGGGAAGACTTTTTATTTATGATCTTCAACAAGAACGATTAACATGAAGTTTTCATGATGAGAGATACTAATTTTTACAATTGTAATTAATAGTACAAAATTAAAAGAAAAACAAATGACAAACCTAATTAATTGTCGCTCAATGAGAAAAATATTTTTTCTAACATAAGGGCTGTAACCCCCCTGAAATCCCTTCACGAATCAATAATTAAGAACTTTGATCTCAATTACATTAATTGTGTTTGAAGATGAAGTGCAAAATAACGAAATATTTTTATATGCCTTATAAACTAAATTGAATAAAAAAAAAAATTAATACAAAAATGGAGGAAAGGAAATGAGGGGAGAAGGATTGTCTAAAACACAAATTCGGCAAATTTTCGCACAGAAAATTAATCCCCTATTTTTCTCCTTCAAACGAAATCCAAATTAGAAGCCAAGATTCACACTCGAATCAAAAGCCAAGCCCAAAAAACCAACAGAGTATTTTCCTCAAAACAATCGAATCAAAAGCTAATGCGATCCCTACGGAAATGGCATCTCTAGAAACAATATCTGCCTTCCTCTCTTATGAGCCTAATGCAGTTCGGCCGAGTGGGTCGCGATGTCACATGGTACGAGAGAAAATTGAGAGGGGGCTTAAGGACAGTCGATAGTGAAAGGGTCAGGAGAGCATGCATCCCGAGGGGGGCGGGGGAATCGCGTTGCGTGTTCGTGACAGTTGTGTCGGCGTGAGAAGTAAGTATTGCCTGAATTTCTTTCCCCTTCAATGCGGAGAGACGTGATCTACATAGAGGGGTTGCCGGACTGTGGGGCTTTATCGCCAGGTGGGGTAGGAACCATCGCCGTTTGAAAATGTACTTTTTGTGTGGCTTAAAATTGGTAAGTTTTAAAAATACACTGAAGTTTCCCAAGGATATATTATATATATATATATTATATAAATTGTATAGATTTAAAAGTAAGCAAATTAAAAAATCTCAAATGTGTACAAACAAATTTAACTGCAAAATGTATAAATTTAACTGACGTATAACTTTTTTATAAAAATGAAATGAATGTAATTGAAGTGGATTTTTTTTTGTGTGGGAATCCGGAATCGACAAAATACTGGATTTTGTAAGTTTATCAACAATTCCTGTAGAAAACGAAATGGTGTAAATTTCGAGCCTTATATATCATATAAATTTTTAAAAAAAATCATGATTGTGGTAATTTGTACAGTTGATCGTAATCGATTCATCCTAATGTTATGAAAAAAAATTGTTTTCAATAATGAAGAAAAATCGTGCATTATAATTAGAACAGTAATAATTTCTTATTTATTACAATAGCTATAAATACGAAAAATGTTCCGTGTTCTTTTACAGAATAGCAGTTCTTGCAAAAGAATAATTTCTCGATTACACAAAACAGAATAACCCAGTCTATGGCGTCATATGAACTTTTCATGCTCATCATCGTGAATTTGAGCTGCCAGTTGTGGAAGCGAACCTGTCGAATGTGAATTAACAGCTGTAAAAAAATGAATTCAAGTAGTCTTCTACAACTGATATATAAGGAACAGCTTCAACCTCGACTTGCAGTTCTGAAGATAGTTCCCATTTCTTTCATTTAGCTGCTAGTTTGGTCACTGACTTTATTGGTAACCCTGATTAAGTAATTACATATTATTTGCTTTAATTACTTCCGATAATTTTGGAAGACCAGCACAACTTGTCCTGCTATCACAACTTGTATACTGCTATCGAAAGAATCAACGTCTTCATTGCAGCTACCCAGAGTTCTCTGTATCTTGTGCTGGACTTTAGAATCCCACTTTTATCGTTTTCAGCAAAGCCTATCAGACCTTATCTGTAACATTATGCTGGACACCCAATCTTCTTCCTCCTCAGCGCTGCTTATCAGATTTTTTCTGTAGAAATGTGCCGGACGCTCAAAATTAACCTTCATTGCCCTCAGCGTAGCCTCCATTTCCCTGTAACTTTGTGCTGAATATTCAAATCTCACATTCACTTGACCTCGGGGCACTACCCTGATTTCTCTGGGGCCTTGTGCTGAACTTTCCAATCTCACATTCACTGACCTTAGGGCTGCTACCCTGATTTCTCTGGGGCCTTGAGCTGAGCTTTCCAATCCGTCACTATTCTCATAGTAATTCTGGATATGAGTTGTATCTCTCTTATTTGACTGTTGGATTCTTGCTGGATCCGCCGGTTACGTTATATCCGACTTTCGGTTTCAAGAGGGATATTGTGAAGACGTGCATCATTTAACGCTGACCACCGTGAATGTGAGCCGGCAATTGTAGAGAAGCGAACCCGCTGAATGTGAACGAACAGCTGTAAAAAAGTAAATTCAAGTTCTTCTATAACAGCTACATAGAGAACAGCTTCATTCTCCACTTGCATTTCTGACGTCGGTTCCTACTTCTTTCTCTTACTTGTTCAGATCGTTAACCGATATTTGTTGGTTAAACTTAATTTCTTTTAAATGTTTTTAATAAATAACTTGTTAAAATATGGCTGTTGATTCGTAAGCCTTTTGACACAATCTGGAGTTTGATGACTTCCACATTGGTGACATCTTCAAGTCTAATTGGGAGAGCATCGACACTTTTGTTACATATATACATTACGTCGAAGCAGTATTATTACTATCTGTCGTGACGACTGAACGAAACTGTTAAAACCAATATTGCAATTGTTATAATTTTAAAAAAATTTTTATCTGACATTTAATTTTGAGACGTAAAGTTAAAAAAATTTTTTAGTAATTGTACTTAATTTTTTTTTATTTGTTGGTTTAATTAACGTCGCACTAGAAGCAACACACGACGGCTATTGTCGACAGACCTCATAATTTTGAACCTCGGTCAGGTGATGAGGACGACATCTGTGAGCTGGCACCTTCTTCTCCTAACTTTCCCACCACGCCCTTGGGAGAACTTTGAGCCCCTATAGATTTAACGAGCATCAGTTAATGACATCAAGGCTTACGATTCGATGAAAACCGCCATCTGCAACCATGACCACTAGACTACAGTGGCTACTAACATTTTTTGGAAATTGCTTTTAAAAAAAGTTAAAGAATTTTCAAAGCATTTATTATGTGAAAAATATCTTAAAAATAAAAATTACGTCTTGTGATATTCGAGATTCATTTATTTTTCTATGAATTAATTTTTCAATATTGAAATTGCAGCTTTATCCAAAACTTCAATACCTTCGACGAGATCTATTGTTTTTAAATAAATTCAACGTAACTGCGACTGATTCGAAAACAGTTGTTCAACATTAAAACACAGAACTTACCTTTTTTAATATGAAAAAGACAGTTACAATTAAAAAAAAAAAATCTCGAATTTCTAGATACTTATTGAACTATTATAACAGAATTATTAAATGAACGATATTGGCAATACTAAAACTACAGCAAGAGATTTTCTCTACTGTAGCCTTCAGATGTAAGTGTAAGAAATAATTCTATCAATATATCAGAAATAATACGACAAACTTACGTTATACAAATTTAAAAAATAAGGAAAGCACAAAAATTTTTTCACAAATTATTCCGGTAATGTTATGATATTTTTGGTTTTATTCATATATAAAATTTACACAATGTTGATAAATATTAAATTGTTTTACAGTATTTTTCAATGAAAGATAATTTAGATCTGTTATATCAACTCTGGAACCAACTTCATTAATTATAGAGTACATTTGCACCTGCAAACGAGTCTAATGTAAAATTAAGCATGATACTATATTATATAAGCAGAATATGGTATATAATGATATATAGTACTCATTCGCCAACGGGACGCTGTCATGCCAAATATGTCATCCTTTCTCCCCCAAGCAGCGTGGAAAAAGCAAAATTCCTCCAGAAAGCCGAAGCTGGGATCACTCAAATTGCATTAGTCGCTTCATAGAAGCGCTTCTCGTTAAGTGGGCGCACTTCCTCTAGGGGTTAAAGATTGGGGGGAGGCGCGGCGGGAGGGGCTAATTGGGCCTGGGCTTCACGTTACTCCACTGCGATGGTCAAAACGCCATCTGGTGGACGGCAGGCCCTCTCTCTCCTTTGGTGTTTTCCTTTTCTCTCTTTTTTTTTCTCCTTTCTCTCTCTCAGAGAGGGAAGCTCTTCAGCATCTCTGCGTTGTTGTGGGTGAAAGGGATTTTCTCTGTCAGATGGAAATTGGTTTGATGGGGGTTGCTGTTTTTGGCCACTTTGCGATGATTTGGTAGGGTTTTCCCCCCTCCGTTTGTTTGTTTGATGGTGGAAATGGGAATAGTGCGCAAAGACTACACTCAGCACATTTTGTGATTAACCGGAGCCACTTTCTCTTAATGGCCTGCCTACGTATTTCCATCTTAACTGTTTGATATAAGCTGAATGAGATAATTTTTGTTTCTTTTTTGAATGTTTTTATGAAACGGAAAAAAATATTTTAATAAAGGAAGAAAAATAATTCATAGCTTGGGTATTTTCTTTTCCATTCAGTTTGTATGTACTAAAATTTAAAAAAAAAAAAAAGATGACAAAATTTACTCCATATAATCTATCACAGTCATGTAGAGCCAATCAAAAGAAACGTCAATTTGGTAAATTTTCCCCTTACTTTCCCAGAATTATTCTTTAAGATAAAACTTATACCAATTTCCTTTTTGAATTATGCAATGTTCTTCAATACCGATATAATGTTTCAACACAAGTAAAAATAAGTAAAATATTTTTACCCAAACAGAAAATGGAGGAAATATGATAAAATACGTAATAAAATAACATAACAACAATGTTTGTGGAATATTAAGTGTTTTTAGTGGCAACATGAGAGCTGATCGACTTGGTAATTTTTGGCCACAGTAAGTAACGAGGACGTAGAACGTTGACAAAACGAAGAAAGAGAAGGAACCCCCTCCCCCGAAAGAAAACCCATCTTACTGGATGACCAGTCAAAACACACACCCAAGTGTCCCTTCATTTAATCCTATAAAACCATTTTTATCTTTTTGGTATGTAACTCTAGGCCTGGTAGGTTGTGGTTTCCATTGAATCTCTCATTAGACCCTCCTAGGAAATCTCTCCGACTTAATTCTCTCAAAAGAAGATTTAAGATCATATTTTGACCCTGTTCGCAGTTTTCTACGGCATTCGAATTCTAAAAAGAAGAGTTTAAACTTCAACACAAAATTTGTTCTAATTTTCCTTTCAGTTTCAATTTGTCTACGATACGCAGCGTTTGGATTCTATGTATCACTGTTCTTAACATCGAAAGCAATTTTGATAAGAGGCTCTTCAAGATCACAATAAAATGCAGGAAGACTTGCATTTTTTTTACTTCGTATTATCAGTTGATTTATATTCATAGAATAGATTATGTGGAAAAAATGCAACTTAACAATGTTGCTCTATTATATATAGTATTAAAATATAATTTATTAATTCAAATGGATAACACACTGTGTAAATTTTATTCTTCTAGTGCACGGGACGGAAACAGCAAAAAAATTATTGCATTAAAATTTTTGAAAAAATTCCTTTTTTCAAATTAAAATTAATATTCTTAAGAAAAAACATATTTTTTAAAAAATATTGCACTTCATTAAGTGAAATATTTTTTAAAAATCGTATTCGTTACTCTTGTATATTAGATCGACCCTTTAATGTTTTATTCTCGGATGCTGATTAAAACATTTGACTATTTCAGAGACATAATTATTTAAATAGATATATTTAACTTATAATGTGTGTTTCTTGTATAATGTAAGGAAAATATTTTTACCAGAAGTTTGTTTTTATAGAATTATTGTATTGTTTTTATTGAAAATGTTTTTATTTTTGAATTATAGTACATTTTTAAAAGATAGCTTAATCTTAGGATCGAATTAAAGACTTTTCTACACTTCAGAAAAATAGGATTTACCTCGTATTAACTTATTAATTTCTCAAATTATGTTTAAAAAGCATGGTCTGATATAATCAAACGATAACCTTTAAACAATAATCCTTCATCTCATTTCCTACCTCGCAAACATCTTATATTTTTCCAAATAGATATCTTTGTACACTTTGTAAAGTCATTGACGAAACAACATTTTCATTACAAAACCCACATCCAGTTGTTCATGTTAATACGACTTGATATCTATCTGTCCAATGAATCTACAAAGCAAACAGAAACAAAATAATTTTGAAAGCTAAGAACAGTTATTCAATAATTATATTAACAAAGCATTTTCAAAGGAGCCGTTTTTTTATAAATGGTAGTGGCTGCAGTAGTTTGGTCGCGAACTCACAGCTGGCATTACGAAGCCAATAACCCCCGCAAATAGCAATCGCGTTGCTTCTAAGTGTGATGTAAATAAACAACCAATTAAAACATTCACTTTTGAAAGTTAGAAGAAAGAATTATATTTATTGAAAAATATTAATCAAACCGTTGCTTTGATGTAAGCCTTGCTTAATCGGACTCCTTCAGCTCTGATCTCAGGATAACCTAGATAAGACTGCACGAAGAATTAAAAATAAAAAAATTGGGGTAGCGATCTGCAAATTTCCATAACAACATTTATTTGTTTGAAGCACATATTTTAAAAAATTATTTTCTTTACTGAAATCTTTTAACAGAGCAAGGAATGTATGAAAAGAAAGGAGGAGGGGGACTTTACAAATATTCTGTATAAAATCAACAAAACCTTAGTCACATCTCTTATCACCAGAGACAAATGGCATGCTGCATTGTCTAAATGGAAAATACAGCAAATTATCCTTAAGCGCACTTTTATTGTTCACAAAGTAGACGTCATTATTTTCTATAATGTGATTGATGTTCATTATAAAGATGGTTTCTGTAAGTAAGTTTTATTTTATTTTTTCCCCCAATCTCCGAAACATCTGGATTTTCAATACCCCCGGTCAGTCTCTGATCCCAATTAAATCAGCTTAATGAAGTTTTACTGTAATAACAACGCTAAGTAATATCTAAAATCTTGTCATACTCTCGAAGTTTAGATATCCATTAAAATAAAAGTACAGCCCAACACTGTACGTAAATAATTCCAAAAATTACGAAAGCAAATTTTTTAAAAGTTTGACTGAAAAAAGTTTCGAATCTGTAATTACGATTTAACGATTTATTTTTATGAACGATTAGATGTAATCCTCCTCCTCCTATATATATATATATATATATATATATAAATTCTACATCCATATGTTTATTGACGTTATATCGCCGATAGTACTTACTGTGTATGAATCTACAGTATTAAGAGAGACGAGTTTCTGAATAATTTCTGTTTAAAAAAGAAGTTTAAATGATATATATCGATAAAAATTATAAACTCCAATAATCATTATCACTATAAACAATAACATCTATTTTTTCTTGAGTTATTTTTATATCTGACTATATGCCAATTACTTTAAAGAGCAGAATTCTATAATGAGAGCATTTGTAAGGAATTTTGATTGCATTAACATAACATTATTAATTTCTGCAGAATTTTTTGAAGAAAGAAGTACCAATTTTTGAATATGAATTCTAGTTATCTACATGAGTTAAAACTTTCTCTACTTTAACTTCAAATTCTTATTATTACTTTTTACTATCCTTTAACTTTATACTTTTATAAAACTTATAAATCTTATCACTTTGTTTCTTACAAACTCTCATTCCTTACTAAGCTTACTTAGCCATTTACTCAGTTTACTTTCACTTATCCTTTTAAACTTCATATGAGATCAGACACTCTTTTTTAGTAACAACAATCCGTTATTATTTCAAAACCTTTCGTGTTACCTTGGTGATTAGTGCAGATTACCGTTAGCACTCAATCACCCCGCGATTCATAACTTTCTCGAGTTTACATTTGTCTGCTCCGCTCGGAGACTCGTTCAGATCTGATCTAAGGGGATTGTGTGACATTTTACACTCACCCTTTTGCAAAAAACGCCCTCTACAGACGGGCTTTAAGCACAGGAGATAACACACGTGAGAAATAATTATTACGTTATGCATTCTAGCTATCTACATAAGAGAAATAATTATCCATATTAGGCATTTTAGCTATCTAAATTCCGAATTAGTTTCGAAAATTCTTTTCTCGCAAGTGTTTTATATTTAACAAGAAATATAAATTCTTTTTGTTTTGTTTTGCAGTTAAATTTCTTAAAGGACTATTACAAAAAAATTCTTGAATTTTTTTTGACAGAAAATAAATATTACATTCAAGTTACCTTAGATGAATTGTAAGTAAAAAAGTTGCTGAAACGATAATATTTTAAAAAATGAAAGTATTTCTAGAATTCTTATGTTGAGAATACTCGAAGCTTAATGATGATAGTATAAATAATGTTTTCCTGGTTATCTCTACTTTAATAAAAGCGGAATGAAACAAATTCGAAGTGTAGTATTTAAAAAAAAAATGTTACTGTCTCTCTTAAATTACTTTGAGATTATTCTTTTCTTTACCATTCATACAGTTACATATACAGGGTATCTCAAAACTCATGGGAAAAATTTAAGGGGTGACAGAAGACATCTTAACAAGCAGTTTTCAACCCACAATACACATGTGGAGAATAAGAAGTGAACCGTTAGACAGCGCTACAATGAAAAGCATAAAGCGCGAGTTTTCTTACACATCGTCATTTTTACCTTGGATTTCAGGAGGCATGGTCTTTTCCTGATTATTGTACGTCCCCACGGCTCCTGAAATCCATCGTAAAAATGACGATGTATAAGAAAATTCGCGCTTTATGCTTTCCATTACAGGGATGTCTAGAGGTTCACCGCTTGCTTTCCTCCTTTGCATTGTATGGTGAAAATTGCTCGTTAAGATGTCTTCTGTCACTCCTTAAATTTTTCCCATGAGTTTTGAAACACACTGTATTAAGTATACATATATCTTTGTCCGAAAATTTCAAAACTTCAAATTTTGATTTTTTTTTTTTTTTTTTTTGCATCATTGTTGTTAAAAATAATTGTACCAGATATATGCATTTTTTAAAATCAGGATAATTAATTGGAATATCTTATAATACTGAAAACAAAGAATAAATCGAGAAGAATAGAAAAATTCAAATGTAAAATGCCTTTGTAACATTCGCAGATTTGTTTTTCATTAAATTATGTGAATGTTGAGTTTCACTTCTCATTTTATATTAAATCTTAAAGTAGTTCTTTATGAAAAGTCAGAAACCAAGCATTTCCTACATTTAGAGTATTTCGAACCTTTTTGCTTTTATTATTTTTTTTTATTTTAAAAACAAATTATTGTAAAAGTTTTAAAAAAGAAAATGTCTTCTGCTCATTTGAAAAGGAAGTGCAATTAAAATTTGACTAAAAATTTTTTTTTGAAATTTTTACCAGCATTTCTTGTGAAGATGTAGTTTTTGGTTGATTTTTGAATTACTTAGATTTTAAAGATAGCGAAACTAATGGATTGTTTTCCAATACAAAAAATATAGATATTTAATTGCATTATTATGTATATGAAGGACAAAAAATTGAAAAAAATGGAAAGTGACACTGTGAATATAAGATGATTTTAAGAGATGTATGACAAAAATTAAAATAAATGAACAGAAAATCGTCAGAGGTCAACAAGATAAAAACATACATGAAACCTGAATAACAAAAATTAGTTACATTTTAATATAAATCCAATTATTCATTTTATTTATTTTATAATTAATGTTTATATATGATGAATGAAACATGAAAAATCATAACAAAATTGTTCTTCTTAGGGTTTTTCAGATTATTTAATAAACAACTTTGACTGAAGCAAATATCACTTTTTTCTAAAGTGCTTAAAAATATAACTTAATCTTAGAAAGGGATTATTTTGTTTTGACGTATATAGCTCTCTTATAAAACAGGTTTGGTTTTTATTAAAATCGCACTAGAAGTAACATGAGGGCTATTGGCGATGGACCTCATAATTTTGAACCTAGGTCAAGTGACGAGGACAACACCTGAGATGGCAACACCTTGCCTAACTTCCACACCACATCAACGGGAGAACTTTGAGCGTCGACAGATTTAAGATATATCAGCACTGGCTACACTACGGGTTTTTAGTGGCATCAAGGCTCGAACTTACAACTTGACGAAATCATCCGGCAGCTAGTTCGCGACTAATGACCACTGGGCTACCGCGACTTCAACTTATAAATAGAATTGTGAAAATGCTTTTTTTTAGTGTTTTATTACATTAAATGAATATTCGTATTAAATGGATAAAACAACTCCACACATATGATTTTATTTATCCAGAAGCGACCGGAAAAAAATGTGCTTTTTTAGTAAAAGGAGTATAAATATTGGCAATATTCAGTTCATAACATGGCAGCTATAAATTAATTTTTCGAAATGTAATAAAAATTTCGTAAAAAAAAACGTCTTTGGTTCAATTCAACATCGCAGAATTTTCTTGATCATCTGTGATAAGTAATAAAATAAGCAATTATTTTAATTCAATTATACTCCTTGAAAAAAATATTTAATTAATAGGCAAATGATAGATTATTTGAATACAGAAATCTAGAAATAAATTTCATCAAATTTTTTTATAAGCATAATTTATTATTATAAATTTTATCCAAATGATTAAATACGTTATTAATTTAATTTGTGAAAATGTGTAGTGCTAAAATAAATATGCATAAAATTGATTTTCAAATCACGAAATTTATTCCTCTGAAAGTTCGTGAAAATATTACCTAAAAAGGATGCTATATTAAATTAATAAACCTTAATATAGTAGTTAGTTATACAGTAAAATACTTTCTATCTCAGAACCAAACAAATGAACTTAGTTTTGGAAAAATTATTAATGAGACGCTTTTCATTATTTAAATTTTATTATATAATATTTATTACATGACGTGTATTTCACAGGAGAAAGTATTGTGAAACATCAAACCCTGAAAACTTTTTTCATGAATTTTTTTCCACTGCGATACATATTCTTTAATTGTATTGCATTGTCATTCTTAGCCATAAAATTGTGGAAACTATTATTTCATTTATGCTTTGAAGTACAGAAAAATGCCCACTCAAACATTTTATAATGCTATAGCCATAAAACTTCCTTAATCCTATTCCTATATGCAGACTTTTTTTTTTTTTTGCATTATTCCCTTTGGAAATAAATGGTATAAAAGAAATCTCTTGGATAATTCAAATATATTTTAATCAGAATAATATTGGATAAAATTTTGCAAAAACAATTTTTTGATATTTGGGATATGAATAATGGTTACTATATTACAACTTTCTTTTTCTTTGACAATTTATTTCTAAATAAATTAAATAACATAATACAAGTTGTGAGTGAAGAGAACTTGAAAACTAGCGATGAAATCTTGTATTGTACATTGAACATATTATATAAAATATTAAATTGAACCGGATTAATCTCTATAGGCTGCAGTCTAGAATCAGTCTTTTGATAAAGGAATGGAACGCCTTTCAAAGAAAATCGTCCACCCCTTTGTCTGGTTGGAAATTAAATTTAGAAAAATTCCCACGCAGCCAGACCAGAGAAAGATAAAAGATTGGTCACGTGTACAACAGACAAAACGTTTCGTTTAAAATAGAGCTTATTAATGCCCAAAAATTGCTCAAGTTCTTAACGAAAGAAAACAAAATGATTTCTAATAAAAAATACTATAGAATATTACTTCTAAGAATAATATTAATTTTTAAAAAAGTGTAAATACATATATATATATATATATGAAATTTTGGTTTTATTTTTTTGGCACTTTTGGTTTACCCCTTGTTTTGTCCGTTCTCCATATGGACGCAATATTCACGCTTTTAATGAGTTGTGCTCGCACTGTTTTTGGGGAATCTGATTTCTCTGTCACTTTTACAATTTAAGCTGCATCTTTTCGATTTTTAATATCAAATTTGTAGTATAGGGTAAGTAAATGTAATGATAAATAATTGTAAAATATTTTTTATGCACGATTGCAAATGTTTCTTCTCTTATTAGGCAGTAATTTCCCCTAAAATATGTTATTTTTTATTGCTAGTAAAAAAGTTGTTCTAAATGGTTAAATTTATATGAAATATTAATTTTAATTATACTTTCTAATTACAAATATAAAATAATAGAAGGCATATGCAATGAAATTGGGATTTTTTTAAATCGAATTCATGAAAAAAAAAAAAAAAAAAAAAAAAAAAAAAAAACAGAAATAGTTAGGAATTAATGAAAGTTTATACAGAAAAGTTTACACACTCTTACTTTTACACAGAAAATTATACAAGTTACACAATTAAATAAAATTAAAAGTTATTTCTCAAAATATCCCATTTAATCTTGAAGAGAAGATAGATATTCTTCAGTTTTAAATCAGTAATACACTTTTCCTAATTTTTTTTAGTGACTGGTGAAAATATACCTTGGGAACAGTAATTGTAGTTGTATCTTTTTCGTATTTCTTTTGAAATATCACAATGTATTTTTTAGATATGGATTGTTCAGGAGAGGGTAATATCTCATATCAGTGACGTATTTATTAATTATATATCTTTAAGAAAGAATCTTAAAAAATGTATTTCGATAAAATTGAAAAGCAAAGAACTATGTGTAATTCTAATTTTATTCTTGTTGCCAGTATTAGTTATTGGGGAATTAATAAATTTCCAACTAACGCGGAAGTAGTGCCGATTCATCGAAAACTTAATATTAATATCCTTACAGCTTAAAATTTAAGTTGCAAATGAAACGAATGTTAATAGTAAAGGATAATAATATACTTAATTAAGACACATCCTTAAATTATGGGATTATTTTAAGAAAAGAATATTCATTAAGTCTAGTAAATTGGCTATTTTATCTGTAAAAGATGAAAGTTGGTACTAAGAAGATCCCAAGGATTAAATTGATTAAAATTATTCAAAGAATAATAATAATCATTGTCAGCTAAAAAGCTTTTTTTCTTTTTTTTAAATTTTAAGTTGTTGATTTCTGATTTAAGATAATTAAATTTCTGTTATAGCTTTCATATTGTATAAAAATTCGTATTTTAATGCTTCCTTGAACCATAAGATGCGCTCCAGTTTTCAGTCCATTTATATATGTAAAGAAGCTGCAATGAAGTCGATTTTCCTTTGGATTTGATTGTTCGAAAATACAGTAACTAAATTTATATAAAAAATACATAATTTATGTCAGATACCCGATAATGATTTTCAACAGCCAGTTGATTTTTCCATTTTACATCGTTGAAATAATTAAAAATAAATATTCATGTATGGATTTTTCTTTCTTTTATTGCCATTTCCAATTCCTTTGAAGGTTATTTGAATGACATAACATAAATTAGTACAGATCTGAATATCAACTAATATTTATGTCAGAAATGTTGTATGAAACTGTTTTGTGTGTATGAGTTATTTAGAGAACTGAAGAATAAAACAGACACAGTACATTTTTTATAAAGACTTAAATATCTGTTAAAATTATAATATCATAAAAAAAGTTTTTATATAATGCATCTTGAACTAGAACTGTATTTAAATGTATTTCAAGTATTGTGTGTTACTTTTCAGATGGAACACCGCAAAAGCATCTCTTACGTGTGTTCATTACACAATGAACCTCTCTTGTTAGATGTGCTAGTTATATAATATTGCAATAATATATTTATAACTGTAAATGGAAACAAAAATATCCTTCATATCACTCAAAATTGCCGAATTGACTTATAAATGTATTTCTTAATCACAAAAAAGGTAAAATTTTGCAGCATTTTAGAGATTTTTGATGCAACCAATTATTTTCAGACCATCTAGGTAAATTTGTTATAAATTACCTAACTAAAAGATATATTTCTTTAAAAAATCAATAGCACACCAAACATTTTAAAAACTAAAACAATTCTTTTATTCAACAAGATAAATTCACAAAAATAATTTCCTGAAATATAATATGAAAATCTGTTTCATTGTAAGATAACCAGAATAATTAAACAGCTTGTCAGAATATGGTAAGCTTATGCAAGTTGCTATCAAATAATTTGAAATGCTATGTGAAAATATTCTTATATAATTTAAAGTCTTAATATAAAATTTTAATTCTACTTTTAAAAAAAAAACTATTATAGTGGTTGGTAGCTTCAAGAATGAATTTGAAATCACTTGAAGAAAGTAGATAAAAGAATCGATAGAGACAGAACAGAATAAAACCTTTCGTACGAAACGAAGTTCCTCATCGACTTCACTATTAATGTAAAAGTTTGAAAATAATATCAAAATGTTTCAACTGTATATTCTTATTTTATTGCATGCATTTTTTGAACCGGCGAGTCACGTGAAACAAAACAAAACCACTTCCACAAATCTATACAAGTATTTAATGCCTACATCTTAAAATATCAAATAATGTTTACTATTTATGTCTAAAAATACAAAGGCCGTAATATCGTTACTGAAAGATAGGCAATTAATATGTATAGTTTTTAAAAACTTTTATTTATTTACTCAGTTTAAAATTGTTTGTCATATTTTTGTTGAAAATACTTTGTTTTATGCGTTTTTTAAGTAATGAAATTTTATCGACTTTCTTATATAAGCTTAACACTGTGTACTTTGTGCCCATTAGGAGTTTAAAATGGTTTCAAAATAGGAAAAAAAAATGTTTAACTCAAATTACTGGAATATTTCCTTTTCTGTGAAATAATGGAGGTTCTAAAACTCAATTAATTTAAAATACAGAAATAGAATGATGTATACTGAAAAGCTTCTCAGCCTGTTAAGAAAAAAAAATGATAAAACAACCGTAAATTTGAATTACATTAATGGATTTAAAGTAATAAATTAAATTGGAGAAATTCAGACTCACACACACACTATTTTAACTAAACATTTATTGAGAAAACAGTATTCCGAATTTAATTCTTTTAATGGAATTCCTGAATTATTTCACATCTTTTGCATCTTTTCAAGTTATTTTATAACCAGTTTTTTTAGAATATGCGATGATAAATATTTAGAACTTAAAAATTCCCTGAATGAAAGCACGAATAAATTTTTGTTTTCTCAAAAATTCACATAAAAATGTCTCAAATTTGAAAAAAATCTTTTATAATTAAAAATTAATATTTTTTAGCCTTTAAGTGGTAAATCAAGGTTTTTTCCAAACTTATATGAAGGATTAAAAAAGCAATGACATAATAGTTAAACAAGGGAGCAATGAAATGTACTAAAAAAATGATCAATAAATTAACTGGCCTGTTGATAAAATCATACACTTGAGGAATCTAAGACTCAAATCAGCAAAGACTTTCACAAAGAATAATGGGACCGCCTCATGTAAATCTAAATGGGTTGCTAAAGCCTAAAGTGGCGTGGTGTAGAAATGAAGATATCAGTTCTGTAGTAGTTTCCGTCAACGAATTGCCGTGGATCAAAATGTCGAAATACTCCTCTAATTAAATAAAATAATGTATTATGTTATTCTACGACGCTAACTACTCAAAACGGAATCAAAATAATTTAGAAAACACAACAGAGTAATGAATTTAATTAAAAACTATTTCAAATTTCCAAAAATTGCAACATTTATCAAAATTCTGACAATGAACGGATGACAAATACCGCTTTAAGTCCTTACCTTTATTTTCAGTACTCTAAATAACAAAAGGCAATAGGTACGCACTGGGGAAACGATATCCATCTCCCTGTCACTAAAGCTTGGCGGTGAAATCTTATACTCTGCAGCAACCCTAAACGCGCCAAGGCTGCTGTTGGAGCTCAAAGCGAAAACGATCGCAGTATTCCGTTGTTCATCTCAGAGGAGGAGTTGGAGCACCTCTGCTGTTTACTGTTGCGTGTATTCACGTGATTTTTAGTGACGGACTGCGGTTTCCTCTGCATCCTTGCTCTTTATGAACATGGCATTCAATACGAATGCGATTTAACAGCTGTCATCTAATTTTGCGAATTCTGAATTTCTTTAAGAATTTTGTAAAGGAGGATTGTTGTGGAATTATTTAACTGTATTTTTCTCTATAAAGATCGTGAGACGTAAAAGGTAAGATCATTAAAGTCTATTTATTACTTTATGATAATGTATCTTTTTGTTTTAAGGAAAAAATTCTTATTTATTTCTAAATTTTTTAATGTAAACCACAGGTTGCACTCAAGTTTTATAAAGCAAGTTTTGCACATATCGAGGAAACTTTTGTAAAGAGGTTTGAATCGAAACGGTTTTCTAATTTATAATGTAATTTTTACGGATAAATAGATTTTCTCTGTAATATATATTTGCATTTGATTTGTTTTGTTGCAAATTGATGTCTCATTTGGTTCTATAATAAATCAAAATTATGTAATTACGATTAATGATGGACGTTTTGTAGAAGTCGATTAAATAACTCTCTCTGTTAATTAACATCCTTAAAGAAAAACAAAAATTCACTTTAGTCTAAAAAATTCAATTTTCATGATGAATTTGTGAAATAATATTTAATACTGCACATAATAGTTTCAATATTAACAACTAGAATAAAAAAGAAACAAAGACAATCGCTTTGTTTATTTACAAACAGTATTAATAAGCCAACATGCGCAGTAATGATGTTTTGATCGAGAACGATGCTAGCCATCTTCGGGAGGTAATTTAGAGCACATGTTATGATTGCAATTCGAATATAAAATTATTTCTTGATTATTATGAGTTCTTGTCTGTTCTTTAAAATTGTTTGAAACTTAAAAAAAAAAAAAAAAGAAAAAAAATTGGAAAATTAAATGAGTATTTACATTTTTGAATGAGATACATTTATGCATAGAGGATCCGTTCATTACTTATTTTCGCGTAAACTCTTTAATGATTATTTACTGATAAATCCTAGAATGTAAATAGTTTTTGAATTAAATGCAGTTGATCTTATTTTATTTTATATTTCTTGTTAACAATGAATCTTTTTTCTCATACGGAGTAAGGTATTTTGTATCCCCAAAGCAATTAATTGCTAACGTTTTAAAGATGATCTTACGAATTTATTTGTATTATGTATTACGGAAGGATAAAATAATGTTTAGAAAATGGAATTTTTTTACATTTTCGAAATGGCTTATCATTGTAATGTAAAAAAAAAAAAATATATTAGCAATTTTTATTTTACTCTTCAAATCAAATTGAATATTATTTTTACATCTTCTCGATAATAAACTTTGGCTTTTAAAATTCTGTTTCATTATTTAAAATTAGATTTTTGAAACTATTTATAAAGCATGTATGGTCATAAATTATTTCATGCGCAGTAATATTTATTGTATTTAGCTTACAAATAAGTAAAGAATGACCTTTCTTTTGGAGGAAAATATTTGTAAGATGTTTGAAAATTTTAAATTATTTAATTAAATATTGATGACATTCTGTGAAAGCGACTGCGAAAGCTTAGTGGTCATGAACGTGAACTCGTGGTCGGGTTGTTCTGTTGAGCCGTGGGTTCAAATCCCATTTCCACAAAAGATCCGTGATATAACGGGCTGATGTACATTATGTCTGTGTCCTTCCGTGGTGTGGAAGTTTGTAAAGATAACTACTGGCTAAGGTGTCGAGGTTCGAAATCATGTGGTCCGTCACCAATAGCCCTCGTGTTTCTTCTCAGTACGACGTTAATAAATAATCAATCAATTTTCAGAAATTTTTGTAAGTTCATTCAAGTTATTTTTTCAAAAAGATATTTTATTTTAATATCGATTACAGTAAAATTTAAAATGTTTGCGAAATTATGTTTACCTAAAGTAATACTAAATTATGAATGGGAAATATTTTTTTAAAATAAAAGTTAATGATACAGATAAGAAATTCGCATAATAATAATGAAAACCTTGTAGAACTGCCAATTAACGAAATATGCTTATTTTACGACCATAAAATTTTTAAGTAAAATAAATTCTATATTGCCTTTTATTGCATACGTAAAGCAGAGTTAAAATTTTTGCAATTACAAAGATCTTACTTTCTCCTATGACTCAGCAGGAAAGAATGAGAAATTAACATTTTAAATAGAGAATTGGAAAAAGGGTACCTCCCGCGTTATTTGGATTTTTAATGGTAGATTTTCAGAATTTGCTCGTTAAATAGAGGAATTGCTTAAATTCTGTGTGGAAATTTTTTTTTAACAGCGCATCGTTAATTTAGGATATTTAAATGTTACATCACCTTATTTCATTTATTACCGAAATGATATTGTAAAATTATAAGTTTAATATTTGTCTGATGAATGTATAATTAAGGTAAGAATTTGATAAAAATTTTCTCTGAATAAAATTTAGCATTTGGTGAATAAAAGATTTTTTTTAAAATAGAAATAGAATGGAAGTGATGAAAGTAATGAAAATTTTAAACGACTATTAAAAGCATAGTTAATCTTAAAGTGAAGCTATAGAAATTGGCCTCATGGCACTCCAGACACTAGTTCGAATATTGAAAACAACTTTTGCCAATAATTCCTCAACATTTTGCATTAGAGGACGGATATTGTTCATAGTGATTTTCGTGACAATATATTCTATATTCATAAAATATGTAAATCATTCAAATTCTTTAAAAAACATTATTTTTACAGTTGTAAATCGTGTTAAATATTAGCAATTACTGTGTGTTTTTGTTTTAAAAATAATATTTAATATTTTCATTAATGCGAAGCAAATTTTGGAGGCTTTTAATTTTACCCTGATGTAAAAATGTCTATTAATTGTTATTGATATAATGTAGTAAAGTATCAAAATTATGAACTATTCAGAAACTGTTGGAAAATTGTTAATAGTTTCATTTTTTGTGTAATAGAAGTATTTATTTCTCAAAGATTTAGAGCCGCGGTTGGTCAATGATTGCAGGTTGCAAGCGTCATTGCTGGTAAAATTTAAGGTTAGTAGTGGGTTTCAGGGTACAGACTGCACAAAGATATAGCCATGCTGAAAAATGAAAGTTAATAAAATTAATCTTTTATACAATTCTTCTTTTAGATAATTTTTTTTAGAAAAAACACTGAAAAAGTATCAAATAAAACAGAAATTGAAAGATTGTAATTTAAGTAATTCTTTTATCTAATGAATGTGAAGTGGTAAAATATAATGTGTAACTTACCTTTTTTTGCATCGCGTCTTAGGAAGTTGGAGAATTAGAGACTTGATTAAACAATTGTCGTTTGGAATAATAAACGCTATTGCATTGTATAACTGATAGGACTTCACAATCTTTGAGTGTCGTGGATTTATTTTAGAATGTTGTTATAAAGAAATTTTTACAGATGGATAGTAGATTAATATACCTGTTTCCCTTTTTTAGAAATAATATTTTTACTTCATAAACAGATAATGTTTTTGAAGCAGGAATTCATCTTTGTGAAAAAGAAGGATGTAGGATATAGCCAAATACCAGAATAATGCCAAAAGTTTCAATAGTTATAATAAAATAGTTAAATTTACTTTAAATTGGATTAGAAATTGAGTAGCTTCCTCGGAACACAGAAAACTTTGTTTAATATGTATTGATACTGCAAATAAATTTTCAAAAATAATTATTTAATTAGTTACTAAGTCCTCTCTTCATATTTCTATCGTAGCAGATATTAGGTCAAATGTTGATAAATCTCAAGACCATCAGAATTATGAACCGGAATTATTAGTAGAAAACAATGTTCTGCTAAATTCATACCTATGGTAACTAATAAAACTCAAGTAAGACAAAAACAATTATAATATCTTCATAAGGGTGACTGACAATAGCTTTAAGCTTGACATTTCGGTTTGGGTCGAATTCTCTTTAGAAACAGGCTTTGAAACCCATAATTACCTTTAGAACATTAATACCTAAGGTTTGACTTGCTTTAAAGCTTAATATAAACACCTTTCATCTTTAAAGACGGCTGTATCTGTTTTTCTTTTCTTTCACCCCCCCCCCCCCCGGGGGGGTGGGGGGGCGACTCGGTAGTGAAACAGTAGGTCTGCTGGCATATCGAAAAAAAACTGTAAGCTAACCGTTCGAAAATTCAGTGAACTCTAGCTATATTTTAAATTAAATTTTTATGTAAGTTAAGATACTTAGCTGTATTTGGTCATTATAGTATTTATGATTCTGTAGGCTGTATTCTGGAATGTCTATGACATTAGGTTCAAGACAAGTATAATCTATTTTAGCTAGACCCAAAAAAATGAGTCACTAGATCCGTGTTTTTGTGAGAGGTTTACTTATATTGGATCTCCGATATATCTCGAGCAATATTACATTCCATTTTATTAACTGGATATGTCTTTTCTCAAAATAATCCCACAAGATAACCTAAGATTCATGTAGTCATTTCATTTCGTACTGAGCATGATCTTATGGACGTAATTTTAAATTATTATCCTATTAAGGAGAGTAATAACCACATTTTTTTTCTACGTTTGTAAGAAATAACTTGTTTCACATTAAAAAGAGTATGCATATCACCTGCCGGATACAAAGTAATCTTAATTTATCGATAATTATCTATACATTCTTTTGAAAACCTTCTCGTAGAATAAAAGTTATGCACGAAATTTTTAACGAAAACTCCTCCTTTGTTGAAGTATCTACAGTCACGCACGATGCAGGTGCGATAAGAACTGTTTCCTTAACTAAATACTGCCTCTGGAGTTCTTTCTGTAATTTGATCTTATGATGTGGATGTTGACACCCAACCGGAGGGGAGGAAAACTGTGGTTTTGAATGCATACTTCCATTAGGGGCGGAAAGATGAAACCATGGAATAGACAACACACTTTAGAAATCTCGGATGGAATTATGGATGTTATGTCTGGGTGTACTTTCGGCCATTTAGCCATGATGAATAGGGTGGGGAAGAAACTCAAAACATAGCATAAAAAATATAGATTTTGTTACAGCTGGGTATAGGATAAATGTTTGTTTGAGACGAATGCAGTGCGCAAGAGAGCCCTTATTTTATGTGAGGTCTGCCGATAGTTTAAGCAACTGGAGTTTATTTAGTTAGGTTAAGAAAATACTTATGTTATTTAAATACATAATTGCCTGTTGGTTTGCTACTGTTATACGATTATCTTTATATAGATATTACCAAATTATAGAGTGAATTTAAGGCACAGTAAATTTCTGAAAGGTTAACTATGTTTATTTTGGTTTTTTAGAAAATTAGTCATTTGTGACACCAATTTAAAAAAATGATTTCCCTTAGAACTGTTGTTTCTTTTGTATCTAATTTCACAAGAATTTCATACAAGGAAAAATCTAACCACTATCTAATTTTGTCTAATATCAGAAAACATCTTCCCGAAGTTAATTTCTCTTTGTTTAGTTAGATTTAAGCATTGCATAAAAAGTTTTTCGTAGTCTCCATTGCGGGTTTAGTTTATATTCATTCTTTGTATTCAACTTCACAAGAACTTCATAGAATAAAAAAATTGCCAGGATTCTTTTCGCCATGTCTATTTAAAGAAAATATTTTTCGAAGTTCATTTTCGCGTGCTCTTAGTTCGACTTTCATGTAACATTACAAAAATTTTCGTAGTCTTCGTGGCAGTCTCAGCCTCTGCTTTCCAATTAAATTGTTCTTCTCTCAACAATTAACTGCAAATCAATCATAAAAAGTTCCGGAAAGTGAGATTTAAGCAATTTCACACTAGTTCTAGGTGCTAAGTAATTTCAAACTTTGAAAAGCATCTCATCAAAACTAAATACTTTTTTCATTGAATATAAAATAATGCGAGATCAAACGGCAATGAAAAAAAAAATAGTAAATAAAATTTATAAACAATTGTCGAATAATATTATAATCATTCATTGCAACAAACTAGACTAAATGCGTGAAATGAGATCTCCCCCCCTCTCTTTATAAGTTTAAATTAATTAAAATTATTATTTTTGCTAAAAAGCCTAAATTTGAATAATAGTGATACGAGAGAAGTGTATGGCTCTGTAAGAAGAAATACAAGAATCATTTTGATTAAAGAGTAAATGATAAAAACACTTGATAAATATTGTAGCATTATAATGTGTTGATAAAAATCGACTTTTTTACTTATAAAATATCAATTCAAAAGTGATTAAGTGCTTTAATAGATATGCAGCTAATATTATGAATATATAAACGTATATATAAAATCCCAAATAGAGCATAATATACATTATAATAATTTACCTTACTTTTAATAAGATATGCTCAAGACTTCCCGAATTATATTAATATTTAAAAAAAAAAACCCAGTAAAATAAGACTCAGTGTAAAAATAGATCCATTTTGAATCAGTCTGTTAGTTAGTGGGTTAAATGAGTGTTATCCAAAGATGAAAAGGACAAGTATTGCTAATATATGAATATTCCAAATTTGTGTTTGTGGTATTGTATGTGAATTTCGCTCTTGTTTAGATCATTTAATATGATTTTATTCAATGCTTCTGATATTCTTCCAGAGAGTTTACGTTCTTTTTCAAAAGTTATTCATACGTATATTTTAAGAAAGGAAATGATTTGCATTTTTGTGTTCTGAATATAACGACGTTTTAGATGTAGTCAAAAGAACAGATTAATAATGTTCAGCAGAAGAGAGTAGTAATTGTGTTCTCGTATGATGAAAATGTCTCCAACCACCACTGTAGGTGACGTTGATTTTTTCAGAATTGCCAAGAATTAAAGTCTAAGTAATTTTATAACTTCGAGAGTTTTAAATTGCCAACTTGCATTCCCCCCACTTTTATGTTAATCATCATTATTCTGTTTACAGCAGTTCAAAGCTTAAATATGCTATACTTTTTAAGTTGAGAGATTAAAAATTAATTAGTTAAGTAGAAACAACTATTTAGCTCTTAGTCTATCTTATGTGAGTGTCTGTCTAGTTACAAGAACTTAAAAACTACATTTTGTTATTTCCAAGTTGCTATGTTCACGGAACATGTTGGTCTTGGGAGTGTGAAAGGGAACTTGTTAGATTCTTTATCATAATACATAAAAATACTCTCTTAAAGTATAATTCTGAAAAATGTATTTCTTATAGTTCAAACATTTTCGATATTTCTGAAAATCTACTTTCTGATAACATTTTAATGTTATAATTTTTTGTATGAATTACAGGACTTTTAAGTATCCTTTTTTATAGCGAAACCATTCTTAGAAAGCTTTTGAATACCGCAATTTTTATTGAAACGTTTGCCAAACATATGTAAACGAAAATTTTGTTTTCTCCGCAATTTTCTGAATATATGCCAAAATATTTTGAACTATAATTTCTTTTCCCCCCTTTGTTTCGGATTGTAGATCTTTTTCTTCTGTCGGACGTGATTTCATTTACATCTACACTATTCTTACAGTGTTCTTGAAGTGATAGTGATATATTTGGCGGGAACCCAACCATATCTGAAATTTTTTAACTTCTTAATTTTTTCGTGATTCATTAATTTTCTAAGTTGTAATTTATTGTTAATGAATGAAACCTTGATGGCTAGTTTTTGCTATTATACTTTTATTATTAGAATTAGTACAAATTGCGGTTTCAGATGTCTAGAGATATTCTACATTTTAGCGATATTGTTCACTAAGTTATAAATATTCCCGGTATATTTCGAGTAATATCGAATTTTTAGGTAGACAGAGAAAAAGAGATGGTATTTAAAGTGAATAACCTTTATAATTTAAACTTTTTGAGAGAAAAATATTAAATGTGACTTTGCACTCAAGTTTACTTATTGATTTAACATGGAATTTAATTTTGAATAAAATCAAGAAAAAATATGTACAGCATAATTTCATATACAATAAATATTCTCTTAATTTTTAAATTTAACCGTTTTGTTCCAAGAAATTGAAATGCACTAACTCTGAATATTTTTTATAAAAACTCCAAATCAAAGTATTGAATTCAATCAAGTTGTCTTCAGCAAGTTATTTGATGTTTGAGCCGTGATAGTTTTAATTTAAACTAAAAAAAATATTTTGGGTTATTGCATAATTTTGTAAATTATATTTTATAAACATATTTTTTAAAAATACATTGCTCTGAATATGTGGGATTGTGCTTAAAATTTTTCAAAGGAACTACATAAACTATACCCTTTCGCCCTTTAATTATTAATCTAGTACAATAAGCTATAAAACTTTTTATTTATGTGTAATACTACAAATTAATTTTTATATACTGATATCATTTTTAATATTAGTAGACATTAATTTTTATATATTATTTTTTTAAAAATTACTTCGATTACCTTTAATATAGACTAAATATAAAGATAATAGTATTTTGAACTATACATTTTGACAATGTTTAAATGATTATGCAATTTTTTACCTTTTTTCCCCTGGAAATGAAAGCTCTTAAATGCATCGAAAAATCTTCGAAATAATGTATTATTTTTAGGGAAAGAGAATTCCCTTTTTTTGCGACATTGGATTGCTCTGTATTATTTTCAGTCCCTAGCATTTTCAGAAAAAAGCAGATTTATGTTGCTCTTTGTTCAGAAAACATAAATTTGAAATTTTTTTTATATTGTTACTTACTATGAAAACTGTTTGTATGAAAAAATGAGAAAGGCTTCCGAAAAAAAAAATTCAAATTACAGGTTTAATTAAGTTTTATAAACAATGTCATTTGAATATTTAAGGAAAGGAAATATTTAAAATGTTTGAAAGTAGTCTAATACATAGTTCTAAAGAATATGGTATTTTTTCTTTTGTTTTCAAGGTTATGTACAAACTTATGCTTACTTAAAGTGTCATATTAAAATGGACTATGGAAATATTTTTTAATGCAAAGTAACTGATCAAATATCACAAAATTTAATCTTACCAATTGCATTTTTTTAAAAAAAAATGATTATGAACCATGTTTAAAAGACAAACCGGCATCGTACCCTTTTAATTTTCGCCACATCAATTGAAGATTTTTAGGCTACTTTTATAACAAAAACCACACCAGTTGAGGAGTTTAAGGCGAAATTGAATTCAACGCTTTGAAACTGTCATTATTTCTCAAAAGAATCTGTGATAGAACGAAAATTAACTAAGATCCGAAACCACGACTCGATTTGTTTATCGCCGGCTTTGAAGGTCAATACGTAGTGGAAATTTGTAGGGAATGAAATAATGACTAGATTAATATCTTTTTTAAACTATGGAAATAAGATATAAATTCTGAAATATTTTTCATGCGTGTGATTTATCTTTAAAATAATAAAAATTCTGACTGTCGTTAAAGATAAGTTAAACTTTTTTTTAATATCCTACATGCTCTACCTATTTAAGAGTAAGAAGCATATGTTGACATTTTTGACTTTAAAATGTAAGGAATCGCCGTTAAAATTATAAGTACATAATTATAGTAAGGGAAATTTTCAAAAATGCGAGCAAATTAGTTATAAATTGTCTTGGGGAAATTTGAGAGATAATCTTCAAACCAATGAACAAAAGTATAAGGAGAAAACGTGAGGAGGTTATTTAATATTTAGCGTAATGTTTTAAATTTGCCTAAAATATGTTAGTGTTATTTACAGTTTGTAGTATCATATGTGTTAAAGTAGTTCGTATGTGTTAAAGTAGCCGATATTACTTTTTTGCATATTTTATGTAAATAATCTTCATTGGAAATTTTGTAAGTACTCGTATGTTTGTGGTTAGGTATATTATCAAAATTTTGGCAATTTACTTATAAAAAGATATTGGAAATTTGTGAAATGATCTTCAAAACTAAGGCTAAAAAGAATAAGAAAGTCATAAGGAGATATTGCAACAATATTACTTTTTGCGTGATAATATTTAAATTTGTTTGTCGTTATGAAATAATTTTAAAAAAAAATATTTCCAAAATTTCAGACATATTCAATTTATTAAGCACTCAAATGCTTATGAAATATTTACTAAAACATTTTGTGGTTTCATATTTTCCAGTATCTTTTACCTCCAATTGCTTGTTTTCCTCTTTATAAAATGAAATAAAAATAAAGCCACGAAAAGAGAATTTTTCCCCCTAAAAGAATAAATGGTAAGAAATAAAAGCGAGGGAGTGTATGTAGCAAAAGGCAGAAGATCTTCTATATGATAAAGAGTTTTAAATGAAGTCTTCCACCGAAACAACGCAAATGGAAATATTATTCCGAAATAGAATGTAAAACATAGAGCCGAGTCGCTAAGAATTTTCTATCTTCGTGTAACGTACGTGCAGTGAAGAGGGAAAAATGAAATAGTGGAATGTCTTTTTGTCCAGGAAACATTCGCCTGGGAAATGTTGGAATTCCACGATTTTTGCATTTGTACCACTCTCCATATCCACTCGAAGAATGCAAAAATACTATCCATCAACTCTAAACGTTCTCTTAGACAGTTTATCCTTAAATATCCATAATATGAGTCCACTCGAAGCAATTTTCCATAACAAAGTTTTTATGTATAAGTAGTTGTGTGAGAAAAACCGTTGCGATGTTTTACTACGTGAAAATGTTTATAGGGGCGATTTAGGGTTTGTGTATTGTTTTTATTGTGCGTTGTGTCGTTTTTATACTTGAATTATGGTAATGTTGGATGGTAAGTATAAGATGAAGATGTGAGGTTTTTTTGCTTCTTTACTTCTTTTCTAGAATGCAGCTCTGTTTTGAACTGAAGTTTCGTGGTGTTTTTTTTTTTTTTTTTTTTTTTAAAGAATGGAGCCGGAGAAAGAATATTCTTTTGAGAGTTGAAGAGAATTTTGCATACTGGAAGTGCTCTGAATAAGAATTATTTAAGAATTAATGTTGAGATATCAGCAGTTGAAAATATTTGGACCTTTTGCTGAATGTAATAAGTCGGGGGGAAAATATTGATTCCTACATATAGAAACTATAAAATAACAAAAGAGTAAGATATTATTTAAGAATTTTTCATTTAGTGACAATTGTAACCATAGAATTGTAAAAGAAGGTTTAATTTTTGGAAAATAAAGCTTATCAGAGTAATTGAAATTTCTCGATTTTTTTTAAACAGGGATTTCTGTAAACAAGACGTGGATTTCGTTTAAATGTTTAAAGATGAATCTTTCATCTAAACATGAATTAAAGTTTTTATGGTTCTTAATATCTAATTTCAATGGTGTGATTGTAGATGCAAATTAAAATTATTGCTCTAAGATACTTTTGTTTACAGATAAACTTTTTTTCAAAGATTATATTTTGAATATAGCTTTCCTATCGTTTTAGAATAATTTAATGCTTTGAATATAACCACGGTAGGAAAATTTTTATATAATGGTAAGTTTTTATCAAGGTAAATCATAGTTTTGGCAATTATTTATAATGGGACGAAACTAAGTACATTATTCAGTGGAAAAATAAATTATAATTAAGTTTGAAAATGTTTCTGAAATTATACACAATTATTGTTTGTATTTCTTCGTTTTGAATTCAAAATTCTAAACTATTATACTCGAATATAAACGTAATCATAGAAGTCAAACAAATTAAGTTTTTCATCTTCTTCAAAAGAACCAAAATACTGTGCTTAGCTTTCGAAAAAGTTATCAAAATGTGACGTATGCCTCGATCAACGGAAGACTTAAGACATTCCATCAAATTTAACAATTAATCCCCCCCCCATACTATTCTATTATATAATAAAGTTCTTTCTTGAAGAACAGTCCCCAGTGGAACAGAATTTTCTTATTAGAATCAAGCTCTTTAACTCGTTCTGTCGTTAACAGTGGCACTCTGAGATTTAATTCTATTTCCAGGACAACTTGTTATTGCCGCTGACGACTCCTTTCTTTAATTGTGTTTTGTTGTTCCTCGGGAGAAAAGAAGGAGAAAAAAAGCAATCAAGTTAGCTCCGAAAAAGAAAAAAAAAGTAAATCACGAAAGAAAAGAAGAGAGAGGAGAAGGCGTGAACACCAAATCCACTCAAAATCCGCACAATGATTAAAACGAAGAGGCAAAACTGTTCCAATCCTTACCATCCCCCCTTTTTTTCTTTTCCAATCCCTCCCCCCCTGATAACAGCTTTTCCCGAAAAGTCTTCCTTGATCGATTAGAGCCGAATTTCATCTCAAGGATATATACGGAAGGGCGAAAGTACCCCGGAAATAAAAATGGTAGGGGGTCGAATGAAATAAAATAAAAATCTCGACCTTTCGCTTCAGATCTTTATCCTTAATGGTCTAAAAGAGTAGAGGGAGGGTCAGAAAGGCTAAGGCACTGCATTAACTCCCAAAGCACTCGGACACTGTCAAGTCCCATTTGATTCCTTTTATATTTCTGTCCCTTTAACAAAATGGAATTCGTTGTCGCTTGACAGTAAGTGGACAAGTCCGGTTGCCAGCGACCATTTGGACTTTTTGCGCCCTTAATTCGACGGTTGACGGCTGGTCCCGGGTCCTTCAAGAGATTGTTCGGGGCGTCAACGCCACAGATGATGTCGGGGCGCATATCCATCTCCCCCTTGCTGGAATTTGGCGTCGTTAGGGGGTTGTCACGTTTCCAGGGTTCTTTCCGTGCCACGGGGTTGATGGATGGAAAACAAGGTCCATTTCTCCGGTGACAGGAGGCTCTTGATTTGGAAATTAAATGGGGGTGCCTTCTTTGGATGACAGGACTGGATTGTTAAAATAACGTTTGCCCTTTCCTTGTCTGGTCTTCCGGCCTTCTTTATGGGGCTTTCCTTTTGAAATAGGTTTTGTGTCATTTTATGCGATATCGCTTTGATAGATTCAGGAGACGATGACACGGGTCATGTGTCCTTAACCGTTGATAATATAACGCAAATATATTTAAGTGGAGTTATGTTACAGATTAATAACTTTTTCGATACGAAGATTTCAAAAATGTTATATGGAATGACATTACCCATATATATATGCCATATGTTATTATTACATATGGAATATATATGGGTAATGTCCACTTATCACTGCTTCTTATATATTTGATGAAATATAGAGTTTGGCTAGTTTGATACACATATGGATTCTTGTTTTTTTCTTTCCAGGAAAAAGTTTTACATGCGCTAAAGTAATTTAATCATATAACCATATTTAAAATACGTGTTAGTTTGTAAAACATAGTTTTATAAAGGTCAACTATTTATTTTATAAAATGTAATGGAATTTGTAATCTGTAAAATTAAAGTTATTTCTTTTCTTTTATGGAATTTTTTTTCTTAGAACTTAAAAAAAATGCTGAAGCTTTTTAAATTGCATTTCTTTTTTGGTCCATATAACTCACCACAAATTTTACGATCGTTTATCATTGAAGTAATTGATAAACAAAAATCATGCTTTTTATTGGAATGACATACATTGTTTTCTAAAAACAGTTATTCAGAAATTACAAGTAATTTGACTAGAATATTTTTAAAACGGTTAATATTATTATAAGGAAATTTTTTTTTGTATCTATCAATTCAGTTTATATTTAAATTTTTAACTATGTAGTAATGATAGAATATTGGAATATGCTGCAAAAATCTTGAGATTTTAGTTGTAATAGAGAGAAATTAAAGGGCTGTTAGTATTCATTTGTTTCACGTTATTTTGAATAAGATCTCATATTCTATATTCTATTTGGACATTTTACATTAAATATTACTCTCTTTTTATTTGTTGTTAATATTGTAATCTGTAAAATTAAAGTTATTTCTTTTCTTTTATGGAATTTTTTTTTAGAACTTAAAAGAAATGCTGAAGCTTTTTAAATTGCATTTCTTTTTTGGTGCAGTAAATTATCTGTTGTCTCTGGATGGTAACATTTCTATTGTTCTTATAATTATATTTGAGGACCTTTTTAATAAACAAAATTTAGATGACTAAAATTATTACAACTTTATAAGTATTTCAACTATTAATATTATTGAAAATTTAAGTTGATTACAATTTCAGAATAATTTAGAATAAGCATATATGTTGATTTTTTAAAAACATTTTTGTATGCTAGTAAAAATTACTGAAATAAGTGGAAATTAATTATAAGTTCTTTCTTAAAATGGAATGATCGTTTATCTGGTGTAAGAAAAAATATTTGTATTAGTAATCGTAAAAAAAAAAAAAAAAAAAAAAAAAAAAAAAAATTTAAATTCGTAAATAATTGTTGAAAGGCGATTTTTAGGATGGAAAATTAATAAAGGAGAGAAGATCATCAAAATTTTGAGGTAGATCTAGAAATTCAATGCAAAAAAACATGAATTCTGAAAATTTTCAGTAGTGATAATTTAATGTTTAATCTACTTTTATGGTTAGCTGAATATATTAACCCTTACTTACCTGAAAGGTCAATGTCTTATGAGATGTATAAATTTTATTGTTCTTAATCGTATGCCTTTATGAGTGACATTTAGACGTAGAAATTGGAACACTGGAAACTGAGAAATATGCGATAAAAAGTTTTCTGTGTTAAATTATTTTATGTATTAACACATCAATCAATAACTCCCGAGACTAACATTGAAAACAACATTTTTTTGCAAATTTTTTTTTTATTCATCAACATAACACCTTTTGTTAATCACCTTTTAGGGTGATACAATCGTTCCAACGCTTTTCCACACACACAATTTTTTTTTTCTTTTTTTTTTTCGCAAGAAATCTTTTTGTTAGAAATGTAATATGATAAACAACTTTTCTGGATCATCGACTCGTTGCTATGTTTTTGTTCCATCGAACAATCGACGGCACCACTTGGAAAAACCTTTTCACTTCTCTTCAAAACCTTTTTCGAATCACTCTCACTTGCATATCTGTGTCTCAGCAATCTCCCACGAGCTTACTTTACGATCTTCATTATAATTTTGTCCTTCACTCACATTTTCCGTGTAACGGCTTCCACAGATCACCCTGAACGTTCCCGCGTCATTTGCTTATGGTACGACCACGTTAAACTCCAAAACCACCGACAAATCGTTGCGTTTGATGGACAGAATCAGGTAACATTTTCAATCCATTGTTTCGCTTGCACGGTGTTTTTACCCATTAAAAACAATGTTTTATCAGAACGAAACTCGGTTTTTCCATTTTAAACAAACAAAGTCTTTACTCAACCGATAACTCAATGTTTTCTGGTCCGATCATTAAAATTTTGACGCGTTTCACAACAGGTTCGACTCTAGAAGAACCTGGTACTGAGTTTAAGCATATCTCTGGGGTTAGTCTCGGGAGTTATTGATTGTGTTAAGTAAAAATACATATTATACAGAACAATTTTTTTTCTTCCTAAGTTAAGAAGTAAAGTAGTAATTATTTGAACAAATTATTTTTTAACGTTTTTGTAAAACTAATTCTCAAGTATTTGAAGTGTTTTGAAACAACTGTAAAACTTATTTATATGTAAATGAAGAGTAAATACTCTTTCAAAGTTAAATTTTAGTATTGAATTCCGCATTGAAAGTATTCATAGCACGTGTTTCGATTTTAAAAAAAGATAAATAGTTAATTAGTTTTTACTGTAAAAATTGTGGATTTATTTTCATTTTTTTTAAAAAATCCAACTTACTTCTAGATCATTGTAATATTTCGTGTACATGCCGAATGTGAATGAAAAATTGTTTGAAAGACAGATTTGTATTAGCCGACAGAATTAATTTAACATCCAAAAATTTTTAAAAGGAAAAAAAAAATCACCTAAATGTAATGAAAGGGGTTTTGTCAATCATAATCAATCACACGAATACAAATATTTATTTCTTCAACCAACCTCATTATAACAGAATATTATCGGAATGCTAGTTTTAGGAATATTCTGATGGATTATGATAGAAAAGCTAACGACTGTATAAATTACCGAAGTGGAATTGTGGAGTTAATGTCTTTGAAAAGAACTGGAACATTCGAAACAAATTTTAGTGGACACGAAATTTATCACTATTTTAATGTTCTATGGAGAATAAATACAGCTTATTAATACGACTTGACTTTTTTTTTCGTACAATGGTAGAATTCTAAAATTCCAGTCTCTGTCCCTTGATGACAAGCTTACCAGCCATTAATTTGTTATCAAACAAAAAGTCGAAAACAAGAGAAAGTTCCAAAAATAGAGATGAAATTCCAACACCGATTACAAAATGGGCGAGAAAATAAAACGGGACCACGGGACATATGATACCTAAATCGCTTCTTCTCTGCTAATGATGTCTCTAATGATGGTCCTCTTGATGCTGATGAGGCAAATATCCATTGTTAGTTTGTATTGAACGTCGTTACCGAAATTAGCAATTTGCATTAATTCGCCCCTTGGGAATCAAAGTGGTGAGTGGTGGTGGGGAACAATGTGCCCCAAAAATGCATCATTCGTTAAGTAAATCCCCAATTAGAGGACTTATGAAATGGCTAATGAACATAATTATGCGTAGGATCTGTGCGTTTAGATATAAGCGTCTCCAGCAAAAATAATAAATGAGAACGAGGTTGGTTGATGTAATTGGAGATTACCGCTTTGAGATACTTTTGAAGTTGTTTAGTAAGAAATGGAGGATTGATAAGCAAGTTAAAGTAAACCAGCATATAAAGTTGAAAAGATGGTTATTATGAGGCTTGGGATTGATTTTGAGTTTCGTGTTTAAAAATAAAAAACCATGGAGAATAAACTAGTCACAGGTGTTTACAACTTAGTAATATTCAAGGTAGAATAATTTGTTAACATTAACTTGAATTTTATCTATGTACATATGTGATATATAACTGTAGATGAATTTTAATAGTGTATGTATGTATGTGTATATATATATATATGTGTGTGTGTGTGTGTTTATTTTGTTCAGATGAAATTTGACATTATTTTTTTATGTAGCCTTTGCTAAAAATGTTAAGTGGTAGAATGTACCGTTGCTCTCAAAAGTGTTCATACACTTACAATTTTCTGCAAAATATGTTATCGACTAATAAAAATTGATATATCAGAATTGTAATTTTTTAATAATATCTGCGACTTTTTTAATGGAATAACTTAATAAATTTTTAAGACATAGTATAACTTTTGTTTTGAAAAATTAATAATTAAAAAAAACTGCTAAAAATTACATAAAGAAAGACTTCGTACACATAAAAAATTCAACATATTTTTAACTATTGCATTTAATTTCTTTATTTAGTACTTATTAGGATATTCTTTAGCTTCCACAACAACTTTTAAGCGTTTCGACATAAATTTCACCAGGGTTTGTTTTTGTTTTTGTTTTTGTAATTTCTGTATCGATGTTCCTCTATTCATCTGTGATTACTGTTTTTAATTCACATTTTGTTTTTATGTCATGTCTTCTTACTCTAACATCAAGTTCTCTCCAAATGTGTTATATTGAATTCGAATCAGGTGATTTATTATATCCAGGATTACACCTCTACCTCCATACTTCAATGTTCCAACTAAATGGGAATTCTTGGGAATAAATTCCTTGTTTTTTCTTCTCCACACTATTATACGTCCGTCTGAGCTAAAATTGTTGAATTTGCTTCCATCCGTAAATGGGACATTATTACAATACGTTTCAGATTTTTTTTTTTAAATCATGGATTTAGCTAAGGAAATTCTAAGCTTTCTATTTTTCGTAGTTACAGAAAAATTTTCTTCAAGCATAACGCCCATGTAATCTGGCAGATCTTTGTAGCCTTCAAACAGTTTCAGATAAAACTGAAGTAGAAAATCTTTCAGTTAATTCTTAAGAAATATTTGCAGCACTCAAACGTGGATTTTTGATAAGTTTTCTAATAATAAATCGCTGATCACATTGAGTTCACTTATTTGGGTGTCCTTTTCTTGGCTTCGATTCTGTTTTCTTCTTTAAAATGCTTTTTCACACACTGCACCGTCAGATGAGGAATATTTATTAATTTGGCAATGTTCCGAGCTGATTTACCGTGATTAAAGTGAAAAAAATGATCAATTATCGAACGCTTTTCGTTGTCTTCACAATTACGAGTCATTTTAGATAGTACAATAATAAAAGAATATAATAAATAGTACAATAATAAAAGAATAGAATATGTAGTACAATAATAAAAGAATAGAATATGTAGTACAATAATAAAATAATAGAATATATAGTACAATAATAAAAGAATAGAATGTTTTAGAGAAAACAAGCAAATATTTAAGCAAATGATTTTTTGTACGTCGCCACAATGCTAGAGATGTAAAAAGTAACAGAAGATATTTTTATCAAAGGAATTCATCCCAAAATATTTTGGTATACTATTACTTTTGTGACGCACTGTTGCTCCGTCTTCCTGCATTTTAATTCTTTTATAAATAAATTGAGTAAATATTTTAAAAAAAATTAAATCTCATTTTCAATCACATGGAGAATATAGAAAACGAAATTGGACTATATATTCGAATTTTAATTTTAGGCCCTAAGTAAGAATTATTCAATTTTTTAAAGTGAAAGAACACTTTTGAGAGACACTGTTTAAGGTAAAGTAAGTGAGAATAGGCTTAAAAATATTTTATTGTTACTTATAATAATTCTGGCTTATGCTTTAAAATTAATTTTTTAAATCTCAAAATAAAGGTTAAATTTCTCTTAACAATTTAGATGCACTTTTCTGTTGTTTTGATTTTGGCTACGATTTATAACAGGAAAATAAATTGTATGTGTTGTTTCTGTTGCTAATATTTTAATTCTGTTTATGTCTATGAAATTTAAAAAATAATTGTAAATATTTGAGCAATTTTTACACAAAATAATAAGTGAAAATAAAAGCTCGCTATAAGAGTGTGTAGTATAAATGTATGACCATGAAAAAGAAACCTTTAAATTTCTTGTCAATTTCTCTCTCTCTCTCTCTCTCTCTCTCTCTCTCTCTCTCTCTCTCTATATATATATATATATATATATATATATATATATATATATATATGCATGTAATATTTCAATTCTACGTATTTAAAAGTAAAATTTTGCAATGCACAATATATGATGAGAGTAAATTCAATAATAGTAAAGCAAGAATAACTTCTCTTAGTGACTTTTAATTTTTTCTTTTCGCTAGAGGATAAAGCTTAAATTTCTAATGAAGCATGTAACGCTATGTATTTTAATATTAACATATTTACTTACATTTTACCTTCTGAAAAATGTTGCCGGTTTAGTTAGATAATTTATTGTTTTATAACGATGAAAAATAATTTCGGAATTTTTTTTTTTTATCTTAACGCAATATTTTAGCTTAGCAGAAAGTTAGATGCCTTTCCAACCTTATGTCCCACCTTCACAACAATTGCCATCTGCAATGAGGAACTAGCCCCTAGACGAAGACCCAGGTATATCAGTAGCAATGACCTCGTTACCAAAGGAGGGGGCTGTACCCTACACGGACACCGGGGCTTGTCTGCTTGAGGGATGGTGGGCGATTACTGCTACGATCTGCACAACCCCAAACGTGTCATCCATATACTTGCCCCACTGAGTTACTTCAGCGCAGAGTCGAAAAGCCCTGTTTTTCCGACCCCCATCCCCCTTACGGTTCCAGTCACAAATTGTGCTGACAGTCGTCTGCTGATTTAGTGATGGCATCGGCTCTTCCCTTTTAGGCATCAGATCTCTGCATACCATAAGGGGAAAGGTTGTAGAGTTGTTTTTGTCCAGTTTCATGTTCACAGAGAATAGATTCTCCTATGTGCTAATTTTCTGAACCACATTTTTAACAGTTAGAATACATGTTGTTAAATGAAGTTTTCATAAAAATCATGGATTCTTAAAGTATAGGAAATTTTGGAATAAAGGTAGATATTGTTATAATGAAGAGATTTACTGTGCGTGATTGTATTCATATATTTTTCTTTTATTTTCCTCTTAATTGTTATAATACCTCTTGCATCATTGATTTCTGAAGGGTATAAGTGGAAAAAATAAGAATTTGAACTCTAATTTAAAGTTAATCAGCATATATATATATATATAAACACTGCTCTATTCTATCCATATAGTTGAAATCAAAACTTATTTCGATTATATTTTCCTGTGATCTTATAAGAGTCAAAATTTTAATATTAGAGATAAATGAAACTTAAAATTTATAGCGATTAATAAGTCATAATTTAAAGGAAAAAGAAAAAAGGTTGCATTTTTTTACTAAAGTAAATCTGTCTGGCCAAATTTTCTTTTTATACTCTACTGAACTTAATATTTTGAGGCTTGAATATAATTAGTAATTTTATTTTGCATACTTATTCATTAAGACGGATTAGTAACTAAAATACATGCGATAATGCTTACTAATGCTGAAGTTACTACGTAATCCCCAAAATAACCCTCTTGTTTTAATTAATTTAAATCGCCCATTTGAACCGGAAAATATCCCCCCCCCTTTCAACTAACATTTAATTTGCCTGCAAGTTATTTCATTCTTGATTACTTATTTTGATTTTAAATTCACACCGTTTAAATATCGATTTCAAGCTCTTAAAGTTTTTTCAAAGTTTTTTTTAGGAAAGGGTGCAGTTTTGAGGAGAAGAATTGTATTTAAACTCGGATTATAATTCCTTTCCTTCATTTAAGAGGGGTGTGGGTCACTGATTTGTCTTGGTCGCAGGCTGCAATACTCCCTTGTTCAATCACGAATTCGAGTCCCCATTCCTCTTAAGACCCATTGCACTGAATAATAGTGGCATTTACTCGTTTAATTGAGCCAAACGTCTATGTTTTTGCATGGTATCGTTTGAAAGTTAAGAGAGGGATGTATTATTCAGGTGTTGTTCTTGTTACTTGAATTAGGCCTAGAATCACACGATTCGTCTCGATTAGCTACCGTGTAGTGTCTTGCGTGACATTCATTGAAACCAATTAACGAAGTAACATATATTCAAGAAATTTATATGGTATAAAATTTTTTATAGACGACTTAAATGGATTTCGCGTCCTCTATTTATTTCATCATTCCAGAAGAATCGAAGAAATTGCTAACGCTCCTTATTGACGGAAGATAAATTTACTTCAATTTATATATTTTTTGAAATTTATTTGTGTTGTACTGTGTTACGTGTAGTTAACTATAATTCAACATTTCATTGAATAAGTTGTTATTAACAATTTGATGTAGAGCTATGAAAAATAATTTTCAGTTAAGTATTAAATTAAGTAGAACACTTTTATTGTAACAAAAACAGAATTCTTCTTTTCTCCCTTTTTGGTAGGAATACTGCATTTAAAGGAAAAAAAGGACTTGATTTAAGATGTGTCTTAAGGGGTCTCGAGTCTGTTAACGTGTATGAGTGTACTTACACGTGTATACGAAAAAACTTATTTTTCAAATCATTATAACTTGTCAATAAAACAAAACAGAAACGTGACACTTTACCATATAATATTCACATATATTTCCTTTAATTCTCATACTTTCTTGTGGCCGTAATAGCTTAGTGGTTATGGTCGCGGATTAGCGTCTAGTATTTTTTGTCTAGTCGTGGGTTTGAGCCTTGAAGCCACTAAAGACCCACCGTGTAGCCGGGGCTGCTGCACGTTAAATCTGTAGGGGTCCCAAATACTATCTTTGGTGTGTGTGGAAGTTTGGAAGGGAACGTGCCTATGCTCAGATGTTGTCCTCGTCACTTGATTGAGGCTCAGAATTACTAGGTCCGTCACCAATAACCTTCTTGTTGCTTGTAGTGAGACGTTAATAAAACCAACAATATTTTCATGTAATTTTAAAGAAATATTACAAAATTGTAAAATACTATAAATTGAACGCTTTTTTAAAATTACGAAAATGAATATTTTACTGCTCGCAGGATTCTGAAGTACAAATTTGATCAAACTTTACAAAAGTAATGTTATTTAATTTTAAAAAAAAAGGTTCAATTATTTTGAAGTTATACATACATTCAAAAAATTTATTGGAAGGAATTTTTTTTTTCATACGGTTAATTAGAAAAATGTGAAATTTAAAGAAAAATCTGGTCAAAATAACCATATAAAAGTTTTTCTGTTGATATTTATCTAAAAATTGATGTAATTTATAAAGAAATTTATTTTTAATGAGTGCACGAACTAGTATGATGAATAGTTTCTAAGAAAATTGAAGTTACAGATGAAAAATAGAAGGAAAAAAGAAGTTATTAAAGTTTAGTTTTTTCTCGATAACCCTGGGGTCTGTAGTAGCATTTATTACCTAAATGTTTGGAAAAGATGGGGCTGTAACATATATTTTCTTCTAAGAACCAAAAAAATTAGAAGTTTAGGTGGTTCTTCGACCTCTTAACACAGTTAAAATAAATAATAACTTTGAAATCTATGAGCTTTTTGGTAGTGGCAACAATGATAATGCTTCAGCACAGAGTAAGACCTATTGAAATCGAAATTTTTTTTGATTTAATTAAAAAGGTTCTTGTAAAAAATGTATAGCATTGAATGACAACATTTTTATAAATGAAAATATGTAAAATTATGAAACGAAAAATTACAAGATTGGTTACGTAGTTACAGTATTGTATTTTCTAAAAAAACATCTTTATTCCATGCTTTCATTTCAATGAAATTGTCTCGATAATTGTAATATTAATAGTAATAAAGAAAAACAGTAGTGTACTTAGGAACAAAAGTGCAAATTCTAATAAATATTCAGGCATGAATAACATAATCTTAACTTAAAACATGATTTGTCCTAAACACATTTGAAATATTTTACGTCGAGGTTACTAATTTCTAACATACCTGGAGATCACTCTAAAATTTTCACATTCCTATCCGTGTAATTCGTTTACTAAGTCATGTTTAAAAAAATATTTTTTGTTTGTTTTGTTAAATGCGATCAACGCTTGTATTTGAATTATAAACACGCGTTTTCCTAAATATTTCGTCGTAAAGGGCATCTATCTGAGGTCTTTGGTGACACCTGTGGAGGCATGAATTTTTTAAAGTTCTAGTGTAAAACTGTTGCAGTTGTATATTAAAATGCACATTGCGAAATGCTCTCTGAAATAATAGAGCATTTTTAATTGAGAAATTAATTTGTTAATTTATTACTGATCTGTGGAAAAATATCTATCGTTGATTTTATTAATTTATTTTTCAAATGATTATAACTTAAAAATTTGAAAGTGGAAAACATTTTTAAAAGAATTTGATAATTTGAATGATAATTGAGGAATTGCAATTGATTAAATGAAATTGTTTTAAAACCTTTTCTTAGAATAATACTAATTTTAAACAATTAAAGGACTTGTATATTCTTCAAACTTGTTGTTTTGAATTTCAATTCGATTTTCGTTATTCTGTGAATTTATTTGAAAAACATTTATTACTTAATTATCTAATAAATCATTTCCAGGTTTCAAATGTAATTATTTTTATACGTCAAGTTATTCATGTGTAAATATTGGAGTTCCAAAGTATAAAAGTAATTTACACTTCGGATGCATGTATTGATTTTTGACTGCCATATTCACTTGAACGTCACTTTACTTATCTTTTTATTGTGACAATCTACCAAAGAGGATGTACTTAAAAATATTTTTCTGATCCGAATATCTGATTTCTCTTTACTCATCGTTTGAATTGCTTATAGGAGCTAACAATTTTTTTTTTAAATTATAAAAATTATAGACTAGTACAATCCTCCCACGAGGACTTTAATTCATTTTGGATTTAAGCCTTGGGCTAGCGTGATTCTATCGCTAAATAGTAGCAGAAGTATCATTTGTACCATATATAGAAATATCAATTAAAGATTCGATAATGTGGTTAAATCCTTTGACGTAACATTACGCCATATGGCGTGATGTTACGTCATACGAGGCGTCCAACTGCGTGATCCCTTAGAAGTTTCTAAAGCATTAAGATTTTACAAAATAAGGCAGGGCTTACGAGGAACAGGGAGATATTCATTTTATTAACCTTGCTGGCCCTGAGCGTGCATGTATATATTAATTTCTTTTGCGAAGTATTATTATATTTTTATTGATTGCTAGATGAATTAAATTTGAAAATTTTCAAGTTAATGAAAATTACTGATGATTATTCTCATTCTAATGAACACGCATTACGTACTGATATTTATAAATAATCCGTGTATTGTTATTTTTTGCGAATTAAGAATAGTTCAATAAAGGCTACTCATGAACGTATTGACAAAATAAACTTCACTTAACATTTTCCACATAACTATATATGAATTAAAGTAATCTATTGCGTATTCATTAAATCACTTCTGCGCGAGCATTTTAATTTTTTTATATACTATTGTTAATCTAACATTCATTAATATTAATTTACTTCTTGAAATCGATTCAAGATTGTTTTCGTAAATATTACGAATTTAAAGTTTCACTGAAGCTGATATTAATTGCGTTATTTCTACTTCAACAGTTTTTAAAAAACGACTCGTTAATTTAAATTTATCGAATGTATAACATATCTAATGTTTAGAATTATCTACTACTGTGTTAAAAATAACCTTAAACTGAATTTTTAAAATTTGGCTTTTAGGGTTTTAGCTACATATTGGGAATTTTTTGAATTAAATGCTATTCATCAACAATTTCTATTCATTCTACAAAGCATATAATTCAAATTGTGTGGTTATTCTTATTTGAATCGATGCTTTTAGTACGATTTTATTCTGTTTTATCGAGTTTACTTTTTCCCACGAACCCAACCTACATTTTTCAAAGATGCTTATGCAAATGTATTAAGTAAGATTGATGTGGAATTACACTTCTTCTTGTAGTAAAAATATTGCCTATTACTGTTGCGATTTACAGATGTAACAGATTACGACGACTTCAGAATAATTAATGTTCTATCTTCCCGAATTCTTAGTTGCAATTTGATTTTTCTTCCAAACTATTCTGAATTAATTATTATTTTGTTTACCTTAAGCTTAAAGTTATTTTTATTATACCTCTTAAGCGTAAAATCTGTAAATTAATTTAGGAAAAATGAGAAGAATTAATTCTTCCTTTTTGCGTGAAGGTTTGCTTTTTTTTTCTAGCAAGGTTGGATTTCTAAATATTTAGAATTACTGAAATTAACCGTAAATCAATAATTAATCTAAAATCTTTGTGTCTTACCTTTTTTTTGCAAACTTTTAATAGTAAATGCAATATACAGTAAATTTTTCATTCTTTAAATAAAACATTAAAGTCCAGTCTTTAAAATTCATTCTGAACAATTCAACCCTTCCTTCTACTTCCAGTTTTATATACCCATTCATTTCCTGACAGAATATACCCGGAATAAGAGCGTTTCCTGTGTACTCTTTTCGGTACTGAGTGCCAGAGAGAGAGAAACTTACCAACCACTCTCTCCTCTTTTCCACCCCAGATAAGAGTGATATGTCCTAAAGATCTCTCAGAGAAGATCTTCTCCATTCCGTCGGCAATCCATTTAATTCCAGAACAACTTACGTCTCCCATTTTCTAAATGGACAGCCGGAGAAAATTAATCCATCAAGTCGGCCGAGCGGAATCTGATGGAAAACTCTCGGTACGGACCAAATTAAAAAGCAACCGTGAAAATTTACGAGACCGTTTGCGAATTGGATGGAGAGAAGGGCCCACAGCAAAGTAGACTTTGCTGGGACGGAATTGAGAAATCTTAGCAGAGTGGATTAGGGCCGAGGAAGGTGGGGTGTTAAAAGCGAAGTCGTCTGATGGCAGGAATTTGAAATTGATATCATTATCGTTCCGGGTAAGATCTGCCAACGTTGTGACGCAAGGACGGCAAAATGGAATGTTTGGAGAGTGTATTTTTGGGCATTTAAATTAGGGACCCTTGAAATGACGCAATATTCTGGATAGGATTTCAATATTATATGAAGTTGAATTCAACCGTTTGGTTATTGTTTGTAACGCTCTCGCTTGAATTCAATACATAACGTATTCATACTTTTAGCTTATGAAGCTTAAAAAATCGTGTAAGATACTCAAAAAATAATCATTATTCCCGAATATTGCAAATCTTCTACTGTTGAGTCATTCAGTGTATGAATGCGTTATATTTGTAGCTTAGGAAACTTAATAATTCGTAGAATACACCACAAATAATTTTTATTCTTATATGAGGTAATATTTTTATTTTTGAGCCATTAAATATATAAATACGTTATATTTGTAGTTTAGGGAACTTAAAAAATCGCACGATATCAAAAAATAATCTTTATTCTTGACTGTGGTAAGCTTTTTGTTATTGAACCAATAATTTATACATACCTTTGCATTGATTTATTCTAAATCGCAATTTCTAACATTTTTTTTTAAAAAAAATACGTACTGGTAAGTGATTAAAATTGTTCTGAGTAAATTGTACATTAAAAAACATGATTAGGGAAGAAATATACGGTATGTGCATTATTTGAAAGTTGCAATTACAGTTTCTTCAAATAAAAGTTCCCTTATCTCCTTTCATTAAGACCATCTTGATTCTTTAGTATGCATAATAAGTTTACTTAAAGCATTCTCAAATAAGATAAAATTTGCCCTCTCATTCATCTTTGCATTGTGCTCATATGTGCTTTTGCATTTGAGATCTTGAGAATGTTCTGTCCTTTTTATCTTTAGTTTCTGAGCAATATGGATTACTCATATATACACTTATCATTTACAGTAATAATGTATCGTGTTACTTAACAATTGAACTGGTGGTTGAAGGACCTTTATCATTTCTTGTCCTGTTTTTCCAGGATCTTTTAGTCGATACGCTCATTAATCAGAATGTTTCTCCATACAGTATCCTGAATTCATCCCATCTATCACTTGCCTGTACAAAGTGACGATGATACGTTGTATTATTTTCATTCTAGGAGGGTGAAAGATATATAGGTATACACGGAAGAGAGATATATAGCTTAGATTCAGCTCTATACATTCACAAACATCGCCTTATATAACAAATAATCTACAAAAAGCGCGAATCTATTCTTATTTGCGAAAAATAAAGATGATTGATTATGTAGCTTTATTGTAGACATCCAACTAAAAATCATGAAATTGCGGAAAGTTTCGTTAGAGAAAAGTTTTGGTACAATTTTCGAATAGTTGATTGGTTATATAATTGCTGCCTTATTACGAGCATTTTCAAGTTTCCGGGTTGAAACCCAAACTTGGTATTATTAGCACTGATTATGTTTTTTTTTTTAAATGTATTTTGCTTTTTCTTCAAAAAGTGGATCAAGAATTAGCGTTTATCATGCAACCTTTGCTGTTTCCTGAAACATATTTTTTAAAATATTATTCAAAACCTATTCATTAAGTTATATGAGTGTAACCTAACTTTTAAACATATCACTGACCTTTTTAAATAATTCCCTTCACTATGAGACATGATTTGAATATTACATTCGCTGTTATATTCTTTCTTTAAAACATTATTTTAAGAGTATTTCTCCCGTTGCTCTACGCCCTTTCCTCATTTAGTTCTTTAAATGTTAGTACGTGATTCTCATGTTAATAACTCAGCAGTTATCGTGTGTATCATGTTTTTTTTTGTTGCTCGTTTTTTAAAGAAACTATTACAAATAATTTTAAGACGTGATAGTGATATTAAGGATAAGGGCCATCGTAGGTTTAAAAGAGCTTACAAATGCAGTAAATTTTTCTTAAGTTTATGTAGATCCAGTTAAAATATTTTTAAAAAAATAATGTTAAAACAGATTCGAATTTTGACGCTAATATCATAACTTTCAAAATTTATTTTTTGATAATTGCGTAACTCTCTAATCACGAATATTTTATTATATCTTACTAAACTAATTTTACAGTATCTGTATATTATAGTAAACTAATATTATAGTATTATATTATATCTTACAAAATTAATTTTATAGCTTCTGTATATTATAGTAAACCAATATTATAGTATTTTATTATATCTTACTAAACTAATTTTATAGTATCTGTATATTATAGTAAACTAATATTATATTATTTTATTATATCTTACTAAACTAATATTATAGTATCTAGATGATTACATAATTTTTTTCGAAAAAGAAAATTCGTACACTCATGATTATGTTTATATCCATAATTTTCGATACTTTTAATTTATTCTAGGTTTACAGTTTGTTTTTCAAAAAATGTTTTTGGTGTAATGCTGCTTTTCTAATTAACTTTTCTTTGGTCTCCATGATCTTCCTAATAATTTTATTATCAGTTAATTTGTCTTTTTTGATTTAATGAAGATTGTATAGCATGTTTTTTTCTTACCTTCTATTGTAATAATAATTCTAAGATCATTTTACAGAGTAGTCATCCCTTTGAATGAAACCATCATTTTGTGTTGGTTCTTTATTTAAACTTTAACTATATAATACGGAAAGGTTACTATTTTTTGGGTTTATATTTTCTGGATGCGACCAAGGTTTTTATATGCCTCTTTAGCCCGAGTTCATGAGCAAAATCGAGTCTTTATGTTGTTATAAATTTTCTCCACTTTTTTTTAAAAAAAATTTAGAATGAATTCTATTATTATTTTATTTTTTGCAAAATATTCAAAGTCCTATCGACGTTCACCTGCAGCTTAGTTCCATAAATCTCACAATGTAATAGTTCGCTTAATTAATTCCCATCAAACGCAGACGCGATTGCTCATCCCTTAGAAAATTTGACATTACGAAATTTTCTTCCGCAATTACACCTAACGAATGCGGACGGGTTCCGGCGATACACACACTCGTCAATCTCCATATTCAGATTAACTCCCTCACTTGGCGCCCCTGTCCATCGCCAAACCAGAGTTGATTAATCACGGGATGGTGATTCGCATCCTCCTTCTCCTCCTCTGCTTGGAAAGATGGAAAATCGAATTTCAGAACTAACACGGAACGATGAAGTGGTAAAGGTGGAGGGGGATGAGCAGAGCTCATAACCGGCAATCGGTGCATCACTGGGCAAACCGAAAGGCGAGAGCTCGAAAAGACCACTTACTCCATCGAAGCAATTGGCTCATCAAGTAAATTATGAACGATATTCAATTACAGCCAGATACGTAAAGCGCCACTTCCAATCCTATACGTTTAATGGTTTAACATAAATTACATTTTATTGGACTTATGAAAATTTAATTCTCTCTCTCTCTCTTCAATTCCGATTCCTGTTGGGAAGTGGAGGGTGCCTTCATGAATATCTAATGCCCAATCTGTATAATGGTAATTTCGTACCGAGCAATCCAATGTCGCAGTGAGGCTAAAAAGCTCGGAAAAGGATATTTTTGAAGCGAACCGTGAGAAAAGCAAGTGGCTAGGCCTTTTATGAAGATTACTGTGGCCATGTTTGATGCGGTTAACTTAAAAGCCAGAGCGTGGCAGAAGATGTAGTTGTGCTGCTGGCTGCTACGTTGAGTTAATGGACGAGCCTGAAAGATTAACTCTTAGTGTGGCCGGTCTGGTTGGCTGCATTAATGCAAATTGTTCATGGCTTGCCTGCTTGTTTGGGAGAATTAACAGACGAAGGGAAGGCTGGCGTGTAGGAAGCCTTTATTGAATTTGGGAAGGGGCCGTTTGCTAGCGTCCGGACGAGTAGTGTGTAATGGGGTTAGGTAGCCCGCAATCAAATATTCATCCCTATTTTTATCCGCCATCAAGTGACTAATGCTCTGAGCGATAATTATCTTACAAAAAAACAGCGAGGCCCACTAATATCGGTAATTGCGTTACGGATGGGATGTAAATGATTAGAATGTATTATATTGAGGGACATATTTTTTATCATTGTGTAGAATTTGAAAAAAAAAAAATGTATCTTAATCGTTATGGTATGAATAGAAAGTTTCGTAACGATTATTAAATGAATAAAAAGATTCGTAATCATTATTATTACTTATTTTGAAGATATATATTATTTTGTAATGGTTTTATTCCCCAAATAGTGATGTTTAACTAAAAGAAAAACATTATTCAAATATGATCTTTGAGATGCTAGATTTAACTCGCAGATACAACTTTTGGGGAAAATAAATGAATTTTCAAAAAAATTTTTGAACCTTATTAATGAAAAAAAAATGTTTTCAGGATAATTACTTGCCATATAGGATCTTAAATTGCCTTTATTAGGTAATTTGAGACATAATTTGTGTATAATTTCAGTCATCAGTATTTCTGCGCTTAAGTAGTAGTTTCATCTTAAAATTCATCGAAGTGCGAATGAATTTAGAAAATAATAGGAAAAAGATAGAATAATTTTTTAAAATAGAGATTAAGTGGGAATAAGAATCATATAAAGGAAAGGTAATTGGTAACTTTTTCCATAGTGAAGTTTATTTGAAGTATAAAATTAAGAGATTCAAGTAATTGATTGTTATTGGTAAATTGTTAAATTGTAGAGGAGTGTATATATATATATATATATTACCTAATTGTTTTATTCAGCTACAGAAATAAAAAGAAAAAAAGTAATTTCTCATATAATAAAAGCAATAAAAAGTTTTGTATTGGGATAAATTTTTCTTTGAATATGGAAGTAATATAATAAGGCATCTTAAGTTTGGGTGCTACCCTCTGAAATTAAACTAATGGTACATTAAAATATTGTACAATTTGACTCTTCATATATAGCATTGCAATAATTATACGCAATAAAATTTATTGTATAATATTGATTTGTTGGACCGTTTATGGGAGATCTAAGTATAAATTTATTTTCAGTTGTCAAATAAATTTAAATTTATTTTGTGGTTAGTTTCTTATTAGCCAAGTTTTTCTTAAAATAATGGAGTAATCTCTTTTTAATCCGTCATTTGATCATTCGGCACATTTTATATTTTGACATCAATTGATCTGTTCGCTTTCGGAATTTTTCGTGATTCTGAAGTTTGTTGATCTTCACCACCGGTTAGCAACACCTGTTTGCATTTTCAACTAATGTTTTATCGAAACTGTAAGTTTTCGTTTCGGTACAATGTTTCTTGTTTTTTTGGTGGGATATATATAGCACAACGTTTTAACAATGTTACAAATGTGCACATGCTGTGATAGTACAATGCTATCAAAGCACAGCAAATATTTTTCAGACAATAAAATAATTAAACGCAAGCTTTTGACTAAAGTAGCTCGTCACAACTTATTTTAACTATCTTTGCACTGTATGAATTTTTCTTTTGTAATGTGTTTTTTTATCATTATATGAATATTCAATTAAATTAATTTATAATAATTGAATTTAATTTTGTAGTTGTGGTAATGACGAAATGCTTTGACGGATATTTATATCATCTACACAGGCTCAGAATGGGCGTAAACTCATGAAATACATGTTTTACTCGTTTAAATTTTTATCTAGACTGAATTATATTTGGTATCCTCGTTAAAACTATATTGGCGCTCGATAATTGGGCAAAATCTCTAATCCTTCCCAAGCGAGCCTGATTAAAGAGAATTTATTATATTTAAGAATTTTTTATTTGTAATCACTGAAACACATTTTGAAAAATTTCATTGCACAATAATATAAAAGTACTGTTAAATAGCAGAAGTTGTTATTTTGTTAAATTTTACTCAGGATAGTGGAGACACATTGAATTGAAATTATTAAATAAGTAAATTGTATAAAAGATTGAAATCACTTAAGAATTTTTTTGTTTATTTTTACTGACATTTACGATTAAAATGGATGGAAAAATATCTTTAATTATTCGGAGTTCAGATTTTATCGAATATTTAAAGAATTCATCAGTCATTTGATATTTCTCAATTAAACAGCTCGCTCTTTAAGCACATAAAATGATTAATTTGCTTCAATTCATTTTGGTGAAAGAAATACATTTAAAGAATTTATTTTTTTGTGAATCAATTGTAATTAAAAATTGATTTATATTCTGCTAAAACTCAAATATATATATATTAACTTTACTTGTGGCAAATAATGTATTATGTTTTTTTATATACTCATAAAATTTTCTTTATATTTAATCTATAGCTATTTCTTTATATTTAACTTATAGACATTGTATGGATTTAAAGACTGAGCCTCAGCTGAGGCCTGGTGTGGGAGTTGGTACAGTTGGAAATGCTGGACTCCTGGGCTGTACCAGTGCTAATTGTGCGGCCTGTCAGAAGCCCATAAGGGAAAGATATCTTCTAAAGGCCCTGGACCAGTTTTGGCACGAGGACTGTTTGAAATGTGCCTGCTGCGACTGTCGTCTGGGGGAAGTTGGATCCACGCTGTTCACAAAGGCTAACCTTATACTCTGCAAGAGAGACTATCTCAGGTCAGCAACCTATTTCGTGTACTTTTTTTAAGATAAGAAAAAAAAAGTGTTTTTTTTTTGTTAGGTGTATGATTTTCTTGAGTCATACTTATGTTGCGTTTTAATCCGTACCCTGCATAAACTTTATGTTGTGTTATAAGCGTGTTGATCACAAACGCTGTCTCAAACAAATATATTATACTCCATTTATACCTCTTTTATTTATTATTATCTAATATCTTAAAACTTTTTTTTTATCTCTATTCAAAATGACTGTTTTAAAGAAAACTATACCCAGTTAATTGGTATATATGTGTGGAAATTTTATAGAATGGGGGCTGAAACTTTATTTATGGGGGCTGGAATTTGATGAAATCCATCCATTAAACACTTTTGTATCTGCTAATATTTTTCACATCTTCGGAAAATTTACATTTTTATGTAATACATCAAACACTATTCAAGAAAAATAATCTTTACGGAATTATTTATTAAAAACGGATTTTCATTTTAAAGATATATTACCAAATAATGCACATTATGTGAAAATTGTGCAAATCATGTTCTTGATCTTGTGTAATGACATGAGCTTTTGAATACCATTTTTTTACAGTGATATTTTATTAAAGTTCAGGCCGTTCTTTCCTAATTTCTAAGCTCTTGTTGCTTTATTATTAATTTCAACAGAATTAAGAAAACTTATTAAAACTGAAAGACAGATTTTTTTGAGCAATAAGAATTTTTAATGGTTATAACATTTCAGTTTTTTTCTTTTTTTAGACTGTTTGGCACTACAGGGTTGTGCTCAGCTTGCAACAAAACGATTCCAGCTTTTGAGATGGTCATGCGAGCCAAAAGCAATGTTTACCACCTGGAATGCTTTGCTTGCCATCAATGTAATCACAGGTAAGGAAGCATATATTAAGCAAATTTATGCTTGAAGCAATAATTAGCCAAATATCTTTAACCAGTTTATTCACTTTTAGAATAAGCTAAATCAAATTAAATAAAATATCTACAAATTGTTTTTTGCAATGCTTTGAAGAACAGATTTTGCCTTTAAAAATGTATGAACTTTCTTAAATTATTTAATTAAACATTAGAATTAAAGCTAGAGATAAAATATTGAAGTGAACATTAATATTAAAGCAAACGATAAATTATTAAATTGAAAACATTTTAAGTTAAATGTAATTATTGCTACTTTAAAGTGAAAAGTTTTTATATATGTTTTATTTCAATCCATTAAAAAAATTGGAGAGATTTAATTCGACATTTTTTTTAAAAATGAAGTGCATTACTGGTAGAAACAGGTGTCAAATACATACACAAAAACGTTTACAATAAACTTTTGCATGACATATTTTTTTGAAAATTAAGTTCGTTTGTGGGGAAAGCAGATATCAAACATATACATAAAAACTTTTACGGTAAAATTTTACGAAGTACTTGGATGACCATTTTGTCATTGACTAAAATAATGTACCCTTGGGTAGCTAATTAATAATGTGGAACGTTTATCTAATCATGTCCTTAAATATTATATAAAAGGGATTCTATTCATCACAATAATTCCAAACTACAGACTTGAATTAACTGAATCCAATTCAAATGGACTTCAAGTAAGGGGATTCAAGAGAATCCAGGATACACGCTTAGAATATCTCTCCTCACAGTTGCTTGATGCAATATAGTGAATCTATCAATATCTCTTAATTCATCTCTCTCTCCTATTTCTTAATCACTGCACTTCTTACATAGTAATGCTTAATTACTCTAGTTACGGTTCACAAGGTGAGATTATTGTATCAAATATTACTATAAAGTAGACCTAGATGTTAATTAAAATGGAAATGCTCGTGTGAAATCTTTATGTTGTTTCTAAAAACATTAATATCTTACAGAAAATTGTTAATATTAATGTTTGATATCAAATATGTTCAAGTTATACAAAATATTAAAATATTCTATTGCTTTGCGTGTTTTTTTCTTTCAAAATCAATTTCTTTTCCTGAGAAATTAATATATTATACGCTGTATTACTTTAGTAACTGGTTTATAATTCAAGACAGATCAAGTTAAATAAAGTGAAATATTTCAGGGATTGTTTTAAATTTCCAATTAATGTAAAAAATGTGCAGCAGCTTTATTAACTTTCGAAGCTTTCAATATTTTTTTTTATTGAAAAATGTTTTTTTTCTCAAATGTTAAATATAAATAAGCTAATGAAAGAATAAGTATTTGTATATTTTTGCTTTGCCAATTGTTCATTCATATATATATATATATATATATATATTTGAAGTGGGGGTGATTTTAATAGAGTAGTTTCTATTTGTCCATAATAAGGTATGATAAATAAGATTTATCTTTGCTTTTAAATACAAAACTGCAATCTTTGGATTGAAAATTAAAATTCGTATTCGACGTATGTACTTTGGTATTATACGTTATAATACAATTCAGGTATATCGGTTTGTGGAATTTGAACGCTAAGTATAAAATTTTATTTATTCAAAAGATAAAACTAAATTTAACGGAAATAGTGCTCTTTTAAAATGTTCTATTCAATGTTCATTGAAGAATATTATTATAATTTTAGAGTATTTAAAAAATATATATATTTTTTCTTTTTCTTAACATATGGCAAAAAGAGCTTCAATTTGAAGTTGAAGTTGAAACTCATGTATGTTGTGATATTTATGCATTATAATTTTATATTTTACAGACTAATTATATCCGAAGTACTATATTTTAATACATGCAAGGATAACTTTATTTTGAAATTTTAATAATTTTCCTCCCTATATTTTAAGTTTTTATAGACTTGAACGGTAAATTATGTAAAAAAATATGATTAATACTTTTATTAATAGCTTTGAAAAGAGGTACAAGTTGAATCGAAATTATAATTTATACATATACTTTATTGAAGATACGTTATGTAAAGGCAATTTTTGAATAGGTTTTCCTTTCCTACATTTTGAGTTTTTATCGACTTGTCGTATGACAAATTATACAAATTGCTTACTTATTCATTAAAAGTTTCATTTTGCAATTTTTATAGGTTTTGTGTTGGCGATCGGTTTTATCTGCATGACAACAAGATAATATGCGAATATGACCACGAAGAACGAGCCTTGTTTGCCACTTTGCCATTCACATGTGCTGGTCTGGCCCAGCTAAAACGACAAGCGCAACAGATTACCGAAACTGGAGTCAGAGATGACGGATCTAGTGGTTACGGAAGTGGCGATTCACCGTATGATGGGCGGTAGCAATTCCTGAATCGGATTCACAGCTCTGCGGCTGTAAATCAAAAGAAGTTTTTATAAGTGGGTGTAGTCGATCGAGCCACAATTGGCTTGTAGTCAGAAAAGAAACTGATTGAAGGACTTTAGAGAACACGCTAAATTATCGTGTTCTGTACGGGATGTAATTGAAGGAGTCAGCTAATCGATTCAATGCATGAACTGTTTATTTTCGGTGTCAAGTTCTGTTGTAATAATTGATTGAAAAGACGTTAATTGCGATTCGCTAATGTAATGAATGATTTTGAGCAGAGTCACTTTGTCATGATGCCTGTTATGATATCTGTTATTATACTGAATATATCAGTAGTCAATTTAGTGTTTTAAAAATCATTTGTGGTCATACTTTTGAGGTTATTAAATTACTTTCAAAATAAGATGAATTAAAAAAATCTTAAATAAATAAATAACGAGAATGTATTAAGTATGTGCGCTAATGATTTGAATTTCATTGAGTTTATATTCTTGTTTTTACGTGCAATAACATATAATTACTTTAAAAAAACTATGTAATTCTTAACAAAACCAATTTTATTTTCCAATTTTGTATGTAATTGAAATTTAAATGAAATCAATTAAAGTTTTTGATGAATTTTTTTTATAATTAATATATTGTTTTTCTTATAATTAATATGTTTGTTATGTGTTTGCATTTCAAAACGTAATTTTTTATAACAATAGATATTTTTGAAATATGTTCACAAATATACTAAAATACAGAAAAATTTGTTTAAAAATATTTTAATTGCTATTTTCCGGTGAAAGTTGACTCAACGTTAAGCTACTGGTTAAGATAATATGTAAAATGCTACGTAGCAATGATGAAATATATGTAATAAAAGCATTTGGAACATTCTTATATATTTAATAAAACAATGTATAATTTTTTACACATGAAATGTTATATCTAAATGTTAATAATTTAATTGAATATACTTGTAGTCATTAAATTGTTTTCAAATAAGTGTGATTATTGTAAAAAAAAATGTTACTGCAGCTGCTACTTTTCGGCTAGAAAATACACTTTTGTAAATTTACTGTTTGTTTGAATTTTTTTTTAAATTTCAAAAAGACTGCTAGAGCTGCAACTTATGTTAAAAATAATAAATTTTAATAGAAATTATTTATTTTCAATTTACAAAAGTGTATATGACAATTATCTTTATTTCGGTTATAAATAATAGAAAAAGATTTTTTTAAAGAATTTCTTCTTAGCATGCTGATGAGTAAATTTTAAAAAGTTTTCCTTTCTGAACAGAAAGAAAAACTATTTTATCTTGAACATTAAAAATTAATTATGAATTAAAAATTATATTTAGAAACTTATATTTATTTCTTATTGAAGTTTTTGTAAAAAGCATATTTTTAAATTTAAGTCTTGAAATTTTTAAGCAATAAAACGAAATCGAAATGTGTTTTTATTTTCAATAAATTATAATTTAGCATTTTTATTTTTTAAGAAACTTGAAATATAAAATATAAACCATGTATTTTAAGAAAAAAGTTTCCCTCTCTCCCTCTGTGTTTCTTATTTTGTTTATTCTCTTTATTAATTACTTTTTCAATGCATAATATACAAACATTAAAAATCTTGAAGTATATTATTTGACATGTGCAATAACAGATTATTTATTATAACTAATAAATCACCTTTTATTTTTAAAAGGAATATATATTTTTGAAAAAGTAGCAGTTTCATGTAAATACTCTTTTTGTGCCATATTTGTATATTACAAATTTCTCAATGTGTCATGGGAGAGTTGCAAAACTTTTCCGCATTGATCTTGTAAAATGTTGTGTTGTAAATATATCAAAAGTGTCAATTTACAGTGGTCTGAATTCTGCTACTTCTTGTTATATAGTTGTATAGGAAACTGATGTCTGTAAATCCATGTTTGATGAAAAAAATAATAAAAAATTGTTGAGAGGCAAGTATCGTACTCCGTATGTTTTTTTTTTATACTTCAGCTTATTTATTATATATTGAGAAATAATATGGAAATTAATTTTAAAAAAAAATTATTTCTATTATGGGGGGGGGGAATTAAAAAAAGTATCTGTTTTCTACGACAGATGACGTTGCCAAGGCAAATTAGTTTTGCCATTATGTGCTGTCGCATTGAGTTGTTATCGTCATTTCGCTTCTAGTTGTCGCCGTTGAAGAGACCTGAATTCATCATTATATGCTGGAAACCAAGCAACCATCAAAGCTATGTTTCGCTTCCGGTAAGTCTGCTCAAAAGAAAACGAATGCGGTCAAATCGGTTGTAAAGGTTATGACGATGGCTTTTTTGAGGTACGAAATGTGTCATATTTATGAATTTTATAGAAAAAGAAAAAAAGAATCACTGTGTAATACTATGATGAGTTATCCAAGTCTCATTCTAAATACCTTGTTTCCTATTAAATAACAGTAGAAGTGTGATCTTGAACTGTACCAAATATATAATTTAATAGAATTTGAAGTTACAATTATGAGTTATATATATATTATTATTTTTGATTTTTATTATTTCGTTAATTTTTACAGCTATTGTTGTTGGAACTCATGCCCAAGGTTGTCTGAATTTCAATAACGAATAAATTTAAGCTTTTTTGTAAATTTTAAGAGGTACATACGATGTTCATTTTTATGTAGGAAAATTGTCTCAGTAATTATAATGTAAATTAAGTCATTAATTAGTTTTATTGAATTACGGGGCTATTTTAATTATTTATATAAAATGGAACAAAAAGTAATATTAAATTCATAATCACAACTATTAAAAATAATTTAATAGCATTATATATATATATATATATATTGTTTGAATATGAATTGTTTCTTAAACACAAACATATTACAACCCAAAACAGATGTTAATATTAAACATAATGTGATGACTTTAAGTATGAATGGTAATTCTACTAGCAGCAGCTAATAAATTTTTAATTACGTTTCGTAGATTAAAGATTAGTTTCATTGTAGAACAACATGCAGATTAATTAAATCACTTGTGTACTTTAAGTTTAAAACTTTTGAACAACAACTCAGAGATTTAGCTCTAAGAAAATAATGTAAATATCTCAAACACACTAACTAAATCCAATAACCAAAGGAATGCATTTTAATATAGTTCATTCAATTTAGGAGGAATGAGCTGCACTCTTCTCCAACGCATCCTAATCAAACGTTCCAAGATGAATGTTTTAAAAACAAGTCCTGCTTTTCCCGAGTTTCGGTATAATGCTTCTCTTAAGCACCGGCTTTGGGTCTCCCTCAGAGAATATCGCCGCCATTACTTAAACTCACCAAGACGGTCAGTCATCCATAACCTTGTACAGCCTTCCCCTCTGGTTTTAAGAGTTAAAACCGCTAATGGCACCTTTACTTTATGACCTGTGGTGCTTCTGTATCTAATACCTCTTCCGTTCCTAGGCGCAAAATTGCGCCATCGATAATTTCCACTTACGCCATTTAATAGAAGACAAGCTGGGAATGGGCAAGATTCCGCCGTCGGGGGGCCTGAGGATTATGGATGCTATAATCCTCTCTCTCCCCCGCCACTAATCACCTGGAAAGTCATCTTTTGGATGGAAAAGGAAAAGGGGTAGAGGGCGTAAGTCGTAATCAACGATATGGCTCAGAACCTGTTAATGGCCACAAGGCGGTAATCCTTTACTATATAGAGTCCTTTTGCCTCTCTGGGACTGTGTTGGAGAGGTATTTTTGGGAAAGAGATGGATGTTGGGAAAACATACTCAGATCAGGAAGGATTTGGGAAAGTTCTGAAGGGAAAAATGATGTGGTCACTCCGCCCCATCACTTTGCGAATGACAAAATGGATTAGTGAATGTTTTAAACTTTGCAGACCCGATGAGCTTAAAATAGGGAGACTGAAGACTAGGAAACCGATTCTACTTAGTGAGCTTCCGCTTTGCTTCTGTAGACCCGAAACATAAGATGGGTTTAAAGTTAAATGACAGAGGACTTTCGTACCGCCATTGCTCTTTAATCTTGCCCGACTGGAATACTAGAGACTGAAAATTAGAAAACTGGACAGTTTACAGCAGAGTGATGTGTTACTTGTAACCATGAAATAGTTTTATTGTAATTCATTCTACCATGATTATATCTGATTCAGTTATAGTAATAAATAAAACTGAGCACACACACAACTGCAATAATTCAGTTTCATTTTCTTTAAATTAAAGAAATAATTATACTGATGCTGATTTCTTTTCTGTGATTATTTTCGATTAAATTTTTTTTAAAATTTAACTTCTTAGTTACAAATTTCTAATTGACATATCCACCGATGAGTGACGAAAATGTATTCTTCAAGGATACGATTTTTTTATGGCTATAATTTTTTAGAATAAATAAAATTATTTTATTTAATTTAGTTCTTGAATTTTGATGAATTTGCTTAAAAAAATCCTTGCAATTCAAAAAGAAAAGGGAATAAATATTTTAAATCCTGTCCTTGCTATTATTGCAATAGAGATGAACAAACTTTATTCTAGCACTTTTTGAGTTACCTTTGAAAACATCTGGATCTTGAAATCCGTTTTTTGACAAATGATTCATGATTTATTATTACAATTACATGTTACTAATATTAACTACTTGTGTATATTTAAATGATTTAAAAATAAAAATAATGAGTAGTCATGTATAATAGATATCGCTAATTATAGTCTTTCCTTTTTTGGAATTTTTTTTTTTCTTTCTCTTCCCAGTGAGTTCGGCAAAACAAAAGAGATAATTGCAACAACATAAACCAGTATTTTACCAGAAGGTTTTATGTAATTATATTTTTCTTGTATTTACAGGGTCAACCAAAACTCTTTGTCTTAACATAAGGCTGTGATATAACATGTTACTGCAAATGTTTCTTGTGACTTTTTATGTCATAGTCTTGTGAAATTACGGTGCGACATTTTATGGTAGAAACACAAGAAAAAGATTAAAGGAAACATAAACTGTTTGCTTAATGCAGATTCAACTAATGCTTTTTTTTTTTCACTTCAATATTTTCAATAATTGCTTGGAAATGTGTCCATAAATTGTAAAATGAGCTTTGCAGCATTGATGGAATGATTGCCGTACAAAAATATTTGGAATTTGAAAGTGGCGGATATTTTTTCAAACGTTGAGCTATAATGGTGTGGAAAACTCTTTACCGACAAACACTTGTTTATGCTTCCAGAAATGTATTACTGTTTGTGGACGCAATTTTGAGCAAAAAATTTAGGGTAGCTCAGACCTCATTATGCTTCAAATATTGAATTTATAAAATTTTGATGTAAAAAAACAAAGGAATTTGCATATAGAATACATGATTCGATAAATATAATGTTAGAAAAATCAAATTTTAAATCTGTTACTTGGCTAATATATTTAAAATTAAATAACGCCAAAAAGAAAATATCTGTATCGGCGTTTTTCTCAAAATGGGTTTTTCTTAGATTTCTGGTACACTTTCCCAAATCTACTTTATCCATAGTGTCTCCATTATAAAATGAGATTATTTCTAATACAGTTAGAATATAATTCTTTCCTGACAATCGCTCCCCAAATTTTAAGTATTGCACAACATTTGTATAAAAATTAGAAGAAAAACTTAATCATAAAATTGAAATAAAAAATTTTTTGAACTAAGCTTAAATTTTGAAATCGTAAATTGACGTTGGGCTATCCGCAATTTTCTCTTCATTAACCTTGGGGACTTCATAAAAATTTGAAATGCATGAAATTACAATATTTTCCCAATCAAAATGAAAAGTGAGTAGGTAAATTTGATTAAGGTAGAAATGAAGTGAAGTAAATGAGATATAATGATTTATAAATGAAATAGAAAGGAAGGAAGATAGAGGATAACAATTTGCTGATAGAGGTTTATAATTTAGATTGAATCACCTTAATCAGTTTTGTAGACTGAAGGAAATTCTAATTAAAATATAAAGCTACAAAGCTACTGTTAGTGAGCATTGTTGAATTCAGAACGAGTGGTTTCGTAAGCTAAGATTTCATATTTAAATCAAAATCTTGGATTGTTAAGTTAACTGAGATTTGAGAGAAAACGACTTTATCAACCTCCAGTGGTTATTAATAAAGTATTTTTGTTCTTGAGAGTCTTTAATTCAAGTTCAGTGGTTATTGACTAATTTTAGACTGAGATAAGGCGCAAGAACTGAACATTGAAGGACAGACATTACGGTATTAATATTCATTGTTTAGAATATTATGTTTATAGGAATTCTGCAAATTTTTAAAATTGTAAACTGTGTATTTCATGCAAGATCTACCTGAATGTGAAACACGACTTGCATGTGTAAACATAGTATTAATTATGAATTGCGTATACAAAATTATTTATGCTCATAAATATGACTTTCTTTACAAAAGTAGATTCATCAGTATACAAATATCTCAATGGTAAAATATTATTTCCTTCGTTTCTAACTTTCAAAAGTCAGGATTATTTAAATCTGTGACAAATTAAGTTCATTTTTCCACGTCACAGTTATCTTAATATAAACATTGGTGCAAAAATGCACTTTTAATAGCTGAAGTAAGTAAACCTATTTCTCTTTCATAACTATTTCTTGCGTTTGTGTCTCAAGACGTCTTTTGTACGTATTCACACTTGTAAAATATATTTATTGTGCGTTATCACGCACTTTTAATCTACTGTATTATCCTATGATTTACAAACACTTTTGTAATTTTTTATAGATAAAAAGAAAATAACTTTTTTCAAAATATTTATTTTACGAGATCATTGTTAGAATTCGCAAAAATAGGTACAGTATCTCTTATTTTTGAATAAATTTTATTTAAATATTTCACGTAATGATAATACGTGCATAAAATACTAAATTTATGTGTGTGTGTGTGGAAAATTTAAGTGAATTTGTGCTATCTTGTATTATCTAAAAGAGGAATTTACGAACTACTTTTTTTTTATTTCTTCAAAAAGTGTAGGGAATTAATCCACATTTTATATCAATAATGATTTGGAGATTTGATTTAGCTTAGATGAGAAAATTCTATGAAAATTTACTGTCATATTGTACTCATTTGATAGCAGACAGGAAACAGACTGCTCAACCTTTATTGTCGAACACATTTTCCGTAATGTGAACTCTCACGATCATCTATTTATACAGTTATGGGGTTAATAATTCTTCTTTTCAGATCTTACAGTTTTTAAAATAATTATTTGAAGAAATATAAAACTTTAAAAAAAAAGTATTTTTAAAATCCCTTCATATATTTTATTTACTATAAAAGTGACATTTTAGAAAAAAAAAATACTATTACTGTACATAAAAACTTACTTAAATTAAGGTAAGTGTTTAATAATTAACGAGCTATAAAATGGTAGGTTAGTTAACCATTGGTCCTTTGTGTTTTTTTAGGAAAAGTTTTGTGGGAGCGGTAGCCTAGTGATCATGGTCGTGGATTTGAGGGCGGCGGATTTCGTCGAGACATATTTAAGTTAAATCTCTCGAGGCTCAAAGTCCTCCTGGTGGCGTGATGTGGAAATTTGGAGAGGGAGCTGCCAGCTCAAGTGTCATTTTTATCACTTGACTGAAGACTTAACTTGTTGCTTCCAGTGTAGAATTAATGAAACCAATTAATCAATTTGCTGAATGTTATCTAATTAAACAATAAGATCAAAAGCTAAAGTAATATAAAAATTGAAAAACTATTACTTGCCTAGTAAAACTGTAATAAAAAATAAACAAATAAAATGCTTCCTCGAGAAGCAGAAAATTATTCTTGCAACTATAGTATATTTCATTTGGCTTATTAATCAAAAGAAACAACTCAACGAAAGAAAAATATTGTTCCTTCGCATAGTATTTAACAATTATGGATATTATTACAAAAAATCCAACTCTCGTGTTGTACGAGTGAAAAAAAAATCCTATGGGAAGGATAATGACAAGTAACATTTTATCCATAAATAATCAGGCAAATCTCCTAAGTAATACTTTGCATGGACTCCGACAGCTTCCACCAGATTTAGGCCTCTTTTCGGCAAATTCTCTTGACCAATTCCGACAGATTCCTTAGGCCTTGCACCTCTCATTATAAAGAGCTGTTCCGGTCAGGTGTAACGTAAAATTCAGGAAAAGTTGATAACTTTCTCCCTTTAATAGAGATTTCTAGAAAATTCCAGCATTTCTAAGAGCCTTCATTTTGTTATATAGTCTCCAAGTTTCTCGCCACGTTACTATATTCGTCGCCATTATTGGAAGATCATTGCTTAATCTTTCCTTAGAGACCGATGAAATCTCTGTAAAGGTCTATTTTTCTTTATAAGAATAACATTGCAGAGAAGCAACATTGAAGTTTCGTAATAATATCACAGAAATTATTTAGAAATGCAAAGTAAATCTTTCTCCCATTAATAATAATAATAAAAAATCAAAATAATGATAATAACAAATAACTGTCATTTAGTGGTTTTTTTTTTTTTTTTTTTTTTTTTTAGAATTATGTAAGATTTATAAGTACATCAAGGGGAGAGAATGGGGACCATTTGAGCTTGTTGTGTAACGCCCCATCATAATTTATTTTGTTGTATTTTCCAACAAGCTAAATAGTACAGATGCAACAATAAGATCCACAATATGATGAAAAGACGACAAAAAAAGAAAGAAATCACTTTATTAATAATTATTATAATTAACACTCACTTTTCACTAGTTTACATTTCCTCAACGCGCCTGAATATTAGTTTAGAATTGAGCAATAAAGTTCTAGCTTACTTACTCACTCCTTGCCGAGTGAGGTACTTCTCAAATTCTGTAGATCCGAATGCCTTCTGCATTTTATTCTGATTAGGGATCATTTCTGTCCATTTAATTACAGAAGATCAGTTACTTCAAATTACTCCTTTTTTACATGCAACTATTTACGATTACTCACAATCATCCATCCATCATCACTTTCAATTCTACTTCGCTTATATATTACTATCATCAAATCAATTTATTGAACTTCTAACCTTCACCTAATTTGTGTAGAACACGTTTCATTTGATTGGATCGAGGTTTTATTTTATGCAATTCAAACTACAAAAAAAAAAAAAAAAAAGTTGGTGGATAGAAAATCGCGAATAGTTTAATGTTTACAGGTATGTTGAAATTTGTATAAAAACCTGACTTAACTCGATTTTAGTGTTATATTTAGAAAAATCTATACTTTTGAGTTATTTTTAGTTTTAGTGAAAAAAATATGAAAAGTTATATTTTTTATATATTTACTTAATAAAAAGCAAAAACAGGTAATACTTTACATTAGCAACATTTTTATTGTCGAATTTCATTTACTAAATCTTCAATTGAAGGTTGATGTTTCGTAAATTTCAAGAGCAAGTAAGCATTACTAACTTCATATGTCAGTCTGTTTCTTTAACTGATTTTGATATTGATGTTGAAAATAAGGTCTCTCAAAAATACATAGCGGGAAAAGTTGACAGTTAAGCCATTGGTATATACCTTAAGTGCTAAAAATGTCCTGTAATTGGTTGAAAACATTTCAAATTTCCTATTCATAGTGGCACTCTTTTTTTTCTCCAGGTAATAAATTGCGGAATCTCAAGTTAACAAACTTTTGAGCCAGAAATTACATCTTCAGATCATCAATTTGCACCCATTGGAAATCATTTAATTCCAAAATATGAGAATTATAGATTTCTACTTTCAGACACTTAAATATTTTGTCTTTTTCGTGTTGACTGTTCTTGTGGGATAACTTTCCGTGAACAATGCGTGTCAAATAAAACGTTTTTGGCGTTTCACAATTAACATGGGTCCCATAGGTTCGCCCATCACCCATCTGGAGCAGTAATTATAAGTAATTTGCAATTGTTGTCTAACTGGGCCTTTAAATGACGAAATGATGAGTTTTTTTATATTTAATAACTATATAGGAACAGAATCATTCATTAAAATATGCAGTCTTGCTGCTTTAGAGCTATGTGTTGGTTCCTATTGATGAAAGTCTTTGGTACATTGACAGTGGAACACGTTTACCTTAACTTAATGAACGATTTCAAACTAGAAAGATTACTCTTACGTGTTCTGTTATACTAAACACCGTCTATCTTGACATTATGGCGAATCCTATAAAAGGGGTTGCAGGACCAACCCGTGCCCTATATAAATTGAGAGCGATAGAGTAAAAATTTACGATGAATCCTTAATCGTATGTTTCATTGATTGTTTTTGGAAGGAAAAAAAAACGTAGTTTCAGAGCCATATTCAAGGATTATAGGTGAAGGAACTTGTTATTTTGAACTGATCAAGTGACAAGGACGACATTTTATCTGGCATCTCATTCTCCTCTTTAACAGGTCTGTGAAGATTTTGAGATCCAGCTAAAATTAACAGGCACTTTCCTCTTTCCTCATTTTTTTTCTCTTTCACGACGTTTCTTTTGGAATCAACACTCGAATCCACTGAGGAAAATAAATTATATCTGGCAAGAGTAGTACAGATTGGATATGACCATTAAAGAACTAAGCCAATATTTTACAAGTGGGAGGGGGGTCAAAAAGTACTTATATTTGAAGGCAGATGGCATCATTAAGGAAAATTATTGTTACTACTAAGTGCTGTCATCTGTTAAAGAGAGCGGAAACAAATTTGGTATTGATTCACAAATTAGTTTTGATTTGAAAGTCATTTGCTGCCACGTCGAGTTATCACTGTCGATGAGACTTGGATTCATCGTTATACATCGAAACCTAAGAGAAAATAAAAACAATGCTTTGTTTCTGGTGAATCTGCTTTAAAAAAGGCGATGATTGTCTCATCGGCCATGAAGTTATGACAAAGAATTTTTGAAGTGCGAAGGAGTTGTGATCACGAATGTGAGTAACTGAGACTTAAACAGCAGTCTAGTTAGCCATGATGCTTACTAAAATCAAAGCATTTTAGATGCAACGAGTGTTATCTCTTGGATTTTCTGAGGACTTATTGAATGACCCCCGTGTTTCAATTTTATAGTTATAATGATATTTCATCTTTTTATTGGTGCATTGATTATTCATTGAGTGTCATGGAATCTGGCTCCCTATTTCATAAGAGACAATTTTGAGCGCAATTTAACTTATTTCTTTTACTACAGAATTCTTTCTCCATTTTCTGTTATAAACTCTTAGTAAAAATTTTTTTTACATACTTTATCTGCACTCTCGTCCATAAAAACATATGTATTAGTGGTTTTCAAATCCTTAAACTTCCTCTACAACGCCTGTTGTTACCACTTCCAGTAATGTATAAAGAATGGTTCATATTATCTACTACAAACAAAAATATTAATCAAAGTTCACAATACTTAAAATAAATGGATTTTAATTTTCTTATTTTAAAAGAAAAGAGGTTTTGAGGATTGATTGATTGGTTTAATTAACGTCGCACTAAAAGCAACGCGAGGGCTATTGGCGAAGGACTTCGTAATTTTAAACCTTGGTCAACTGACGAGGACGACACCTGAGCTGGAATCTCCCTCTTCTAACATCCAAACCACGCTAATGGGCAGACTTAAGTTTTGAGGACGCTTTGTCTTATCAGAAATTGACAAATAGAAGTTATGAGCTATTTCTATTTTCCAGTTTTTAAGCCTAAATACTTTTCTCATTATTAAAGTTTAAAAAGGAAATAATGTTAATTAAAACTGCAAATACAAATTGCTAGATATGAAATGCTACATTATTCACTGATCAATTTACTTAATGTCTTTCTTAAAGGATGCATTAATGTATTTCTTATTTTTTTTCAAAAATAAAACAGGAAGATTATAATTATTTAAAAAAAAATTTCACACTGAATTCCAATTCGCCCTGAATGTTTGCATTAAAAAAACTACCTAAAATGAGAAAAGAATGTTTATAGACTCATTTTGTTAATTGCAAAACAGTGAGTAAATGATAACCCGGGAAATGTTATTCACATAATACATTATTTTTATTCTCTCATTTTTTAGCATTACTTCGGAGTATAATTTTTAATAAATATACATAAACTGTAATTTGCATTTTCCATAAAAGACAAAAATAAAAATTAAGAAATTCAAAAGTGGGTTCTTCAATTTATTTTATAGACCATTCATAAAAAAAAGTTGATAATTATAATTGCAAAACTAAATGTTTTTTCTCCTAGAAAATGTCCTCCAATATTAATGAAACAAAGAATGTGACTATTCTAATGATCAGTTTACTTGATAGTCCTTTAATTAACCCTTCACTGCCTTGAGCAAATGCAGTGGGGTTTTTTCCCCTACTTAAAACAAAAATCTATTTCGTATTCATTCAAACGCTAATTAACCCAAAATTTCACGTTTTTAAAACAACCTCTTTAAAGAACGAATAACAGCGAGGGGAAAAAAAGCGAAAAAACAATTTTTCTTCCATAGATTTATTTTTTATAGTTCCCATGGTGTTTGTGAAATGCTATGGATATGGATTTTTTTCCTTACGATTTGGTATTTGATTTAAGAGATTTTTTTTTCATTGTGCGGACATTCTGTATTAATTGTCAAACATCAGATTTAATAATTAGCGAAATTTTTTTCCTCCAATCTCTTTATTTTTACGAAATACTCATATCCGAGTTAATTACTTTTTGAAAAGTTTCTTGCATCCAAAAGTACAGGAAAAAGAAGACTTTTGAGTGAATTTTTATATAATTTGAGAGCTTCCCTTTTTTTTCCCTCCTCTGTTCTTTATTCCACCCTTAGCTCCTGAATCGTCTTCTTACTAATTAAAAGTCCTCTCATTAGGCTCATTAAAATGCGAAATGTTTCTTATTAACCTCAATGATGTTTTTATGCTGCGTTAAAATCATAGTCTTTTCATTAAAAAACTTTACTGTTTGTGTTTGATCTTAAACTTTTAGATTAAAATATAAAACTTAGAGCACAGCAAGGGAGTTAAGCTAATGAATCTCATAGTAAAAAATTAATTTACTTACGTAAAGCATCCTAATTAAAGTTTCGGAATTTATCTTAGATATCTAGAGCTTGTTCAAGAATATGTAACACGCATTTTTTAAAACCATAAAAGAACAATATTTTCTAAGCCTTTCTTAAGTAGAAATTTAATACTTTTTTTACGGAATAAAAGTGTTTTTAAATGTTGTTTTGCAGTTAAATTGACTAACTTTAATGAATTATATTTATGTATTATTATATATGTAGTATATATACCCATAGTATTTTTTATATATATAAAGGAACTCTAATTGAGTTTTAGTTAAAAATATTTTATTTTTATATTATATATGTGTGTGAATTTACTATTACAAATTTTCAAAAAAATTTTGGATTTACTTTGAATTTTCCTGTTAAGCCTACCAAGTCGCAAAGGGGGAAAGTTGATACCATAAAGCTAATTTAATTCCATTTATTCGGTCTTCAGTCCGAAATTGCTTTTTGACTTGCTGTTTTCCATTTTTTTTATTTATTTTTTTAAATTTGTTTGTTCATTTCTTTCAATCTTTTAAAATATTTACAAAAATATTTTTCACAAATTTTCTATATATATATAATGTTCATTCTTTTAGCACCTTTACTTCAATTGTTACCTAAAAAAATACCTTCCCATATATTTATGAGAGAGGAGCCAGATATGATTAAATTTCCTTATTATGAATTCATGCGATAAAACTTAATTATTATGAATTCGAAGTAATAAATTCATAGTAATGGAATATATTTTAAGCTGTTTAAGGGAATTTGAAATGTAATTTTGACTTCCAAACTTATATTAGCTTAAGAATTTGAAAAACATAATGACTGAAATTAAGCTAGAGAGTTCAAGGTTTCAAAAAAAAGTCAGAATTTTGGATTTCATTAAACAACTGATGAAATCAAGTCTCTATATTTTTCAAGTATTACAGAGTTTAACATTAAAATTAAATTCCATTTAAAAAGACAAAGTAAAATCTTTATTAATCTTCGATCGATGATATAACTTAGCAAGAAATATGAACGTATATTTTTGGTTTCTTCTTTTAACACTGACGTACGACAAATAATCTTGTGTTCTATTCATTTAACATGATGATAAATTATACAGAGGACAAATGAATACATTTTCAGATAAAATTTTTTATTACTTTTATTCAGTTTGAACTATAAAAATTATCCAGAAAATTTTTACCATGTGTTTTTAATAATTGTTTTGTAAAAAAAGTCTGATATTAGAATTCGATTGATATCTAAATATTACAAGAGAGAAAATATTTTTGTAGTATAATTACTGAAGGATTTCACAGAGTGATATTGATTAATTTTAGTGTTTCATTAATTTAAAAGTAGAGTAATAATTTTTGTGAGATTTCTATATTATTTTAGTAAATCTTGTGTTTTTATTACCTTTGTTTGGGAAAATTGTACAAATATAGTAAAATATATAAGTGAAAATTTCTTGCTCGTAAATATATTGAAAAAGCTTATTTTTTGAACAATTGATGATGATGTAATATATATTTCCAATGCTTTCTATGCAAGAAATTGTTAATCCACTAAAATATTCTTCTTAAAAAAGACAAATTTCATTCTCTTACAAAATTCCTTTTTATGTCAATTTTAGCAATAAAAAGTGAGCAATATCCATGAAAAATAAATGTGATCAAATTGAATCTAATGACTATAATTTTTCAATAAAAAGCGTTCAAGATTTCTCAATATAAGTCCAAATTAATGAATAATACTCCCTATATTTCTCTTACATTTTTACATAGACCACTACCACTACTAGTAGTAAAGCTTATTTACACATCATTTGCTTTGTCAAGAAATCTATATAATGTACTGACTACTTTTTCATTAATTTAAAAATTATATTCACAAATCTATGCGATTAAGTTTAATCATACCAGTAGAGACATGCATCTTTTCAGTGATGCAACTAATATATTTACAAATTCATTAGAGATTGCAATAGAAATTAGTATATTTTGCGTAATTAGGAGAGAAACCAGCCTTCCTCCGAATTCAACAAACCGTAAATCTTTCCTCTTACTGGATTGAATTGCAGACTTGATGATATATTGTAGAGTTACCCGGAATCTGTGGTCATACGGATTCTATCATCTCCAATAGAGAGTCTTCTCCATTTCCCCATATTACGAATTCCCCAATTTTTACTTTGCGGACTCCCGTTCCTTTTGGACCAAGAGAGAGCTTAATTTCCTGTGGTCGGTTGTATACCGGAATCTCTGTCATTCATAGGGGTCTTGCAATCAGGCTTCCCTCCCTTCGGCAGCGATAAAAGTGTTGTATTTTCTATTGCATCCCCCTCTTCCATTCGGAGGGCGACTCTTGAGAGCAAAAGGGAATGAAAACATAAAAGGGGGAGAGTCCCCGAAATGTAGAAATGCACAACTCAGGTAGGATTTGGATTTTTTGGTTATATATCGGGCTATGTCAGCAACGGTTCAGACTCGTTCTCTGTGTGTGATGAAACTCAAATTGTGGCACTCGTGTAGAGTTTTTTTCAGATTTCTTCTTTGGTAAATTTGATCGTACTCGTGATTCAAAATGAAATCAGACTAAGAACTCAATAGTTGTTTTAATACATATTTTGTCAAGCATATTTACAGCTGTGACGTTAGGCTACTCACGAATGAAAAAGTGAAAAGTGAATTTTATTTAAAAAAGTAACAAGATGGGTTTTTTTGTTCTAGTTTTTACATATTTTTGTGAGCTTTGAGAAATAAATATTGGATTACTGGAAGAAATAAAATCAGTAAAACAAAATAAACAACTTAAATACGAATGAACCTTACACTCATACCTAAAAATTTCTATGGATTACGCAAGTAGCTGAAACAATAATTTGATTTTTGATGAAAAATTTTGAAAAATGAATGAATCGAAAGGTGAATGATGAATATTTTGTATGTTCAACCCACCACTATTTCTAAGAAATAGTATCCAATGCACTTGCATAAAAATTCTGCAAGAACTTATGGCAGATTCACAACTTCATTGACACTAAGACTAAAAAGCATTTAATTTTTTAAGAAATTACAAAACAGGGCTACAACTCTGGTGAAAAACTTTGTGGGAAATAATAATCCAGAAAACGTACATTTGAGCAGTAACTACATTCGTAATTAAAATATTTGGGCTATGTGTGGTTTATTTTTTCCTACGTAAAAGAGTTCTGGAGTACCGAGGATACATTACTATAATAATTTCAAACAGTGGAACCATTAAGATGTATTTTCACTGGCCTTGTCTTTAATTCAACTGAAAAAGAAAAACTGTTGTTTAATTAACCAATTCTGGAGATCATCTAAAGAGATTTTAGAACAAAAGTCAAACGAGTAAATAATCAATACACGCCAATTCATAGTTTTATAGAATTCAAAATCGCTTGTATTCACACTGGCAAACTTTCGGCATATAACAAGAGAAAAATTGAAAATTATTATAGAGAAACAATAAAAAAAATTTAAGCTTACTTTAAAACTCTCAGTGTTTTCTTGAAGTATTCGGAATATTTCCTAGAAACAAGGAAAAAGATTAGGATAAGAGAGACTCTAGATGGAAAGTTTAAGAACCACTGATGCATGGAATGATTGAATTTAGATGAATGTGGTCTTCTGTATTTTGCCTATACGTGAATAAAATGAATAAAATTTCTATGTAACCATCCTGGCTATGAAGGAGCTATTAACAATGCGCACCTTCATTTTATTTATAATTTAGTTTAAATTTGCTTAAAATGAGACACAATGAAAAAGTAAAGACGGTTTTCTCTAAGAAGTTGAATGAACGGTAATATAGCGGATAAGAAGTTTGTTGAACTTGTTAAACAAAATCAAGTGTCAGTCAAAAAAAAAAAAAAAAAGGATGAAGTCACAAATATTAGATAGCTGATTATTTCATAATAAAGCAATATTTTTTACGTCTCGTATACTTTTCTGATGTCCAGTTAATATTAATTCTTAAGTACAGCTTTTAAGTTTACTGGAAAATTCTGTCGGTTTGTGAACTGAAAGAAAATAATACATTTTTCATATATTTAATAATATTTATTATACAATATAATTTCTGTCATTACTTATGGCCACCTAGCAGAGTGATGATAATTTGTAAATACCATGTTTGAAAAATGGCATATCTTAAGAGGCGAAGAACTCAGGTACAGCTTGGTTTACATTTACCTCAATTTTGAGTTTTTCTCTCTCAAAAATTTTAGAAGGGGATAATCGAAGGGTACTAAGTCTGTGGACTATAGTGGTTGCGACAGAATTTTCCAGCAAAGCTCTGTGATGTTCTGACGAATAACCAAAGGTGCACGTGGTCTGGCATAAACAAGATGGAATATGATGTGCTTCCTTTTGAACATCTTGGCCATTTTATTTTAGTGCTTTGTTTAAACCCTCAATTTGCTGACAGTATCTTTCCGAATTGAGTTTTTGATTAGGTTTCAAAGGCTCGTAATGTAATAGTCCTTGGACGTCCTTCTATACACACAGTTTTCTCTTGTTTATGCCCAATCTCGGCCGAGAGGAGGTGGGAGCAGGTTTTAAGGACTTCCTGTATATTCTTTTCCTTACAATTTTTTCGTAAGTAATCCACTTTTCATCACCAGTTATCATCCGATCCAAAAAGGGTTCATTTTTGTTCTGAGCAAGTAGAGATGTGCAAATTTTTCTCATGAGGCACTCTCTGGAATATTTATAAATCATTCCTAGAAATGACTTAAGTTATATAGTGCAGTAAATATTATTAAATGTATGAAACATTTATTATTTTCTTTCACTTTTTTTAAATAAAAAGAACTTATGGGTAGGCCTAATGTATTCTTATAAACATGTTTCTTACCTATTTGAGTTCATAACTTACAATACTGTTATAGAAAAATGTTCATTAAAAGAAAATCTATTTATTAAAATAAAATATTTTTAAGATATTATTAACTTTAACTCTAGTTCTAAAAATTAAAAATAAAATATAATATTTCAAGTAATAGGAAGTATGTATTAAAAATTATCAATTGAAGCATTTAAAAGATAATTGTATTTAAATAAATTATATTTATAAGCACATCATACATTGATTCAAATTAGCTTGCTATGTTTCCATCTCATTTGTTTAATGTTTTGGAACACTGTAAAATATGGTGTTACTTAGAAAAAATCTTCAAAAATGCTGTCTATATAAAAAAAGTAAACTTATTGGTTGAAATAAATGTTTATACACCGTTTTTAGGTCCTTTAAAAATAGGCGTATAACATTTTTTTAAATTCCTTTCCACTTGCATATTCTTATAATAAATATAAAATATCTTATAAAAGCAGATCTTAACACACATTGCACCATTATCCAATATTGGATAATGGTGCAAAGAGATTTAATTCGGGGTACAAATTATATTATAAAATATGGTCGATGAATTGATGATGTAATTGGTTGTATCATTACACATAAAATCATTTTAGAGAAAAAAAATTGCTAAGACTTTAGCATTATAAAATTCAACCAAAATATTTATTTCTCTCCTCAAGTTATCGGTCCATTTACTAGGCCACTGTGTGAAGAATTCTATTCTGTAATGACACATCTTTTAATTCATAAATAGGCTCACCACGTAAAAGGGTTAATGGACCTGAACCGATGAGAGTACAGAGGCACATATATGATATCAAATTACTTTAATTGCTGACTAGACTGAGAGGGAAAGAAAAGAAAATGCCCTTGCAGATAATCTGTCTGTCTGAATTTCGCAAAAATGGCTTGCTCCTGAGAGAGTATGTAAATTTTTAGTCTGTTTTGTAAGCATTTATACAATATCAGACTAATATCTTTATACAAAATTCGGACTGATTCATTTACTGAATTCTTGTTTCATGTTGAACAAAGAATTCATTAATATTACTTGAAGTTATGGTTCAGTGGTCCACAACTCCAAGGAATATAAATTCGTTCTCCAAAGAATATAAATTCTAAAATTTTGTTCTGCGTCGAACGAAGACTCAATTAATATTTCTTGTAGTTGTAGACGAGTTATCATGTTTTTTTTCGATAGATATGATTGGCAGTTAAAGTCATGACGTGGTGTGGAAATTAAGAGAATGAAGTGCAAACTCAAGTGTTCTCTTTCATTAGCCATGGAATTAACCCAAATTAATCAATAAACATTCATACATTAATTAATATCCAATTTCAGGCCTTCCGAAAAATGTGTTTGTTTTCATCGTATTACACATTAACCGATCAAATAAATCACACATTATATAAAGTTATACATTACATTATTTGTAAAATCTGATTGAGAGACTTTGAATTTATGTCATTGTATTGTTTACGGATCTCATAGTAATTAACAGGCACACCAAATTAGTTTGGTGATATAATGAGTAATAAAAGTTGTAGGCAGTCGCGGTAATATATATAAAATCTGTAAATTTGTGGTCAAATGTCTAGAATGAGGCATGAGCTAGTTCCTCCCTATCCTATATTCCTCACTACATCTCGGCATAGATTTCTTTTAACGTTTAAAGCCAGTTATATTCCGAGCACCAAATCTTTAATACTATCACAGCACTTGTAAAAAATAATATATTATTAATATAACAGTATTTTTCTCTCGGTTGGCTCAAATCATATCTAATAAAAGGACTATAGGCGAAATTAATTAAAAGTTCATAATTTTGAACCATGAACAGATGATAAATGAGTTAAGAGAATGAATCAGTATTTTTTGTCTTTCTGTCTTACACCATAAGAAAACTTTAATACTTAGTCTGATTAATCGTACAACTTTTGTTAATACCCTCTTTTGTAGTTCTTAATGGAATGAACTTGAACTAACGAATCGGTAAACAGTTCAAACATTACGTAATTGGAGACGTTAACAACAGTATAACAAAGCTCTAAAAATTTAATTGAAGCTTACAGAGAACTTAAGTGTTGCGTATTCATTGTTTCAAATCCTGATAGTAATTAAATTTTGATTTTTATCCCTATACTTAACTATTTTAAATCTACTGGTTTGCTATTATTACTTGGTTTTTAGCTTATCTTTTAAGGATATTTATTTAATAATATTTTCAATGATTTTGTGCTTGTAAATTTTGAGATCTTGACAAGTCAAGTCAGTACACTGAATTCGTTAAAATAAGTTTAGAAAGGATTTTAAAAAAATTAGAATTATGAATTGTGATAAAATCTAAAATGTGCTACAAAATGTACTAACATGTTTCAAAAGGCTATTTTTTTAACTATAAGCACATCGTATGTTTGTAATATTCTGACGAGGACAATATATTTCTTAGGACATCAATGTTTATTTTGTGTGTGGGGGGGGGGAAGGTTTCAATAAAATATCTGTGATATTGCAAACCTATCATCTTGCTGTATCATTTATCTTAAGTATAAAGTCTAAAAGAACTCATTTATTTTTCACATGTACGAGAGTGGTTGAAAAAGTACCTATTTTGATGACATATGGTGCTGCTAAGGCAAGTTGGCCTTGTCACTGTGTGCTGTGAAACGACGCCAAAACAAGTTTGACACTGATTTATAACATGATTCATAGTCCACGATTGAATAATCTCAGAAGGGCATCGTCAGGAACAATCAAAACAACGGGTAGTTTCCGTTGAATCTGTTCTAAGAAAAAGGCGAAGAAGATCTCATCGGACGGATCAGGGATGTGAAGGACGTCATGTTCGTTTACTTCTTCGGGGAAAAAACGATCACGGGCTAATATTACAGTTAGTTAGCTATTACCAAATCCCATTACTTACACAATGAATATATATGAAACACACTGAAATATTTTCTCTAAAAGCTTATTCATTTTAAATTTTAAATTAAGATGTAGGAAATAAAGATATATGAAACACACTGAAGTATTTTCTCCAAAAGTTTATACATTTTAAATTTTAAATTAAGATATAGGACTTTTGAAATAAGAAATATTCCTCCTAAGCAAGCAGTTTTGTAGTGTTGCTACAAAAAACAAGATATGAAATATTCAAAAGTTAGTTTTGTTTAATCTTGATAAATATGATGAATAATGAATAAAAAAAAGGCATTGCTGAAAATCAATGAAAATAATAAGGAAAATATAATACGCTTAATTACCGTTATTATTATAATTTTTCATATCATACAATCACCAGTTATTACGATTGCTTGTTGACGCCACATTGAAAACAACACGACGGCTATTTGGGACGGACCTTGTCATTTTGAATCTCGGTCAAGGTTACGAGGACAGCATCTGAGCTGGCACCTTCCTCTCCAAACTTCTACATCACGTTACGGGAGGATTCGGAACCTTTGACCAGATTAAGCGTGCATCAGCCCTCTATAATGCGGGGCTTTAGTGGCATCAGGTGCAGAACCGACGACTTGACGATAACAATGTTGGCCGCGAGTCCGCGACCTTGACTACTAGACTACCGTGATCACCTCAATTACCAGACAATAACTACTGTCAGTTATCATATTCCCAATTCTCATTTTTAATACACTCTTTCTTATTCTCAACACAGGTACTTTGGGAGCCAACTTTATGTCTATGATACTATAAATCTATCAGCCTGGTGTAAAATTTACCTTAAAGTATAGTTGGGATGAATTAATCTACATTTTGGCTCAAACATTCAGTAAATTACTTTTGGATCCATTCACACAATAAGATGTATCATTAACAATACATATTTTTCCATCAAGAGCTTACTTAATCAGTTCTTACATATTTCATGTGACAGATACAGCAGTGTCACGCCAAATCTTATCTTTTGAGAACGATGCCGAAACTTTTTGCAATGAAGTAACATGTGCACAGCCCCTCTGGGATCAAAACCCAACACCGAAATAATAAGAAGGCCAACAGCAGCCGGTCCAATACTCGACCGTCAGAGCAGCAGCAGTTAGCTTATTGCTTCTTTAGAACGACAGCATTCGGGCCTTAAATGGCTTCACTTAATAAAGCGGTGCCGTATTATCGCTAGTGATTCAGAGTCAGAGAGAAGAGGAAATGGAGGGATGCCTCCTCGTTTCTTGAATGCATTGAAACCGACCCAGATATTAAGACCGGCTCTGATATTGGCGGTCGCCTGATTACAGGGGGATGGGGACACGGTTTCAATTACTGTTCTCTGGCTGATGGACACTTTGATTTGAAATTCTGCAAGACAGTGTGAAGAGTAAGGAGATGTTTGTTCTGTGGAAGGTTGTGATTAAATTTTTTTAAGGGGTGCGACAATGGGAGTTTGGAAGAACTGGTGGCGTTTTCAATGATGAGCGTTTGAAATCCAGCAAGGTTGTTTTCAAGGCTGCATATGTGTATATAAGACAATTTCAGAGGTATCAATTGAGTTCTTCAGAACATTAAATTATTTGTAAAACTATATGAAAAAGAATGGAGTGTACGTTCATACAAGAATTTTACAACAAATTTTTGTTGCGTAAACAGTGCGCACGCACACACACACACACTCACACACATATACAGGGTTAGTAAGATTATTCATCCGATTTCAAAATTCCATATTTTCAAAAATAAATGACACAACGTGATGAGTAATACATAAATACAAAGAAAAATTGTGGAAGTCTTACATTGGGAAAAATAAATGGTACCCGTGTGTTTTTTATGAAGCTATTTCACGAAAAGTACTTTGAAAGCGTCCGTGGAGCTACTTCACATTATGATTGTTCGCAGTGGACCAGATAACTTCATATTACACAGGTGGCCGCCTATGTCACCTAATATGGTCCCACGCGGTTTCTTCCTTTGTGTTAAAGATAAAGTACATGCGCCACCATTACCGATTAATGTATTTGAATTTAAACAACCTATTTCTGCTGCTGTACAATCAATTACCATTGACACTTTATAACGCGTTTGGTAGGAATTTACATACCCAATACGCTTATGCGTGTAACTGAAGGAAGTTATATCGAACGTTTGTCATATATATATATATTTCTACCGAACTACTAGCAAAATATAATGAAATAAGGAATGTAGTCAGATAAGGTATTTTACTGAGTCAGCTGTATTTGTATCAACGCAATACCTTGCCAAGGTAAAGATTTTCATTCCTTTCTAATTTCAGTACTAAGAATTTCTCCGTTATTACATTCAGCCAGAACAAAACATTTTTGAATTTTAGCAATTGAAAAACAATTCTATGAAACAAGCTACTAGTATCTGGAATATTTGCTCAGCATTTTACAGTTACTTACAAATGTCAATATTACGAATTGAGTAAAAAAATCTCATTTAGTGTTTAATATTCAAAGCAAAAAGTTTTCAAAGAAATCCCTAAATTAAAAAGGATTTGATGAACATCACAATAAGTACGATTGAACTATTATGTGATTAAATTTTTGTAAGATAATTTTTAAATGAAAGTATAACTGAAATTTTTAAATATTCATTCTTCAAAAGTAATAAAATAATAAACTTTTTAAAAGTTATAATTTATCTCTTAAGTAAATTATAACTTTTCATGGAGATTAAAATTCTTTATAATACAAATATAAGCAATAATAAAGAAATATTTTTTGAAAATTTTTAAATAGAAACAATTATAATTATGCAAAATCTGATTTTTTTTTTTTTTTTTTTTTACAAATTTAATTTGACAGAGTTTTTTCCTCTTATAGATTTCAAATGCTCAGGATCATCTTTAAAATTGAAAAATACTTTTTTAAAGAAATTTTTAATATTTTTATCCTATTTAATAAGTAAAAATTTATTCACAAATGATTTAAATAGAAGTAACTAAAATAACAATAGTTCCGTTAGGTTTTAACACGATGCCATGTAAAAAAAACATTAAAGTCATGCTTAATATGTTTGTGAAAAGTTTCTTTGAAAATGAGGAATCAAATAATCATTCAACTTATCTCTAGTCTCATAAATATTAGACTCAATATTATATTTGCCAGCATCCAAAAATTATACAATTAAAGATCAGTCTTTAAATTTAAAAATTGCGAAACAATTTTTATACAAATATTGGGCAAATATAATTATTAGTTATTTTAAATTTTCAGAAACTTATAAAGTTGTAAAAATATATATTAAAAAGTAATGAAATTTTAAACCTGCATCAAAATTTTCAAAATGGTCTACATATCAAGAAAAACTCTGTTATATTATTTTTAAAACCAGAAAAAATGGAAAGGTGCAGAATTAGTTATGTTTAATTCAGTTAATGAGCAATAACATTTCTACGATTTAAAATTTCATTTTAAAGTAAAAAAAACAAACATTTTTAATACAATTTTCTCTATTTTAATCAAAAATATATATTACGCAGAATAATTTTTAAGAAACTCTAGAGCTTTTAATGAATTTTTTTAAAATGTGTGAATGGAATCGCACGCATTTAGGAACTCAGATATTTAAAAATAAAGCATAGCTCACATACTTCAAGAAAATATTAAAACCCCTAAAGAAACAAATATCCGATTATAAGCATTATAATTATATTATTACGTAACGGTATTTCCTCATATATACATAAAAATGCACTTATTTTTAATTAAGGGCTCAAATATTCTAATTATATTCCTATATTTGGGAACTTAAATCACTAATGGCGGTTTTGAAATTACTATTTCAGATTCATCATTAGAGTACATCTTCAGCTAACTTCTCATTACATGCAAGATTGGCGCTATGTTGGCTTTTGATCATTTCAGAAAACACACCGTTATTGCAATTAATGCTGCAGCATGAACCATGCAGTAGGAGTCCAAATTAAATTGGGTAAACAGGAAATGAGTATTGAGTTAAAAGAAATATTTCGTAAAGGCAAAACCATTCTTTACGAATGGAACGGTAATTTTTATAATGAGTTCAAGGATTTCCATGGAGTCTAGAATGAGTTTGTGTTCTGAGCTTAATGAAGTATGTATTAGCTATGTAAACTGATACTTTTGGAATAAATTCGGTTCTTAAAATTTATTCGAGTGGCGTTCTAATTCTAAATAAAAGGAATTTTTAAGTTCAGTGGAGCGTTTTCCTCTAAAAGTATTACATTTTTACGTAATTAAAGTCTTTGAAAATACCAGACATATTCCAGCATCAAAGCCGATTTAAACTTTTCGATGTATTTACGTAAACATTTTTATGCTCGTTTTTGAATATTTACGTCTTTAGAGATGTTTAAATACGAATTATCTGACGTTTGAGCGGGAAATTACTGTACTTTACATGAAAGTAAAAAGGCAAGAAATATTTGAAATTTATCATAATTAATCAAACTTTATAAACCTCTTAAAATTACATTCAAAAGTAACTAAATGCAAAAAAAAAAATAAATAAATTATTCACAGTTTTTATCGGAAAAATTATATGATGGTCGTTCAGAAACTATTCTGGTTAGAAATGGAAAAATATAACGGGGCAATTCACAAAAGTATTATCCGTTGTTCGTTTTTCAAAGATGTCCTTGAATATTACACCTTTCACATTCTAAAAAATCCTAGTCATAGCTTTTCTTGCCATTCAGACCATTTTCGACTTCATTGGAGCAGAATCAAGGGAATCAATCCATTGTTTTGACTATTGCTTAGATTCTAGCATATAATGATGAATCCGCGTCTCATTGATGGCAACAACTTGGTGCAATAATAACGACAACAACTCGACGCGACATCAATCAAATTTTAGACCCTTCTTCTTGGCAATAAATTTTATCTTTTTTTCTGATTTTTCAAAGCTCTAAATCTCAATCGAACTCCAGTAACATTTGCAGTATTGCCACATCTGGTTCTTGCACCATTAAACTCAACAATAAGTTCACTCAAATTTTGATTTGACAGCAAATGTGAATTAGTGTCCAAATCAAAACTAACCAATGAAATAGTTTTCTTAGTTTGTTGTAACGTTGTTTAAGTTTAACTTATATTATTCGTGCCACTTGTCATAAAAAATAGGTATTTTTTCTTCCCCTTCTCAATTTTATTATAATTTCTTAAAATACAATGATTTTTTTTAATAGAAGTTTTTCTTTAAGTGGTATTCAGTCAATTGCAGCCTTTGATTTCAGAGTTGCTTTAATTTAAGCATGAAACTTTAACTGCATGAAATAAATACAATTAAAGTAAAATATTTAAAAAGCTGAAATAAATAATTTCAGCTTTGTAAATATTTTAAAGCAAAGCAAAAATAAGATAAAAGGGGTTTGAAATCAAATTGTATTTGATAAAATAAAAATACAACTTGTCTCAGGTTTAAGTTTTCTAGGATAAAATACATAATTAAAAATACATTTGAATAGACAAAGGTCAATTACAGTAATTGGAATTTTGTAGGTAGAATATTATCTCAAGATTCAAAAGACTGCGACATTACGTTTATTCATGAAAGTACTTACTTTTTTAGTGTAGTTTTTTTGAGAAAATTTAAGACATGAATACATATATATATAACGTTCTAAAATCAGATGATTGTCTTTAATGCTGTTTTGCTGTTTATCTACTGTTCATTTTACACTCACTCACACACTTCTTGATACAATAATTAAAGCTTTTGCATTGAGTTTCGGAACTTTTTAGGATAAAATAATTTCTTTACACATATATATTTAATCAATTTGCTGAAACTCAAAACCGTTTTATTCGAGTATTTAATTAATTTGGCTCAAAATTTACGATCTTTAGCAGAAACGACGCATACACATGATAATTCAATGTTAGTTTTCTTTTTTGTATATTTATTTACGTAATAAAAGATGTTAAAACAAATTATATTTTTGAAAAAAAAAATATGCATTCGAATGTTATATATTGAATAATTTTCATTGATTATCACTTGTCTTTTAAATTCTAAAATTTAGATTACTAATTAATCATTATTTAAGTTATTAATAATTTACTTTCACTACATATATATATATACAGGGGGTGGACAAAAATATGGAAACACCTTGTAAAATGCATGTTTGAAAAGAAAGATTGATTTTAATGAAATATGTAGGTGGCGCTGGCGTTTTTGACTACTAACGCCACCTATACAATTTCGTAAATGTGCTAAACAGTTAAGTTGTTGTCGGAGTACTGTTATGTGAGGTTGTCATTGCATTATGTCAGAGTTAACAGACTTCGAACGTGGGCAAATTGTTGGAGCACGTATGGTAGGTGCTTCCGTAAGCAAGGTAGCCGAGGTGTTTAGTGTTTCAAGAGGTACTGTATCGAAGATTTATTCCGCATATTTGAAAAGCGGAAAAACATCATCTGCTAAATCACAGCGCGGACGAAAGTGTGTGCTGAGTGATCGTGACAGACGATCATTAAGGGCAATTGTGACGAAAAATAAGAAGACCACAGCTGCAAAAGTTACTGCTGAAATGAATGTTGTGTTACAGAACCCTGTGAGTACCAAAACAATTAGAAGGGAGCTTCATAAACAGGGAATTTCTGGCCGTGCTGCAATTGAGAAGCCACTCATCAGTGATGCTAATACCCGTAACAGGAAAAGGTGGTGTTTAAGTCATAAAGCCTGGACTATAGGGCAGTGGAAGCGTGTAATATGGTCTGACGAGTCTTCTTTCACATTGTTTCCCACTTCTGGCCGAGTTTACGTCTGGAGAACGCCATCTCAAGCCTATAATACAGACTGCTTGTTGCCAAGAGTGAAACATGGCGGGGGTTCTGTTATGGTTTGGGCAGCCATATCGTGGTTCTCTGCTGGCCCCATGATAACTGTGTCAGGGCACATGACTGCCAAGACTTATGTGAACATTTTGGCAGATCAAGTTCATCCCATGGTACAAACTTTGTTCCCCGATGATGATGGTGTCTTCCAAGACGACAAAGCCCCTGTTAACACAGCTCACATTGTCCAGGACTGGTTTTCTGAGCACGAGGAGGATTTGTCCCATCTCCCCTGGCCACCACAGTCACCAGACCTGAATATTATCGAACCTTTGTGGTCTACATTGGAACGGAAAGTGCGTTCTCGTTATCCACCGTCAACATTGTTATCTGAGCTTGCCACCGTTTTGCAGGAAGAATGGTATAATATTCCCTTGGCACACATACAGGAACTGTATTTATCCATTCCGAGAAGACTGCAAGCTGTTTTGGATGCCAACGGGTTTCCTACACCATATTAAGCAAAGAAACATGTTTTTTAAAAGGTGTTTCCATATTTTTGTCCAACCCCTGTATATATATATATATA
>BMAW01040680.1:888302-924923 GCA_019974015.1 Nephila pilipes | reverse complement strand
TAGACTTTAAATCCCAAGTTTGATAGTAATTCATAAAAAAATATACATAATGCATTGCAAAATATGTGAATTTTAACCATAACAAGGGGAAAGGGTGCTAGTTCCGGTGTCGCCCTCGTCACTTGAACGAGGTTCGAAATTATGCGGTCTGTTGTCAATGTTGCTTTTTAAAGCGATGCAAATAAATGACCAATAAATCAAAATTTAATAATAACACGGGAAAACTATCCAAACATTTAAAAATATTCTCCAAGACTTTAGCAATATAAAATGGCATTAAATATTTTTCCATTTGCCTATTTCTCTCCGTTAATATGGTTCGCTAAACACAGCTAATACGCTTCCTAATTTTGAGCCTCTGGGAGATGACGAGGTTGACATCATTGATTCCTGACAGATTTCGTGTGCTTCAGTCCTTTAACAAAATGGGCCTTTAGAGGAAAAGTGGCTCGAACATGCTCCTCGGCTAAAGCACTGCCGACCACGAACTCGATGCCGAGATTACTCGGCTACCGCTGCTTCATAAATCTATATTTTAAGAGTAAGTAATTCAAACTAATACATACGTGAATGGTTCAGAAGTATAGAATTATCGACAAAAACCTCAGATAGCTTTTTGCTTAATCGTTTTATATTTTATTCATAAAAGTTTGATCATACAAGATATTAGGTGCATAATTTATGAACAGAAAATGTATTCGAGTCATTGTCTTGAATCGTGGCTGTGTTTTGAATTTGAATTCTTTCTGACCTAGGATCCACGTTCGATTTCATTTAACTCTCTGACTGATCAATTTTTTTCTAAACAAAATCGCTTGAAAAAATTACGTATTTTTTCCTTGCGTATTTGAAATATGCGTTGTTTGGTAGTTTAAATTTGTAGTATAATTTTATTTCAAAGATTTTTCAATATCGATTTAGACCACAAGAACAAGAATTTAGATAAATCTGTTTTGGACGTAAAAAAATAAATTTTTAGTGGAACAGGAATATGCAGTCAGAGGATTAAGCGACATTATTTGTAATTTTAGTCGGTTGAACAAATTGTCTTTATGCTTGAATAATTCAGTTACAAAATAATACGAATACCTTTAACGAAATGATAATTTTATCTATCAAAGGAGCTATTGTTTTCATTAACCCCAAAATGTTGTCTCTAACCACTTTTCACAATGATGTAGCTAACTATTTTTCAAAAATTTATTGCAAAAGTTTTTGCTTATATGTTTGATGTGTGCTTTCACCAGCAATTAATTTAATTTTAAAAAATATAATAAATTTTTCAAAAAAGTTTGTTACTTCATTGAAATAAAGCATACATAAAAATTTACTCCTTTTATGGCAGTAATAACTATATTTAGCTTAAAATAAATTCAATTTAATTCTTTATTGTGTGCTTTAATTTTAATATCTGAAAAGAATATCAGTGTCTACTTCAATATTTTATAGTTTGATTTATTTCTACTATTTAATTGAAAAATTTAATATTTATTAAATAAAAGTTAGTACCTTTGGTGACTAAATCCATATTTTTTGAAATACAGATCTGACATATTTTTTGAAAATTAAGCTCATTATTCATGAAGGCTGGCATTAAACATACATGCAAAAACTTATATGATAAAAAAAAATCATGATACATTTTTTTCAAAATTAACTTCATTACTGGTGAAGGCAGGTGTCAAACACACACACGAAAGCTTTTATGAAAATGTTTTTTAAAAGCGTTCCGGGACAATTATGTAGAGGACTGAAAGAATAGCACATTGGTATGTTAATAAGAATATTATAATAATACAATTGCAAATCAAATTTTTATTATTACAATAATTAATATTAAAATAAATCAATATTACTCATTGTTTTGAGACAATTTTGTATATTCATAAAAATTGTTCGGAATTTTTAGCTCTGTTCTGTAACGTAACTCAAAAATAATCTCAACAAAAAAAAAATATCTTACCAACTCATTCATTAAAAAGATAATACTTAAGACTCTCTCTACTCGTATATAACCCACAAAATCTCATTTTAAATTGTTCTAATCTTATTTAATATTAAAAAATATATATTTACCGCAAGCTCAACTGCTCTTCCAGCTGCCTTTTAAAATACGATAAATGCTGCAAATGGATATTTTTACCGAAAATGAGCAATGTTACATTTTGCTCTATTAAAGTACAAGATAAATTTCTTGGCATATTTCCCTGTGCTTTCTGGTTTCAAATTCTGGCTCTTGAACACCCACCCTTTCCTGTCTACGTCACTCAAATCGTTTTAACAAGCACCCTTAAAGCCACACCAACCCAACTTTGACACAAGAAGCCAACTTTGCTCTCTGTTCACTGTCTTGATGCCTCATTAGCGTATTTGGCATGTGGGGGAGTCAGGTACCTCCAATTAACCTCACCACTAAATTCTCCACCACCCCGGATACGGCATTTTTTCTTCCCCCCTTATTTATTTCCTTTTTTTTATTGGACCTCCTCCCCTTCCTTTGCTTGGTGGGTACCGTGACCAGGCTGCTAATGAAGCAATTACAGGTCCATTCAAGACGGAAGTCCGCGACCCTTTAGCAGCACTTCCGTAAGACCCCTTCCAATTAACGTCTGGACAAAAGTGTGGAGGGGGGTCGCAATGGGTCGGATATCACCCCCCTACCTTCACCACCCTTCCAATGCTCACTACCAGTCCTGTCCTTCATTGACTTCTAATGCTCGCGCCTTCTTTGCTACATAATTAGGCCTAACGAGACCAATAATAGAGCCTGATTAGTGGGCAAGTGATAAGAATGGTTGTTATACCAAATTAAGAGCAGCGGGCGTAATGTTGCATTTTTTTTCTTTATTTTATCTTATTTTATTTTATTTCATCCCCTCACCCTCCTTTTACCATCCCTTCCACTACGTCTTTCCTATTCTCCTAATCTCTCAAGTCCGTATTTTTTTTCCCTTCTTATTTCTTTCTTCTTTTTTCTTTCCCGTCTTCTTCTATTTCTTCTTTTTGCTGTCCCCTACCCTCTCCTCCGCGCGGCATTAAGCGGAGCATGAGTTTTAAGTGAGAATTTAAGGAGGTTTGCGGGAGGAATTGCCGCTTCATTAGAACACAGCAATTAAGACGATGAAGACAGATGAAAATTAATAAGGTTCTCGGTCTTTAATTAAAGTTCGCTGGCTGGGAGGGATTTTTCCATTTGCTTAAATTAGTGTTTGAGCGCGCCGGGCTCTTCTTTTCACGAAGGCACTTTTCTGGAGAAGGGTATGGAGGTGGTAGGGACCCCCTCACTCTTTTGCCCGAATATGAGCTTATCGATTGGTTAAAAAAGGATTAATTTTTGCGCCGTTTAATTTCGATAATGTGGGATGAACTCCCAGCATATCAACCGATCGATGGTATTTAAGTGCCAAGGCAAGTGCGGCGTAATAAAATAGCGCTTAGTTTGAAAATAGCGAGGTGCACTTATATTAAGCATTCCGGTTTTCATCTAAGGGGTGGGCAAGCTTCATTTTCTTGGTGCCTGGGTAAAAGTATTTGGCAAACAGACCGGAGGAAACGAAGAGAAGATTTTTTTAATGCATCAATCACCCCAATATATTTTCGGCTGAATAATTTTTATGCGTTTATTGAGAAACGTTTATGGTGTTTAATTTTTACGTGGTGAATCATATGAAAGGTAATATTGAAATTTTTTTATGGACCTAAAAATGATAATTATAAGAAGGAAAAATTAATTGTAGGTTCGACTCCATTATGGAAGTAATAACAAATTTCTCATTTTGTAAAATAATACATTATTTTCTTCACTTACCATAGGCATTTCTAATTTACAATACGAAAATGAAACTTAGAAGAAGTACTAAATAAATCAAATACTAAATCAATGCTGTTACTTGATATGAAGCATTTTTGTTTAATTGATTAGTATATTGTTTATATTATTATATTGCTTATATTATTATTATTGTATTAGTAAGTGAGACGTCCTTGATAAGAAAAAGGAGCTTATTCTATGATGTTCAAATAATTCTTTTTTTTTTAAAAAAAAATCATTTGTAAGCAATGGAATTTGTACTTTAACGTGAAACATCTGTATATTTATGCATCGATTTATTAAAGAAAATCCCTTTACTAAACTCAAAAAATTATGTATGAGAAATTATAAACAGTAGACGTATTTATATTTATAATTCATGTACTTACCATTAGGTATACATTACATGAAATTCACTGTACCAATAACTTAAAAAATTTCAGAATATAATAAATTTTAATGTATTGAAATTTTTAAAAATTTAAATTTTATTAAAATTTAAATTAGAATTTCTACTAATTTTTATACAAGTATAAAACATGTTTATATGAAAAGATAAAATGTTCAATAGGTAGAAAATAAATTCATTTTTTTATGCGGAAAACATCAGCGCTTTGTATGATATAGATTTTTTCGGGAAGTCTAACAGAATCTTAAGAAACCACACTTTGAAAAAAATTTTTTTTTTTCTCTAAGACTTGGAACGTGTGTGTTTACAATTTTGAAATTCAAATTTCTACCGTGCTGCTTATATATCAAAATAGCATAAATAATATATCAATAGAATCACAGAAGCTCCCTCTAATTTTTAATAACAGAATAAAAAAATTACAAAACATGAAGCTTTTTGAGGGCTCAGTTATATAATGTAATACTATAGACCAAGTAATTTTGAATCACATCAAGTGACAAAGGCGAAACTTGTGCTAATAATCTTTTTTCCAAACTTCCACACCAGCAGGAGGATTTTGGTACCGATAGACACGCTTATGCATAAAGTTGTTGCACTCTTCATTAACACCATTAATTAAAAAATATCAGTTAACATTAATTAACTTAAATAAATTTGAAGATGAGTAGCAAATTTTCACGCATTTCCTTCCTCATCTAACCTTATGGACTAATTTAAAACGTTACTTGATTTGAAAGTCTTGACTTGCGAATAAGACCCGCCACTTCTGTAAATTAGCATTACTATTTAATATATATATATAATAATATATATATATATATATGAAACAATTATTGAAAGTTTCAGTTGTCACAAAAGCCCCAAATTAATATTTTAGATTTATTTTAATAACTATCTTGTTCAGACATTTTGAAGTGTGAGGTACGTTATTTAATTTGTTTGTTTTCATCATTATAAAATCTTCTAAGATGATTTTTGTCCAGAAATTCCTAATGTTGCCTATTTTGTCACCTTTTAAATCTATGTATTACTAAAAACTTATACATATTAATATTTATCAAATTTAAAAGTGACCCTTTCCGCGTTCTGGGTTCAGTGTTGTACGTGAGTGCAAGTGCACCGTCGACTCAAGTTGATTCCAGCTGGTCCTTGATCATCAGCCCTTCATCTCCTGAAAAATAAGTGAGTACCAAGTCTCTTCAAAGTTAACGGATGTCCAGCATCTGGGCAGGCCCAAGCTAGCAAATAACATCCAGAGCCCAAACGCTACAGAAACGGATACAAACATTGTTGGAAACGGATCACGTAATAATGATTAAGATACAAATTTTGATTTGACTAATCGTCTTAATCATTTTCAGTGAATATTGAAATAAATCAATCAATTATATATTCAATGTTTATAATATGAAGCTCTAATATCTCATTAAATACTATGTTTTACTTCGGCAAAACACAAACTATATTATAATGAGTTAACTTTTTGCTTTTGATTGTATGTTGAAATATTTATTTTGCAATAAAATATTTATTAAGAAGGTTATGATATTTATTTATTTCATATGTTTTGAATGAAGTCAGAAACACTTTTTAAAAGCAAAGAAAACAACGAAGAGGAAATAAAGAGCATTTTAATTAATTATTGATTTATCTATTATGATAAATTTGTTTATTTATGAAATATTTTTAATGAATGAGATACCAGTAAGCATCTTGTACTTTAATACTATTTCAATGCCTTTTATATGAAATAAAATGAGAGAGATTGTTGTGACTATACATTTGCTGTATTATTTTTACATATTATCATTAAAATAGGAAATATTATAATTATGACAAATATCAATATTACATGTTATTGCTAATTTTATCAAAACATTCAAATATAACTAAAAGTATCGGAATTTTTAGATGATTTCCTTTATTGTTGTTCTTCAGCAAATTAAATCTTCCGGAATATAGATGTCACTTACAATACATTAGTTTCTTCTTATTTAATAATCAAAATATTAATTCATTTTAATTGTTCGTTGTTGGCAAAAAGAATGAAACAAAATGAAATATATTAAATTAAATTTACCTTATTCAACAGATACTTTCTAACTTGTTGCATTTCCATAAGATTTCTTTACTTTTAAATCGATTATAAAATTATAATTTAAATGATTGCAATACCATATGCTCAACTCTCATTTTAACTGTAATCATTGGTGTACTGAACAAAAAGAAATATTTTACAGCAAATAAATTTAAAAGAATCAACTATTTTATTTCCTTTCCTTAAGTCAAATAGTAAATATATTTTCTTTAAAAGACAAAAACAAATGAATCGATACAATAAAATAAAATAAAGTTACCATTAAATAGAAAACAAAGAAACTTTTCAGTTTTGACCAATACAGACATTCACCCTAATGATGAACCTCTGAAGACTACACAATTGGCTGTGTGACTAATATCTACTGTCATCGTTGACCAATCATTTTCCCTTAAGCCCAGGACTCAGGAACAGTTCCATATAATTCCAGGCAGTAACTAACGAACACAATCGTGAATGATCCAGCCCATCAATTCTCCGCCTGAAAACATCCATAAAGAAGGAACAGAAACAGAAAAAGGTACAGAGAACTTGGAAGAATGATGTCAAACAGCGTGTTGGAAACTCTTCTTTGATGTCGCATCCTCGGATGTTCGGTAATTCAACGAGTTGTGGACATCAAAACATTAAAATTCCCCACCACCAAGAGAATTTCTTTCTGGGAATGAGTAAATGTTCTCGTATCACAAGAATCGACATGTTGAGAAATTCCGTGCGATGTGCATCATTAGAAATCCATCATGGCTGCGAATGCCATTCTCAACTTCTGAAAATTAACATGTCTTCTTAGTGTATTATTAACTCATAATTTTTTAAAAATTATGGAGTCTAGAGTAACTGTTCTTGCACATCGCTCCGCAATATTTGCTTATGTACTTGAATTCAAAAGAATTTGTTGAAAATTGTTTGTTTTTACATTATCTTTCGTATGTTTTCACATAAATGAAAAATAATCTGATGTATAAATGAATGATTGTTAATTTTTTTAAAATGTTAGTTTTTCATGCTGCGTATTTTTATAGCATAAATAAATCTTGTTTACATATTTCAGAAAATTATATTTTCATTTATTTACATTTTACTTTCGTTCATTTAAATTAAACAAGTGAAAAATACTTCATACATAAATAAAATGGGATCGAAATTTTTGAATTGTCGTATTTTTTTCAAACCTCAGTTTTAAACTCTTTCTGACTTGGTGGGAAAACCGTACACTAACTTATTTGCTTTTTAAACACATTGGCCTTTTAATCAAATTTGAATTTAAAACTTTTTAACTTATCACTACCTTCTTTGTAGTTTTAGAAATTATAAAATTTAATTCATTTTACAAATGTTTGGCGCAGCATGCTCTATTGTCTTTCGCATATAAACCTCATTGTGACTCACTACCTCAGAAATTTTTGAAATGTTATGTTCTTTTGCTATGTATTTAGAAATAGCATAAATAAATCTAATTTCAAGAGGATTATGTAATCTTATTAGGGCAGAGTTTCTATGTATTCACGATCTACAAAATAGAGTGTAAAACACAAGTGTATCGACTTTTCTGAAAATTTTGACTCATAGTATATAATAGAATTCTTCTAGATTAGTCTAAGTCAGTGATAGTTCCAGATCCAAACCAAGATACGCATAACGAAATTACGCGGTGAAGCTTGTTTGATCATGCGAAATCATTAATAATAGTGTTTGCTATGATATTTACATTTACAGTTGGTGCAATTCACGTGATGGTGACGAACATAATTCTGAAGTGAAAAGATATAACTAAATTGGCATGTGGCCGCGCTTACCTTGTGGTTATGGTCGCGATCCGCCAGTGTTGTTACGTCAACTGCCGTGGTTTCAAGCCCTGGATTGGCTAAAGACGCACCTGTGGGTAGGTCCCTTGTCCTTCCGCTCGCTTGATGTAGCAATTAGAGAGAAGATGCCAGCCGCTCAGCCCGCTGTGTTCATCTCTGCCCCTTAAACCGTACTCAAAATTACGGGTGCAATAGCGTAGATGTCAAATGGACGTATATAAACAATCAACAATTGAACAAGATCTACACTCTCCCAATTTCCATAGCCACCAAGTTAGGACCCTGAGCCCTTCATATTTGAAATGCATCAGCTCCGGCGTGATGGGATTTATTAATTCTTAGTACTCAAGATCGTCAACCATGACAATTTGAACCCAAGTCCCTATTATTAACAGCTAAAATATTGAAAAGGGAGCACAAAGGTTAAAGAGTCAAAATATCTTCTGAAGTGGAGAGATAATAGGATTTAAATCCATTCAACAATTTATTTTCATCAAAACCATTTTCTAAAAAAATAATAATAAAAATAATAATAATAAAGATTGAACTTTCACCTGATTTTTTCAGATTTCATTTTAAAATAGAATTTCATTGACTTCGACAGCATGAAAGAAATATATTAACAAATCGATGACAGTAATGCAATTTCATCTTTAACTACATGCTAGACATTTCATCTTTGCGTGTACTAAAATGTATCGGAAAATGCTGATGTTGTTGATTTAAGCTCTCTAATCTGTCTTCATTTAAAATGATTTCAAAACTCGATTTTACAAAGAAGACGGTATGGATCATGAAACGTTTTAGAATTCAATGATGGATGATCTGTATAACAAGAACGTATATTATTATGTATAATTTTTATATTTATTGCAAATGAAGGTGACAATAATATAACACATCGACTAATAACTCCCAAGTCTAACATTGAAAACAACATTTTTGCAAAATTTTTAATTCATCACATAAACCTTTTGTTAATCACCTTTTTAGGGTGATAATCGTCCAACGCTTTTCCAAATCTTTTTCCCAAATTTTTCTTTTCGCAAGAAATCTTTTTGTTGAGTAAATATGCGGATAAACAGCTTTCTAAATCATGACTGTTGCTGTTTTGTTCCATCGAGCAGCTCGGCACCCACTTGAAAACCTTTTCACTTCACAAAACCTTTTCAGTAAATACACTTCCATGATATCTGTGTCATCTCAGCAATCCTAAGGAGCTTCTACGATCTTCATTACAATTTTGTACTCACTCACATTTTCCGGTGTAACTTTTCCATGTTCACTGAGTTCAAGCGTCATTTGTGTCGGTAATGACTTTCCGAAACTCGGCAAACCAATGACAAATCGTGCTTTGATGGACAAAGTCCGGTCATTTTCAATCCATTGTTTCGCTTGTTTTGGTGTTTTACCCATTAAAAACAATGTTTATCAGAACACGAGAACCTCATTTTCCACCAAACTACAAAACGACTTTACTCCAACCCTCGATAACTCAGCTGTTTCATCCGATCGACTTAAATTTTGACACGTTTCACAAAGGTGGTACTTAGAAAGACCTGGTTACTGGTTTACTATGAGTGCCATCTCTGGGTTAGTCTCGGAGTTATTGATTGATGTGTTAATGTCAATTTTCGTTTCCAATATATGTTAAATTGCTTTTACGAGGATCGTTCAATAAGTCCTTAGAAATTCCGAGAGATGGCGCTTGTAGTATGGAAAATAGTTTGTTTTTATTAAGCATCAGGGCTCACTAGACAGCTGTCAAAATCTCATTTACTTGTATTCGGGATAATAATGTCTTTCGCCCCTCACAAATTCTTCGTCATTACTTTTCCGGCCGATGAGACCATCTTCGTCTCTTTTTGGAAAAGATTTCACCGGAAGCAACCCGACATTTTGATTTTTATTTGATTTCCGGTGCATAATGAAGAATTCATGTATCACTGATAGTGACAACTTGATGCAGCAACAAGTTTTTATATGGCAACAAATGACTATCAAATCATAACTAACTTATGAATCAAAGTCAAATTTGTTACGGCACCGTTTAAAAGATCGCAGCAGCCAATGGTAACAACAATTTATCTTAATGATGCTATCTGTCTTCAAATATAAGTAACTTTTTAAACTACCTTAATACAAAAAAAAAAAAAAAACCTCCCTTAACTGAATTGCGAAATGTGAATTATAATTAAAAATCTTTTAATATCATTAGAATAATTTCAATATTTTGATTGCTTAGCCAATATAGCAAAATTTTTCGGAAGAAAAAAAAAAGAAAATTGTTCGGAGATGGAGAAGTTTTGCAAGAAAAGTTGATGCGCGCATACATTGAAAAAAAAATATATAGGAAATAAGAAAGGTTGGGAGTCATTACGAAAATTTATAAGGTTGATAAGTTCATTCCATTACACATTTTTTTGAAATTAGATCGTTACTTTAATTTGTGATAATCTTATTTCCAACCCACTCTTCTCTCGACAATTCTTGGAGAAGTTGCAACCCATTCAACTAATTAGTAAATTTTTTACAACTTAAATGAATTAAAATCATGTTGATAAAATTATTTCCCATTTTCTTTTACTAAGTATTTTAACTTTTTTTACATATTCGTGACTTCTTTTCTTCCTCTCAAAGGAATTTGACAATAGAAAGGTATTGGTATTCCTAAAATTTTTTTTTAATGGGAAACAGTTTTCGTAATTCATCAAAAAAAGCCACTTGTTGATAATGAATGAGTTTAATGAGGGCGAATGTTTGCGAGTTCAAATATGGATACGAAATTTCAATTATACTCGGAGCATATATAAGTGCTTGTAGCAGCAATAAGTAAACATATCACTGTTATAGTTTAATTTACGTAATTCCATCAAAATTACATATCTTCTTGCTCTTTTTCATACTAATTCGCCTAGTATGCATTTGCATGGAACAAATTCCTGAAGATACGTAATGTTACGTCTATCTGGTTACAGCATTGATTAAAAATAAAAGAATATAAAATGACACCAATATTCAAAAAATACTCAAGGGGAATTTAAAAAAAATATTTTAATAACCACAAAGCATACATGTTATCTATATAAACCACATTACTTTGATTGGATTTTCCGTATTCTAATTATATGAATAAAAGATTAAATAACTTTTTCAATTAGATTTAAAATATACTAAGTGGATGTATAGGGAAAAATGAGTGTAACTGAATCGGTAGTTGAATTAAAATGTCAAAAACTGGACATAAATATAAAATTATTATTGGTAATTTTATCATGAATAGTATTAGCAATAGTTAATTTAATGTCCCCATTTCAAATAAAATTGGTGAATTTAATTAAGTAAATTACTTTACTTAAAAATACAAGCTAGTATATCCCCATTTCATTTCCTCTTTCTCTCTCTATTAAAATTAATATTCATGTATTGAAGAGTGATTGGTTTAATATTAACGTCGCTCATACATACAAAGGGCGGCCATAAAACAGAGTAAAATCCTAAAAAGAATTTAAGAAATAAATTTAGAGCAAAAAAAAAAAAAAAAAAAAAAAAAAATATTTATCAAAATATATTCCCTCGGATGATATGCAAAGGTCTCATCATTCAACCCATTTTTCAAAATAAGTAGAGAATTTTTTTTGAAGCTGCTTCAAAGAACCTTACACTGCTGAAATTACGTCTGAATGTATCGAATTTTAGACCACGGAGCTCCTAATTCAACGCCGGAAACAGCTAGAAATCGTATGGTGTGAGATCTGAACTTTAAGGGTATGCGGCATGATTTTTAATGTTACATTTACTAATATATTGCTGAACAGAAGTAGCGACTTGCGGGCGAGGATTATCGTGATGTAATAACCAATTCCCTAGCAGTTCATGACATTTTCTCGATATGTGTTGTCGATAAATTTTCAAAATTGAAACACAATATTCACCATTCACAGTAGCGTTTGGAGGCACAGCATGATGTTAGATTACATCTTTATGATCAAAGAAAGTAATCATCATGACCTTTCCAGCAGAATTAGTTTGCCGGATTTTTTTTTGAGGCGGAGAATCAGGGTGTTTTTATACACTTGTTGCGGACTTGGTAAGGGGATCAAAATGATGCACTCAAGTTTCATCACCTGTTATTAAAGTCTTTAGGAAATTCGGATCCTTTTGAAGCACCTGTTTCCTCTCATAACACTGATTAATTCTTGTATGCATTTGTTCTTTAATAAGGTAATGAGGGACCCATCTGAAACACACGCTACGCAACAATTTACATGGTGATGCTGTAAATTGTTGCGTAGTGTACAAAATATCGATATTTTCGAAATGTTAGTTGATGACACTATCTCCTCACATGGCATTCGTTGATTTTCTTGCAAGATTGTCCACACAGTGTTATTGTTCTGTATACAAACTTCCTTTCTTAAATCACCATGTTATCTAAAAATCGTGGACTCAGCAAAACAATTGCCTATGTAAGCTTCTTTCATTCACTTAACTGTTCCTGAAGCTGTTTTGCCTAAGCGATAGCAAAATTTTATGGCTCAACGCATTTCGTTTCTTGACTCTGAATCACTCTTCTCCATTTCCGTAGGGAAAATAAAACAGTTCTTTAAGCAAGCACGAAACTAAGAAAATAAAATCGTTTGCTTCGTTTGGAATATTTATAAGCGTTCAGTTCATTTGAAAAAATCGCCTGATTTATTTTTTAGTTTCCTGGTGTTATCACTAAGTAAAAGAATAACTCTCAGTTTTTATGGAATGTTCTTTGTAGAAGCAACACTAGGGGTATAATGCTAACGAACCTCGTTATTTTGAATCTCAGTCAAGTTACGAAGAAGGCACTTAAGATGATACTCCACTCTCTAAACTTTATCACCGTGCCATCGAGAAAACTTGGAGCCTAAACAGTATTTAATGTTCTTTGTCCCCCTACATGGTGGGTCTTAGTTTCAGGAATCGAGCCCACGACCCCCCGCAAGCTCGCGACCATGATCACTTGGCTGTCGTGACCACATTATGAAAGATGAATAAAAGCAACGAAATTTATACCTTCATCATAAAATTATTAATTCATTTATTGTTATTATGTATTATATATTATATATAATTTTTAACATAATTTTGTTGTTTTACATTACCAGAAAAATAGTTCAAGTGTTTTATTTTATGTTTGAATAAAAACAGAAATTTAAAAAAAAAACTTTATATCAATGCTTAAATCCTGAGGAATAATTTAATATAGACCAAGGGAACAAAGTAACCTAAAAATCACCAAAATATCGAAAAAAATTTTATTACTTTATTTTCATTGTATGAACCTTTCTAAATATAACATATGTACGCAATTTCCCAGTTCGTGTTACAGGCTTTTTTTTTTTTTTTTTGTAATCAAATAACATTTCGAAACCTTTGCTGATTGTTTTGCATAATATGCTTTATAATTCTATGCATGAAATAAGGATTAAAATGAATAGTTATTTTTTGAAAAAATCCACAAAATTCAATATTTTATTTGTATGTTTTTTTACTGTTTTTCTTCGTGTCTGATTGAAAAGAATTAATAAAGCTATAAGTAACACTAGCATAACCAAACCCAAGCACAGAATTATCAGTAAGACTTCTAAGAAATTGAACAAACTACTTTGCTTAAAAATATTAAGATTTATAAAAATAATAGGAATCGTAAGATGTTGAATATTTTGTTTGTATGAAATGAATTTTTTTTAAATACTTCAAAAAGGGTGAATGTGTTCAAAAATGGTGAATAAAAAGGTTTTCTTAAGAATATCCAATTCAGGAACCGTGTCCTCTTAAAAATTACGAAAAATTTTAATTACTAAAAAGATAAAAATAATTTTAAAAATATTTTATGAATGATATAAATACGTATTATATATCATTCACTATAAAGCTCGTTTAAGTTGCAGCCATATAAATTTTAATATTTTGAGACTCATATCGTCTTAAATTTTAAAAAGTTAAAAATAATTATGCAATCGTAAAAGAATGCAAGAAAAGATACACTAATCTTCCAAAAAAAATTATTTCAATATGTCCGTGTTTATATTATAAATGTAATTTTATGGGTTACACAAGATCCGTGACGCTAAAATTTCTACTTTTTATATCATCATCAAGAAATTCAGTACGAATGATCTGCAACGTAATTTCAAAATTTTGTGACTTTCGAGCGGAATTTAAATTGGAAGGTTTTTAATAAAAATATTGTTTTGATAAAAATGAATATAAAGAAAATGTAGAGCCATTCAAACGTACTAATTGCATTAACACAGAAACTATACCAGATAATAGATATGATTATTTCTTGTTGCTGATGATACATAATTGCTTGCGTGTTTTTTCGAAAGACATCTCTCACTCCATCTTAAATTTGGAACTTTTGGTATGTTTCGTATTTATTTAAAGTGTAAAAATCCGAAGCATACAAAAGGCATCTATAAATGTGTAATAAATAGAAGAAAAATATGTACGAATAGTTATAATAATGGTTAATAGCTTCGTAAAATGGTACAATGGCTAAGTTTTTTGCTTTGCGTTGCAAAATAATTGTAAAAAGTATATTGTTGTATATTTCTCACACGCTTTTGTATTGTAAATTTTTACAGGTATTAGTATTGGTTTGGTAAAATGGTATAAAAGTTAAATTTACATGTATTACAGATGTCAATTTCTTTTGGATTTCTTTAGTGGTTGTAAATGTTGTTTTACGACTCGATTAGTAAGTCAGCAATAAAAACTATTTACAGTGTCTCGAGTGTTCAGATTCGGGCATTTCATTATATATCGACTATTGTTCATGAATAAAAATGCCGTTGAATATTTAGGAACCAAATTTATTATCTCCTGTAATATTCATGCCGTAAAATAATAATAAATTTTATTTTATAGGTGATGTAACATGAACCAAATACAAACCATGAATGAAAATAGGGTTTCATTCATGACTATTGCGAGTAGTAGTGGAACATTTATCTCTCTTGCATGAGTCGAATGTTAGAGAAACGAAATAAAGCACAAAGGATAAATAATAGCAGCATATACCACATATATGATTAAACTAACTTTTTCTGCTTAGTTTAATACAAATAACAAAGAACCAGAAATACTGACAAATTTCATTTCTTATCACTAAGAAATTTGTAATTATATCTAATATTAAACATTTGTATTCTCATTAAGTACCTCCTCTCCCCTTCCTCTTTTCATGAGGAATTGTATCAGTTTCAGCATGTATTATGTGTAAGGCACTTTCATGAGAAATCGTAAAAGTTTCTGCACATAAGTATGTGTGACGCAGAGGAAAAAAAAGTTCAAATTCCTCCATATTTTTTTGGAATAAATGTGATTAAAAGTATAGTGAAAAATGAATAATTTATTGTAACCGTAGTCTATTAGTAGATCTTTTATTAAAATTATTTTTAGGAATTCTTAAAAAAATCATCTTGCATTTAAATTTTTAACTTTTTTGTTAATGGAGTAAAAATTTTAACAGAAGCATTTGAGCAAATACTAGTTACTAAGCTGTAGATTTATTTTATGCTTCAATAAATTAATAATTGCTTTAGGCTTTATCTGTAAACTATATGGCGAGTAAAAGAAAAGCAAATTTGTATGATATTTTTCTTTTCTTTATTAAAATAATAATTATTTACCTGATAATTCATTTTGCTAATTTCATGGAAGCACATTTTTATTTCAATATATACTTCCAAACCGGTTAAAATTTCACACCTGCCAGGTTGTACATAGCTTTATCAATTATTGATTACATAGTCTAGTAGGTTCTAAACGTAGAAGTGAAACACAAACGTGCAAATATGTCAGACATATATTTAAATTTTTAAACATAATGTGTTTTTTGACATAATTGTCCCTCAAAAATTCTAATTTACCATACCCATCCGCAGCAGTACTTCACATAGAAAGAAAAAAAATATGAATATGCATGTCTATTGGAAATCACATACAAATCAAAGTTGATGGACCTTGTTCATTTTATTTTTCCTTCTTAAAGTGTTTCTTCCTTTTCATTAATATTCTGCAATTTCTTGAAAGTTCTGGAGCAAGTCTTTGCCACCATGGGTCATTACATATGGTAATTCGATCGGAAAACCTTCAAGACATTCCAGAGGACAAAGACCATCAACTTTCCACAAGGGATTATGTTCATGACCATCTGAAAACCAGCGCCTCTTTGGTCTTTTCAAGTTATGATAAACCATGACAGATAATTAAACGCGAACTGAAGTTGCCTTCTACACAATTTTTTTCCCACCTCATTCTACACCACTTTGTCGTTTTAAACATGTCATTTGAGCCAGCCAACTTCAATTGCTGAGGACCCTCGAAGCAAAATTCTAATTAGGGAACATGCTAATTCTAAGGTGTCACCGATTAGCATGGACCAACGAGTTTGACGCACGAGCTTTTTGTTGTTGTTGATGATGTCTTAAAAATGATGTTCTTTTTAAAAAAGTTTCAATCGAGTGATTAACAAGCCTGCCGGTAATGATAATGCAATTAGTTTTGAATAACCGCTCTTCAACCTTATGCAGGGAACTGTCATCTCTCTTTTTATGGGTAACAAGGGATGGTTAGAGGAAGAGATCAGGAAGAGAAGAGAGGATGGAGGAGAAAAAAAATAAGTTTTAGATTTCTCGACAGTTGCGGAAGACAGGCTACGTTCTCGCGAAAAGGAACTTTTGCGCTTCTAACAATGCTCATCCACTTCAGCTGAGGAGGTTACCGTATCGCTAAAAGGGATGGCCGCCAAAATGATCGCCAAAAATGATACATTTTTCTAAACAACGAAGGGCTACAAGATGTATTCCTTCGTTGAAAAAAATAAGGAAATTGAAATGCTGATATATATGTGTGAGTGTGTGTGTATTATATATGTACATTATATATGTGTGTGTATTAAATATGTATATTATATATGTATTATATATATGTGTGTGTATTATATATGTATATTATATGTTATACTCGTATATATATGTTACAAAAAAACGACACACCAAGAAGGAGTTGCCCGATTGTAATGAACTTTCGTATGCAAAAACATTTAGACTGAACATGCAAATGGTTAAAATTTGGTGTCCAATGAATGAATAACCCGAGTTACAGCGCATCGGAATTGCGCACTCAGCAGGTGTATATAGGAAGCGATTCTCTATCTGATGGTCAAATTTTCTGTTGCATTGCGATTTAGGATACTTTTCAATGACTGAAAAAATGCTTCACCGCAGGATTCGAGCTCATTACGAGCAACTGTCAGAATTTGAAAGAGGTCGTATCTTTGGATTGAAAGAGGCAGGGCAAATAGGAGAATCGTTGTTGTATGGGTCGAAGCGATGCGGCTATTAGAAGATGCTAACAAGAATGGCTGGACAGCGGCAGATTTCAGCGTCGTGAGGGTAGCGGTCGACCTAGGGCCACATCAGATCAGAAGGACAGAGTGATTGTCATATTAGCTATCACTGCGCCTGATTCATTGTTATCAACCATCAAACGTGCGACCCGTACACGAGTGTCCACCATGATCATTCACAGATGGCTGATAGAGCGAAATCTGCTCTCGTACCGACCGCTACGCCACCAGCCACTCACACCTGCACTCTGTTTTATGGCGGTGCTTGGCTCGATCAGGTTGGAATGATGCTGACTAGGAACGTATAGTGTTTAGCGACGAATCCCGCTTCCAACTGTGTCCTGACGATCATCGAAGACGTGTCTGGAGACTCCCAGGGCAGCGTGCCGACCCTGTTTTCAATATTGCACGCCACACAGACCCTCAAACACGAGTTAAGGTCTGGGGTGCCTTTTCCCTTTATAGCGGACTCATTAGAGGCGCACTTACTGTACAGCGGTACGTCAATGACATTTTGAGACTTATTTTGCTACCATTCCTTTTTCAGTATCCTGACCTTATTTTTCAGCAAGATAATGCCAGACCACACACGGCACGTGTTGCTATGAACTGTCTTACAGCTTGTCAAACACTTCTTTTTGCCAGCCAGATCTCTATCCATTCGAGCATGTTTTGGATAGGATGGAAAGGCCACTGCATCCACCAGGGAATGTTGATGACCTAGCCCGACAATTGGAGCAAATTTGGCAAGAAATACCGCAGGTGACCATCAGGGAGCTTTATTACTCTATGCCACGTCGTGCGGCAGTTTGCATCCAGGCTACAGGTGGGTCAATAGCTTATTGAACTCGTTATTTTGTAACTATGTAACTCTGAAATCAATCAATCAATTTTTCTGAAATTTTAATCATTTTCTATTCTGTACATAATTTTCCTATCCGTCAATTTTTGTCTCCATCGTACAACTCCTTGATGTTTTTTTTTTTTTGTTATAAAGTGTATATTGAGTAAATTAAATTACTTTATATTACTGTTAATTGCACTGGAAAGGGTCACTTTAAAGCCTTATATTCCTTTATTCCAATACCTATAAATCATTTTTAATGATAGTTAGTTTTACCGTCATTTTTTATTTTTAGTTTGTATAAAACTTTTGTTAAAAACACAGCACATAATTCTCGTCAGTTTCAATTTACGAATACTTATCAAATGCATAATATACACGTATTACAAAGGTGCTTATTAATAAAGCAACATTTTAAAAATAATTACTGAAAAGAATTTAGGTTCAATATTACGAGGTCCGTCACCAATAGCCCTCGTGTTACTTCTTGTGCGACGTTAATAAAACCAAACCATTCAAAAGAATCATTTCTGAAATATTCCTTGAAGAGCATTTAAATTTGTTACTAACTTTGAAAAAATAGGAAATATAATTATATCAGTTCGATGTTTATTTCATTTTGGAGAAAATATCAAATTAAAATATGGTATTTTTTACATAAAGAAATATAATGCCACACGCACACAACTAATATCACCCCATTTTATATTCCTAGAGATCATGTTTATTTTAAAATTATCAGTGAAGACTTTCCTTATCTATTTTACATTATTTTTTATTTACGATACTTAGAGAGTTTCTTTTACATTTACTTATGGTTATTAAAAGCATTTTTTACGATGTAGCATTGTAACATTGTAATAGCATTACGACACTGTAATAGCTATTTTATTTTTATTGTTGGCAATTGTAATAAATATTTAAAATTGTATTACAGAATAATATTCATAAAAATGCTTCTATGAACGTATTTTGCACTTTTTTTTGTTACATATTACGAATGAATTTAAATTTCATGCAACGTTATTTGTTAACAATGTGGATCAATTTAGATAGAACGTTAATGGGGATCTTTACGTGTGCAATTATTCAATAGATTCATCCGCGAATATTAGTTTCGAAAATAATTATACATTTAGATCCTTTTTAGACATAAATATTTCAAAATCCATTTTAGAATTTCAAAAACGACGATTTTCTTTAAAATATTCCTTAGATGATATTTTGATTTATAAGACATAGATTTTAAAAATATTGTATACATAATTGAAAATGTAAATGAAATAACTAAAATTTATATAGTAGCTGAAGTATTTAGCATTTATAGGAAGGAATCGGTACTTTTTAAATATTGAAGTAATATCTTAAACTCATTGTCCATTATTCATTCAGAAAATTGAAATAAATACTGAGCAATGTGAATTATTGAAGGTACAAAAATTTATTTCAAAATTTAATTAAAATAATTACAATAATAGTTTTTAAATTAATTTTACAGCAATATAAAACAAATTATTTTTTATTAATAGAAAATAAAATAATATGATGTTAGCGAAAAGATGTAAAGGCATAAAATTAGTCTATTTACTACTAGTCTATCTACTACATATTGTTAAAAGCATTTATTATATTTAAAAAATTTATCTTTAGGAATTTAAATACAACTTACTCAGTAGAAAGTGCATTTTTATTTTTAATAACATAAAATGAATAAAAATAATGCTTTATTCTTTGAATTTTTTCAGTAATGTATTTGTCATTTACTACGATTAGCAAAAAGAGATTAAAACTTAACTGCGTATAGTTGCTACTTCTACGAATATAATTTTAGCCAAAAGAGCGAAAAGCTCGCCAAATCTTTGTCACAGTCATATTCTATGTCTCTCACAAGTGTCAGCATCAATTGGCGGAATGATGTTGGATCGTTGGCGCGTCCTAACGAGCTGTACAAGAGCACAAAATAGGGGCCGCATATTCCACGTGGACGACACTTTTCTTCGTATCCATACGGAATGATGAAACAATATGGCGATGTTACCTGAGTGTAGTGTGAGGGAAAATTTTTTTAGGAATATAAGTTACACTGTAATATTTTAGTTTATATTTTTCATTGGATAATGTACATACTTCATCACAGATAATATCAATTTTTAAAATATTTTTCATGTATTGCTTTATGTAACAATAATGATAAATGATATCTGATTCTTACTTAAAATGTGTATAAGATACACATTACTACACCATATTATATCATCTAATTGCAAACAAAAAATTGTAATAAAAAAAAAATATTATACAGGGCATCACAACACAATACATAACAATAACACATATAATACGTCACATCACAATCGATATCACTATAATATTATATTATATATATATATATAATTGCGTTTATCCCATGAAGTTTTTACTTTTAAATTCAATCTCTCTCCTGCTAAGATAGATTATATTTTTTATTTTATTATGTTAGTCTAGAAATATTATAATCAATTTTAGAAACAAAGGTAAAAACAAATAAAAAGCCAAACATTTTAACTGTGAACTTTAAAACAAAATTCTTTGATGTGATTTTTGCAACAGCAAATAATAATATGATGCGAAGAAACGGTAAAACATAAATCCACTGGATTTGAAGTTTAAAGATAATGAGAGAAAAGTAGAATTAAAATTTATATTCGAATAAATTGCAAAGAATTCATCCTAAAGTAAAAAACAAACTAATTGCTACTGTGTCGAAAATTAAAACGAACACCACTTTATTTAATGGATAGCAAGATTCTATGCAGTTTAATCTTCTTAAATGGTGTATTTGTTACGAATTACTGAAAAAAGTTGATGATGCATTTAATCCTTTTAATGTAACAAAAATTATTAGTTATACTTTAAATCAACATGCTCATCATACCCAATTTTTCGAAACTTCCGATTTTACATAATTATTAAAAATGAATCACAATAATCAAAAAGAGCTAATAATAGTCGCAGTGAATCGTCAGACTTATATAAGAGAGAGGAGTTTATTTATATATATATATTAGGCTCATTGTGTCTTTATCAAAACCAGATAGTACTGAAACTTAAAGAAAAATTGCTCACGAGTTTTGGTATTTCAACGAAAAGAAGAAATAGGTGTAAAAAAGATAAAATAATTAACCTGATTTGTAATAAAATTAATAGTGTATCTAAGTTAAATAATAATAATAAAAAAACGTCACAATGAATAACATGAGCACTATCATACAAAACACAAGAAACAATGCTCATACTGTGCAATGTGGCCATGGTAGCCTAGTGGTCATGGTTGCGAACTCGCAGCCCGCGTCCTTTTCGTGGAATCGTGGGTTCAAGCTGTGATGCCACCAAGGATCCGCCGAGTATCGGGGTTAATGCACAAAAATTCTACTCGAAATCTTAAGTTCTCCAGTTGGCGTGTAGAAATTTGGAGAGGGAAGTGCCAGCTCAAGTGTCGTCCGCGTCACTTAACCGAGGTTTAGAATTACTAGGTTCGTCGCCAATAGTCCTATATGTTGCTTCTAAGTGCGACGTCAATAAGCAATCACAATCCTACAAGGCAATTAAAGAAAACATACCACATTAACACGGGATGTAGCTTTAGAGCGAACACAGCCACTAATTTATTCTTATTTTCATATGAAAACAGTGAAAGTGAAAAAGATGCTAATGAGGAAGGCTTTTTTAATTTTATGTAGGAAAAATTCTAAACATACATTTGCAATAAATTTTCACAATTTTACTCCTTTCTAAAAGGCAAAGCTGGACTCTTTTGCGGATATATTGAAAAACTCTTCTGAAGATATCGAGAGTGACTTTTTGTATCCTTTGAGTAATACTGTAATTTTCATATCATCTATTGTTTGGGGATTATTTTCATCAACTTTGTTTATCAAAAAAAAAAAAAAAAAAAAAACCAGTCAGAAAATGCTCAGACCAGAGGAACTAGGTTTTTTTTTATACAAATAGATGGTGCAATATGCCATGTGAGTAATGAAACTATGGTCATATTTCAGGATTTTTTTTGGCGATCGACTTATTTCCAGAAGTCTTTGACCATCTCGTTCCCTCATCTAAGCTTTCCCTGTTTTTTTCCCCTTTTTTTCCCTGTGGGATATATAACGAACGAAGTTGATGAAAAAAATTATCAAGCAAAAGATGATCCGACAATTACCATAATACTCGGAAGATAAAAAAAACCATTCTCGGCATCCTGAAACATGTTTCTCGAAATATGCACAAGCGAGTTCAGTTTTGCCTTTTGGAAAGGAACGCACATTTTGAGCATTTTTTTAAAATGTAGGTTTTAATTCTCCCTCCCCTTCCATGATATAAGAAATGATTTTAACCATTAGCATGACAATATTTTTTTTTTAAAAAAAATTCGTTGTTTATGCATAATAAATTCACAAATAATCAATACAGGAAGTTTTAGGACACTCTACATACAATGAGCCCCAGTTGATTTTTACTTGTTATCGATTAATCCATTTCTGGAAATGAGTTGGACACCTTTGTTTTAAATAGTGCATGACGGTTAAACTCAGAATACATTACAGCGATCCCAAAACCAAAGATTTGTTTATTTTTATTTTAACGTCACACTAAAATTACACAACGGGCTTCTGGCAACGGATATCAGAATTTTAAATTACGATCAGATGATGAGTACGGTACGTTTTTTTGATATTTCAATTATTTAATTTCCCCACCACGCCAAGTAACATTGTGTAAATACATTGTGTTTATTGAATATCTTTTCCTAATAAAACCAGATGTAATACAAACTACATTGAAAATAAAGTGTCAACTTTATTAACAATTTATATGCAAGGTTGAAATATATCTTTTGAATTATATTTAAAAAGTCTCCATTTATTAATTCATTACGGCATTTACGTGTAGCATGAACTATTGAGATTTCTTATTTTCTATAATATGATATGTTCCTATAACTTGCTAAAGAATTTCTTCTTGATTTAAAACATAAACATAAATAATATTACATTCAGAGACAAAACAGGATAATGATGCATGCCTAGCACTTTTAGACTATCATTTGTTAGGATCCTCAAAGAAGCGTTAGGAGAAAAAAATTCTTCATGGAAGAAAGAAGTCTGAACCAATTTATCATACAGTAATAATAACAATAGTAATAATAATAAAAACTGTCAATACCCTGGAAGAAATGAGTAGATCTTAAAGAAAGAGACACAGAAAAATAATATTGCTTTTCTTAAAATTCTCGTTTTGAAAATTAAACTCGTTTATATTTTACCCACCTTCATATATTTATAACAAGCTTTTATAAAAAAATATCTAATCAGTAGTAGCTTAACACAAAATATTTGAAAAGTTTTTATGCAGATGATCTCATTCGTAATGCTGCAGAAGCCTTTTAATGTAGAATAATTGGAACAAACTCAAGAACTTTTTATTATTATCTATACATTCTATTAAAAGTACAAGATATTGAAATTGAAGAATTTGTTCCGTATAGCATTTTTTTCTTATATTTAATGTCAACGAGGGATTGCCAAATGTGGGACAGAATTTTGTTTGTTATGTTCCTATATAATATAGGAAGTTAGTTGCTGTACCATTCTCAGTATGATATGTTATAACAGATCAAAAACAAAGTCTGTTTCTATAAAAAGATATATATATATCTTCCTGAGAGTAAATTGAAATTATTATGTACACATAACAACACAGTCCCATAAGTTTTTAAATAAATCTGCAAATTATTCTAATTTACGCACACTTAAATTAAATAAATTACTGAGTGAGTAAAAAATAATTCCCCAGGGAGAAAATGATTAAAATAAGAAAACTTACTGGGTGGCTTTCCACTCCTCTCCGTTCTCTCTGATTACACTTCGATATTAATTTCATATCTCACCCAGGAGAAACATACAGCTTGTAGCGTCATAAATATAATCTCATTTCTAGTCTTGCCACACCACATTGCCTTTATCTGGATCATTTATAACCACCGAACGAGCCCAATTTAAAAACGATAAAAAGGGACTGGAGCAGCATGTGTACGGATGGCATCATCTCCCTGTTAAAATTTTCGGAAACACCCTGCCCCTGCCACTGTTAAGCTTAAATTGCTTAGCTAACTGAAAAATAATTAATTAACTTAACGGTTTAGGTGTTTTCTTAATCTGAGTTAATCATGAGCACCGGGTCACAAAATTAGATTTTTCTCTCCCTGCTCGAGAATAAAAATTTTCAAATAATAATAATAATAATAAGAGAGTGAGTAAAAACCATAAAAATAAATTAAAAATAAAACGAACGAAAACGAGCTTGCTTCGAAATCAGCGGCACCAAATTGCTGTCCCCCTACCCCACCGGTTTGGCTCTCATTTGTGCTTGCGTGCCCCCTTTAACTAAGGGGGAGGGGAGAAATCTAGGCAACATTCTAACCGCTGATGTTAATTTAGATAAGGTACGCCGAAAGGAGTCAATGCGAAGAGAAACCCAAAATCGCGTTCCCTCTCTGTGTTCTATGGGGGGATGGCTTAGGGGGGCGATGAAATGCTTTGGGGGGTATTAAGGAGCATCACTGAAGGGGGGGGGAATCAGTAGAGATCGCTTCTTCACGCCGTTGCTGATGGTTATAATAGGCTCCGCTGAACACCATTTGCCACATACCGCTTTTCTAATGAGACTGGAGCTTTCCACCGCCAGGGTTGCCAGAAATCATTTTAGCATCACCCTATTCTTTCTCGCCAAATGGATTTTAATTGCGTCGGAGTTGGGGCTGTCGTATTCATCCAATTAAAAGGACGAGAATAACTTACAGAAAAGGGAAAAGTAAGAGAGTCCTCATTAGGTAATTTCAGTTTTAGAGCGAACGCTTTAAATGTGATATGGGTTGGGATGTGAGTTATGTTTGTTGGTTTTCGTCGAGACGTTGATGAGAGAATTTTAATGACGGTTATGGAAGAATTCTCCATTACATTTTGTAAATTTTTAGAATGTGGTTAATTAACATATTTTAAGTTTTTGATTATGCATTAAAAAACTTTTTAACATGGGTTTCAACTTCATGTTATTCATTTTTGAATAATTATGACATATTTATTATTGTACTCTGAGTTTTCATTTTTTAGGCTTAATGGATATTCCAGATGCAATATTTCATTACAATAAGCGATATTTTTCTTGTTTAATTTTTTTCTAATAAGAGTAATTTCATTCTGTAGGGGAAAAAAAGTATTAACGATTAATTTTTTCTTAAGAAAATAGCATGTGCATTAAAAGTAATTTTTTGAGAATTACTAATAAAAAATTTCCAAAAAGGTTTTATCACTTAAGATTTTTTTAAAAAAACATTTGCCATATGTGAATTATCACATTTTTATCATAGATAATTGATGTAACCAAGAATATTCTAATAAAATTAAAAACTGTTAAATTAATAAAAAATACTAATGATTAAACAATGATCAAATAATAGAAAAAGTGATTTAAAACATTACATTATAAATCAAATTTGGACACCTATCTATGCCATCTAAGAACTTAAGCGATTTTTCACATTGCAGACTTTGGTAGAGTTTTATTTGCTCTCAATGATAATAATATACAATTCACAACATAAAGGTCGGTGATGTTATGGGTTATTAATAAGATGATTCAATTAAAATATTTCAAATATTTCTTTAAAAATAGAAAAGAATATATCTTTGAAAAAAAGATAGAGAAAATCTTTAAAAAAATTATTTTCTTATACCTCTACACGAGTCAAATAAGCTTGCATATTTTTGCTGATTAAAAGTATTGGCTATAAGAGTAAATAAATAATTCTAATTAGATGAAGAATTTAATTTATCACGTTCATTGAAATTAAAATACATATTGAAAATCATTATTGTTACTATATTAGTTGTCGAAGGGTATGATATTTGAACGCGGCATAAAATCTGTCTATTTAAATCATTAATAATTTATTAAGAGTAAAACCAGAATAATTTCGAAATTGCCAATTAAAATTTTCACGAAAAGCATTGATATCTTTTGCTATCATGAATTTGAATATATATTTCTACATAGTAAATAGTTTTTTTTTAGAAAATAAATAAATCAAACAATGACATCCTTCCTCATAAAATAATAAAAGAATTGTTATAATAATCATTCAAGTAATATTACACTTTATATGAAAAAATATTAATTTAAGCAATAGCATTTTTAACGTTTTGTCTTTCCAATAATCAATAATTGGAGTAATATCATAAATTTAAAAATAAAGATTTTCTTTTTTAAAGACAAATGAGCTAAAATATTTCGTGCAGGTTTGCGTGGCAGCGGGATACCCTAGTGGTCATGGTCATAAACTCGCGGCCGGTAGTTTTTGTTCAGTCGTAGGTTCGAGCCTTGATGTCACTAAAGTTTCACCGTGTAGCCGGGGCTGATGCATGTTAAATATGTTGAAGTTCTGAGTCTTCCTGTGGCATGTTGTGGAAATTTGGAGATTTAGATGCCAGTTCAGTTGTCGTTCTCGTCACTTGATCGAGGTTCAAAATTACGAGGTCCTTCACCAATAGCCAACATATTACTTCTAATGCGACGTTAATTAAACCAATTAATCAATTTGTGGAAGTCTGAAAAATGGAATGCTAGCTCAATGTCATCTTTGTCACTTGACTATGACTGAAAATTGCGAAGTCCGTCATCAATAGCCTTCATGTTGCTTTTGAACATAACAATAATAATAACTCAATTAATCAAGCTCATATGTTTAATAGTAATGAAACTTATGTAGAAATAATTTAATAAAATTTATTCCACAGTAATTTTTATAGGCTTACTTATATTAATTACATATTAATTTGCATGAATAAGGAATAAATTTCTTGATGAAAAAAATTAATGAAATTCATGTCACAATGATTAATTCTAGATGCATAACCATATTAAAATTCTATAAAATTGTTCGTATGGTATTGAATTAATACCCGAAGGATAAATATACCTAATTTTGTCGGAAAAAAAGTTAATATCTAAATATCAAATTTTAATGAATACACTTTAAAGAATTAATCTTTATGGTAATAAAAGTTTCCAATAAAATGTAATTATAGCGTTGTTGGAACATCCAATTAAAACTAATAAACATATTTAAAGTTATTATATCTTAATGAACTAATAACAGTAGACAGAAATGTGAAATCTCACTTTAAGAAACCTATTATTCTGAGTAAAAAGAAATTTCAATTGAATATTTTTGAAAAATAACAGAATAGTTAAACCTAAAAAGAGCTTCATTTATGCAATATTTATTTATTTGCCAATTTCTGATTGAATAATAATTTTTCTAAAAGAAAATTTATACAAAGAAATTTATCTGCTGCTCTTGAAAATATGATTCATCAGACAGACTTGATTTCTTTTAAATTTGAGTTGAGCGAGAGCAGAAAAAAGTTATTACAACAATGTATTAGGTGTGAAAGTATTTCATCACTGAGTTTCGAAAATTTTTTGGAATAATTAATTTCAAACATATTCAGCTACATCTCAACATAACAAGTATTTAATGTATATGCTGTATTTTATTTGAAAATAGGATAATCCTTAGATTATATCAACTGTTATATATACATATTATCATTCATTATTATATTCTGTGAAAGAGAAAGCAAAATCACAAAATTTAAGAAGCCATCGCTTTCACTATATGAATAATCAGTGTGTAATTCACTGTCGCGGCTCGCTTCTTAGAAACAACAAAAGCTAAAATTAACCTCGCTAACAGTTAACAGAACTCGCTTCAACGATGACAGCAGTTAAAAGAGCTCAATAACTAACCAGAATTCCTTTTGGCTTAGTTATGAAGAGCACTGCAAAAACTAGATAAGTTTTCTTCGGACTGACAGATCGATGTTTCAAATCACCTGTCACTCAAGGTCAATAACCTCTCCTTCGCCTCGGGATTGAAAAATTATCCTACAAAGTGGCGGAAAACACTTTCTCCGCCATGGCACAGAAAACATCATGCGCTAACCCCCGATTCAAATACTAAATGGTGGCAACACAGCGAATAACTACTGGTCACACTTATCCCCGATGCAATAATACACACACACACGTGTGAACCATTCCCTCTTTGTGTCTAATTAAGACACCTACACATAAAGTAATTAATCGCGATTAAATACATACCAGCTTCAGTACACGCGTTGATTAGACCCGTCATGTCAGCTAAAGAGAGCCGATGACGTCAAGGGAAACTACCAAGTGAAACTCAATATAACAAGAAGGGGATGTTTTTCAATTGCAGTTATGGCTGGAAAACAACCTTCTCCAGAAATATCTTTCAGAACGTTCATTTCGTATCATCACGGTGAATACTGGAGGAAGAGTATGCGGCGATTCGCTTCAACGGTGGCAAAATATATAATGCCTAAAAATGAACCCGAGGGGGAATCTTTTTTGGATTAGCTTCAAGAGCACTTCAAAAACCAGACAAATTTCCTTCAGACTCTTACACTGAGAGTTCGAATCGCCCTAGTCACTCAAGGTCAACCGAACACTTTTTCACCTTGGGGTAGCTAAGCTGTTCTCCAGTTAGGCGAAAAACATCCTCTTCGACAAGAGCAAGAAACGAGACCCCAAAAGTGGCGGGAAACAATTTACCACCGAAGCATTTTCTTTCATTTGCTAAAAGTGTTAGAAATTCTAATGAGATCAATTTAATCTCAATGTTTTTAATATATGAATTCGAAATTCTTATGAATATATACGGATGACAAGTAGAAGCTGCTGTAAAATTCTTATATAAAAGAAATTCTTTCACAAATAGTTCAAAGTTATTTAGGTTTGGATCGGCCTGACGATATTCCTTCTAATGTAATAAAATGCGATCGCAGAACGATACATAAATTGAATCTCAATTTTCCATTCCAATCTTAAGTCTAGATTAATTAGTTCTAAAATTGTAAGAAATTGAATGAGGTTTCATTGTCACATATATATTTTCAATATCGCATAAAAACTAATAATGTATGGAATTAAGTAACTTTATCTGCAGACGTTATTTTTACAAATATATTAGCGACCTTAATTAGATTTTCAAAACACAAGATATTTTCTTACATACTATCTTAAATCAAAATATTACAAAAGTCCTCCAGATTTATTATCAGTCACCGGACGCTTATTAACAAGTAGAATTCACGCGAGATATATTAAATGCAATTATAGAATTCATCCTCATGCTATTAAATTTACATTTTTTTTAATATTTATTTATAGGGATATCAAGTTCTTTAAAAAAAATATTGCATTAATTAATCTTTCTTTTTCTTACTGACTTTGAAAGTGACATTTTTGAAATAAAAAATATACGCATTTAACATAAACTTTATATAAATTTAGATAATTGTGTTATAATTAAATAATATTGAAAGCTGTTTGATAATCAAGCATTAACTATTTACATCTTTGCTCAAAATTACCTAATTAAACAACAAATAGCCGGTAATCAGAGCACAATACTAAAAACATAAATGCAAATTCTGAAACGAAAAGGAAAGTCTTATTGCAACAAGAATCTATATCAGCTGATCTAATGGTCATGGAAAAGAATATAAAATATTGTTTGAAAATGAAATATGAATGAAAAATATTGTTTTTTGTATAGTGTTCTCAACCATTACGGATATCAAAGAAAATATTTACAAATACACCTATAGTAAGAAAATCTGTAATCTAGTGGTCACTTGAAAAATGATGCTGGATTTATGAGTTAAGGTATTGTTAAATGGGTTTGGAAAGCTTTTAAAAATGTTTAATGATTAAACACTATTTGAAGGTTAATAATTTTACTATTTACTCTAAAAATAAAAGATTTCCAACTGAAATTATAATTCTTTCGTGTTCTATTACACAAAACGACGACCACCGTCATAGCGCTGACCACTTGAGATGAGTTGTAGAGCCAACTATTCTGATCTTGATCAATGATATTCTCGAGCACGATGTTTACTTACAGAATAAAGTCTCATTTTTTTCTCTTCACTCTTCTTAAATAACCATCAAGTGAATGACAAAAAACGCAGAATCCTACTAAAAATTCGTGTTCCAACCATTTTTAATTGTAAAAATATAAACGAGCAAGTACGTGGCATGTCAACAGCCAATTTTGTGTCGGTGTGAGGAAATTTCAAATGGAATACTGTCATGGTCTTTGATACATTTGCGGACGTTATGGGTTGATAGCAGCTATATAGCTTCTCTTGTAGATCATTTGCAACCATCATGTCATGCATTAACTCAGACGGCAGCTTTCAGTATGACAATACATCACTGCTCAGGTCGGCAGACATGACCTGTCAGAGCCTTCCTCTGAAACTGGCATCATGAATCGGTCTCGATTGCCGAATTTAAGCTCAATAGACCACATGTAGAAGCAATTCAACATGCCGTCATTGGTAGGGCTCCATGCTTAGAGCGAATTATCCACTAACAGCAGCAGTTATTCGACAATAGCTCTAATATTAGCGAATATTAGAGTGGGGAATACTGTTATACATGATACGATGTATATAATATATATCTTGCATTTAGAGGCTTCGTGTATTCCATATTGATATGTTTAAATGCCGACAAATGATTTTTAGAGGATGTAATAGAACAATAGCGAGTATAATTAATTTTTTCCGTTTGTGTAATTTTTAATTTGAAAAGATAATCATAGGATTGCAGACTATGATATTTTATTATTTTTCTTCTGTTAAGAATCAATGTTTAACCACACAAATTTCATTTGTAATTCGTTGAAGATCTTAAATTACTTGAAGTATACTAAGAAAAATATTAAGGTTCTAGCAATTCAAATCAATACACAAAGTAAATCATATAACTCGATAAACTTTCATTTCTTTTTAACCAAAGAAGTGCTAGTTATAAGTAACAGTTGTTGATGTTATTATTAAATGCGACGTAGATCTATCAGCTCTTGAAGTAGAATAATTGTTTATACAAATTATTTAGCTATACGTTCAATCACTTTAAGTTATCAGTCTTTTTTTTTTTTTTTTTTTTTGTCAGTCATGAGATTAACAAAATGCAACTACTGTCTCTGATTCCAGTGTTCGGTATAAACAATTTCAAAACTCCATGATTCATATAAATTTCCTACACAAATACTAACAAATTTTTTAAAAAGCTGTAGTTTCCGTTTTTAAAATAAAGGAGATAATAGTATCGTCGTATATATGAGATATATGAGATGTAGTAAACACCTCTTGACTCAGCCTCCATAAAAGAAACTAAACAATAATTTTGATTTAAATTGACACCATTCTATCGTGGTCAAGCCACCTTATTTTGAGCCAGGATCAAGTACTAAGAATGGCATCTCCCTCAGCCAATTTCTCATTCTCATAACTTCCACGTCTCACTACATGAGGCTCAGCTACCTTTAACAAGCTCATCTCCTTTTAATCTGTTTTATTTCTTGGATAAAACCAACACGCAAGCTGAGAATCGCTTGTTAGGAGTTCGAGACCTAACATGCGATACAATATTGGGACGCTAATGAAACATAAGCCGAATTTAATTGTATTAAATACAATTATTCTTATTTCATAGAATAAACAGTAGAAAATTCATTCATATTTATTATCATTGTTCTTCAATGATAATAAATAACAATAATTTATTATCACTGTTCTTCAATAATAATATGTAACAATAATTTATTATCACTGTTCTTCAATAATAATAAGTAACAATAATTTATTATCACTGTTTTTCGGTGGCTGAGGTAGCCGAGTAGTCATGACGTCGAGCTCGAGGCCGATGATGTTCCACTAGAGTCACAGGATGGAATCCCGATTCCATTAAAGTCTCATCGTTTAGATTTTCTGATTCATTGGAAATCTGGCGAGATTAAGTCCTCACATAGGCCTGGTGAAGATGAAGGGGATGGGGTGTGAACTCAGATGTAATTATTGTCATCTAACAATGGCTCAAAATTACGAGGCAGACAGGTGATAAGTCAGACTTCTATCTTATTTTTGAACCACCAGAAGCTTTCTTCTTGCCTATATTATTTTTTTGAATTATTTCATGGATCTAATCAGGCCATGTTGAGAAACAAGAACACTATTTTTAAACAAGCAATTATGTATTGCATCTTTAAAAGTGGATTTTTAAATAATTAAAATTCTTTCTTCTATATATATGACAAATAATGAATTTGGATGAGACTTCAGCATATGCGATGAAAAAAGCTAATACTATTTATCAATGATGAGTTTTCTAATAAATTATTATTATGTATCCTAGCTTTTAACATATTTTTTATAGAAAAGAATGTTCATTCTCATAACGCGAACAAAATTCAAAAATTTTCTGTACAATTCGAGGTTGAAACCAACTTGTTAAAAACATAGGAAACATGATCTGAAGAAAGTTTAAACTGCATTTACGGAAGAACTTATCTACTTTGATAGTATTTAATTTGTTATAATTGGTTTACAAACTAATAAAATGTAAAAATAGGATCTTTCATGTGTAGAAACATGTATTATCAAAATTGAATACCAGAAAAAAGTTCCAAGAACACCAGATAGGAAAAAAGCATTCAAAGGTTCACAAGTCTTATTTAAAATAAGAATGAAATAGGGAGAAAGGAACTTTTTTTGTCTGTAATTTCATTATTCAGGAATAATTATTGTTCATCTAAAATTTGTTATTTTTTACATTATTAACATATATTTTACTAATGATTAAAGAAATATAGGTTTAAAATTTATTTAGGGTATAAGTGGATTCAGTTAATTTGTATTTTGAGATTAACCTTACTATAGAAATTCTTTATAACAATATATAATTTCTTTATCACAATAATTTCTATCTAATCTATTTCTTTATTAGTAATAATAATTTCAGTAATTTATTTATTTGAAATAATAATTTTAGTAATTTATTTATTTGTAATAATAATTTCATTAATCTATTTCTTTAATTTTATTAAAAACAATAATCTTTTTTTTTTCAGATTGCCTCAGATTTTTATAAATAAATAAATTAAATAATTAATTAATAAAAATAATATTTGTGAACAATTTTGTTTAAATTATTATTAACTTCCTAAAAACTGTGTTTAGATGAGGAACATTAACAGATTAAATTATACGTTATTGGAAATAAGATATTTAAACAAAAATGACCAGACTTATTTTTCTTTGTACACGAATAATACTTGTAACTTATTTGAATTATACGAAATAGGTAACATTTTATATATTTAAGCAGAGCAATGAAAATAATGAAGTTTAGAGCAATTTTCTATGTTTTTGGTGTAAAGTATAAACTTCTTTCAGGACTTTGAATATTCATAAGAATATTATTAGATAGTATTTCGAAATCAAACCGAGTATTTTCATATCCAGTAAAACTCATTAAATTAAGCGTTTTATTTCTATACAGAAGATAATTTAACAAAACTAAACTTTTAAAATATTTTTTACAACATAAAATGTTTGATAACAGAACAAATATCTACTTTATAAAAATGATCGTATTTCGTCAAAATTCTTTTAGTATATAACAATTCATTAAGTTGTTCTTGCATAATGTTTTTACTGAATTTTCATTCCATATGAATATAATTGAATAAATTTCTTGTCTACGTATTAGTTTTTAAAATTTACGCATGATTATAGATTTAGCGATGACATTTATTTATTTTTTCTAATTTTTTAATGTTCCGTTTCTATTTCAAATTTTCTCCAAATTTTAGTATAGATTACAAAAAAAAAAAAAAAAAAAAAGAGCCTTGTGATTTTTTTTTTTCTCTTTAGAATATTTTTTTAAAAAGTTTTCTACTGCTATGGTTTTTTTTATTGGGTTTTAAAACATATCTTTCTACTTCTTTTGTTATTTAGTTTAAATGATTTTGTTTTTGATTCACTTTTCCTCAGGTTCCGTGGCTCAGCACTGTTTTGCGTGTTTTTTTCTAAGACATTTTGATAAAGGAACTGACTTGATAAAGACTGAAGCATCCTAATTTTACATTTGCAGATTTTTATTCTCTATTTGAAATAATCGAATAACAAAAAATATGTTTGATTAATCATTTAATGCAGCTGTGTTTCCAAGAAAAAAGGGAATTTAAAATTTTAGAGTTACATCAGTCAGATACATTTTTATTGCGTTTATAAAAATATAATGCTTATTTCAGTATTACTACTCAAACTTCCGATTGAATAAATTATAGAAAGCAAATAAACTGTAACAGCAACAGATACGAAAAATTCTAAGTACGACCATTTTTTCTTGTTTTTTTTTATGAAATGATGTTTCCAAGAAATTCTAAGAATGATAATTTTATTTCTTATATGAAATGATGTTCATCTCTTCATTGGCGTGATGTAAATGTTAATTATATTTTTAATTAAGTTGTTCCTTCATTCTTTTTGCACAGTTGAAATAATGAAAAATATGTGTTTTGAATTATGACAGTGGAAATAATTTTTAAAAAAAAAATTGTTAAAGAAAAATATTGAATTGAATATAATCTGTGTGTAACAAACTTATGTTTTTATAAAAATAATCATGCAGTTCTTAAAAATGTCATGATTTTATTTCCAATATAGTTATTTTAAACGACCCTTGACCAAAATAATAATAAAAAAAATTTAAGTTCTTTATTCAACAAAAATGCCCAGAATATTTATCCCCACAAATATTTATTCCCAGTTACAAATATTCTGAGCACGAATCCTTAAAATCATGGATATTTAGTTATAATTAAATTATTCAAAACATTTACATTCTCTTTTTTCAATAAGACACTGGAGACTTTTTTAAATAAGCTTCGTAATGTTTTTAACCTTGAATTATTATCTATTGAATTCTTATCTCATATTATATTTGATTAATTATAAACGATTAATCTAAACTTATAATAAATACATAAAAAGAATTCAAAACTAATTATTTTGAAATTTAAATTCAACCAATCACAACAAACGATCATTTTCATCAGACAAAATTATTTTCAATCTATTTTCATTTCCAAAATCAATGATTTATACAGCAATGTATGAGAATTCTCTTTAAAACTCTCATTTATTATGTTCTTTTTTTTTAAAAAAAGTTTCGTATTACTCAAATTGATTTCTAGTTAAGTTATATTTTCAAACTTCAAACTCCTTAAAGGTCTTATATAATTTATTTCACACCACCAATTTTATTTATTTTATATCATATTTTTTTTCCCTTATATTTTTATAGAACTACATTTCCCATATACAAAATGAAACTAGAGAAATCCTACTCATTAACAGTCCTGGAAACTCAAACATTAGGCGGCCGACATGCAAAAGAAAAAAGTATTGAATAAGAAGGAAGGAAAATTTCCGTTGAAAAAAAGTAAAATCACTTGAACTTGTCTTGAGACATATAAGGGATCCAGAAAATTCTTCCATGCTATGCAGCCAAGGATGGGCATTAGGGTGCTGACAGATATATTTTCTGTTAAGGGGAAAGAGGATACATGCAGAGTCTAATTGTCATAGCGAGCATTAATCACCCAACGCCGCTGAGAATGAATCTCTTTATTCTTTTTCTTTTTTTTTTTTTCGTCATCATCTTTCTGCCCGTCATGGTTGATAACTTTATTTTAAATATTTTTCGTCTAGCTTTAAAAACGGTAGCTTCACGTTTTATCGTTTCTGAGAGAGAGAGTGAGATGATGATGATGATGATGATTTTTTTTTTTTTTGAAGCGTAAGTTTTTGCATTAATTTTACCTCTGGTGGTAATTTTTCAGGACTTTCTACCCTTCCACATCGACAAAACCGTGGAATGCCGAAAAGATATGGGTGAGGTTGGGAAAGTGAAATAACCAAAGCTCAAACTGTGATTTTTTTTTCATTTCAACCATGGGACTATTTTCTTCTTTTTTTTCCTTTTAACATACATATAGGGAAATGTTTCTATAAATCATTACGGGTGGTGTACCATCGTTCTCCACCCTCATCCCTAAATATAACTGGCAGTACGCCTGATGATCTTTGTTATGGGTCCTGAACGTTTCTAATACAGTTTTAATGTTCTGTGATAGATTTTCTTCCTTCTTTTCCCTTTTGCTTCAACTAATGCTCAACTTTATGATGACGACATCGTAATGAATGAATTTTTCCTTCTTCCCCCCACTTGCTGGCTTGATGATTATTCGCTTCGTTTGGTCTCGACACTATATTAAAATT
>BMAW01040680.1:848552-884694 GCA_019974015.1 Nephila pilipes | reverse complement strand
AAAAAAAAAAAAAAAAAAAAAAAAAAAACTGACAAATTTTAAGATGTATTTATTTTAAAAAGCGTAATAAAAATTGTGTTATCCAAAATTACCTTTATTATGCAGGGTAATGCAAAATGAATAAAGCTATTACAAACAACTATAACTATTTAATGGAAAAGAATTTATCGATAACATTAACACAGAATGTAGACGGAACTTCAAAATTTTGTATACATACGTCATAGATGTTCTATGTAATTTCTCTTAGTCACACGAACAACATCCAGGCGGTAGTCGATTTCACGCCATACATTCTGGGACCTTTATGCAGTCACCGACGCAAGCGCATTACAACGCATGCCGACGCGACGCATGCCCATGCCATTTTTATTAATAAAATGAGAGAAAAAAAATTCAGCTAATTCAAAACAACGGAGATTTAATTTAGATCGAGTAATGTCATAATTTTAAGGAAGTATTTTAAAATTAAATGGTTTTTTTTTTTACAATTCAGGGGTAACTACGAAGAAAATGATGGGCATAATCAGGTAACTTTCCCTTTTAAACCAGGCCACAATAGCCTAGTGGTCATGATCGCGGGCTTGCGGCTGACAGCTTTCATCGAATCGTGGGTTCAAGTCTGTGATGCCACTAAAGACCAACTGTGTAGCCGGTGCTTATGCATGTTAAATCTGTTGAGGCTCAAAGCCCCCCCCCCCGGTTGACGTGGTATGAAATTTAGGAAAGGAGGTGTCATCTTCGTCAATTGACCGAGGCTCAAAATTACAAAGGTCTGTCGAAAACCCTCGTGTTGCTTCTAGCGGAACTTTAATAAAATCAACCAAACCAAACTCTTTTAAACTAAATATCTATATCATTAAAATTTTTTGCTTGCTTCTGACTTAATATGTTTTCTTTTGCTTCATATATATGATTAAATTAAATAATATATAGGAAATAAAAAGAAACCGCGTTAAATCTAAACACGCTACAATGCATATTAAAATGAAATATTTGAAACCATTTCAAAAGATTGATTGAAATGGTTTCTTAATAAAAGGTGATCGAATAAAAAATATTATCTGACTTTAATCTAATTATATCCATAGAACAATTTTTTTTCTTTATTGTTCATTTTATGATAAAAGGGAATTTCTAAGAATTTGATAAATCTGAAAGAACTGACCTAAACCTTTCCCCTACGCTAATATAACACTGCAAACATTTCCCCAACTTTTTTTTTGTCTCCGTGTAACACACCACTTAAATAGATTAAACAATTTCAGGGGCTTAAAAGTCGCTCATTAGGATTATCTTAAAAATAAATTCAGGAATCGAGGGAAAAAACTTAACCAGCTTTTTCCTCCTTCTGATTTATCCCTGCCTGATACCTCCTGGATAAATATAACGTAAGGTATTAGAGTTCTCAACATTAATAACAACGGGAATATTTAATGAAAGGATTTAGGGGAAAACTTTCCAATTATTCCTCTTCTTTTTATACGGGGTTGGAAGAGAGTTAATGACATTAGGCCTAACGAAGGATTAGCGGTGAAGGTGTACCAGAGAAAATGGGAAAAAAACTTTTAAAAATGCTAATTGCATATACTCGCTATTTCCTTACACTTGTATGTTCCCGAATAATGTAATTATACGAAGCTCCACTTTTCCAGGATCTCCCTTTTTCCATTTTTTTTCACTCTCATTTTCCACCGTGTTTTCTGTAAGAGAATTACCTGCCGTTTGGGTCTTTAGTATTTAGAGGTGTTGCGCATAAAATACATTCGGAAGAAAATTAGAAATGGCAAATTACATTTTAAGTCCGAGTTTAAAAGGGAAAAAAGGAGTTGAGATTCATACCAGGAAATGCTTTTGTCCAAGAAAGTGTTTGCTTTCATGCGTGACTTAATTCAAATTGTATTTGGTACTTGTAAATGCGTACAGCTTAGAAAATTAGAATTTAAAAATAACTGAATAAATAAAAAAGGAAACACGGAAAAAAGATAGAATTAAGAAGTTTCACAAATTTACAATTCAAAAACAACTTCTTTACTTTAGTAAATGGTAATATTCTTTTATAAATTAAATTTCACAAATAATTTTAGAATAAAGTTTGAAAAAAATAAGGAATATATACATATAGAATTTCTTAGCTGAGTTATAGACAAAGTTTTATGTATAGAATTGAACTAACAGAAAATTAATTTTGATTTTTTCGAGGACTTTGAATAAAACTATCATGAAAGTATTGTTAACCAAACAATCAGAAATAATAATAAAAACTATAATTAGTTCGGTCTTTTTATATCTAATCTTATATCAAATGTTTTGGAACCTTGTTTTACAATGACTCTCCTAAAATAAAAGCTGATCTAAATTCAAAATAATATTCGTGTAAAGAATCAGTGACAAAAAGGAATATTAGGTATCTTTATTACAAGTTACCTTCATTAGATCTGAGTATAATCTTCAGTCAGGCCTATTTAAGAAAACTCACATATAAGTTTCAAAGAATGAGTAGGAAAAATCTCCGTATAAAAAATAAAGTTCTGATAACAAAAATTCATCGATTCTTATAATGCGTGTTAAATTCATCGATTCTTATAATGCGTGTTAAACTCGTAAAATACAGAAATGTTATTCACTTCAGAAAATTCAATGATGTTTGAGATATGTGACATATGTTCAAATCTACCAGAAAGTTCTATCAGTTTTTGAAGTGAAAAAATAACATATTTTTTATACATTTAACAATATATATTGTACAATATCAATTTCCAACGTTATTTATGGCTTCTGGACAGCATGATGATAAATTGTTTCGAGAAATCATTTTCGTGAAATGTCTAGTCCTTAGAAAACTTAAGTACAGCTCGTTTGACATCTGTTTCTGTTTTGAATCTTTTTCCCATCAAAAATTTTTGCAAGGAGATAAACTGGTGATAATTGGAGGGTGCTAGGTCTTGGACCTATGTCGGATCCGAATGAATTTTTCGGTCTAGCTCTGCAATTTTCTGACGAGTTGTCAAAACAAAACATATGATCTGGCATTATTATGATCAGTTTGATGCGCTATTGAACACTTCAGGGCTATTTTCTCTGAGCGCTATGTTTAAATCACCCGTTTCTTAACAGTTTCTCTCCGAATCGAGCTTTCTATTAGGTTTCAAAAGCTCTAAACATATTGGTCCTTAGACGACTCGCTACATACACAGAATTCTCTTATTCACACTCAAGCTCGATTTGGAAGAGGAGAGAGCTGGTTTTCCGGGTTCCTAATATGCTCTTTTTGTAGATAATCCATTTTTCATCACGAGTTATCATCCGGACCAAAACGGATTAATTTTTGTTTCAATCCAGTAGAGATGTGTATATTGCGAATTTATTTATTTAGCAATTTTTTTTCACGAAACATTCCTTTGGAATATTTATAGACCAATCGCAGTAATGACTTAAATTACGTTCAACTATAAATGCTCTCTATACGCGACACTGAAAATGCTACACCAAGAAGGAGTGACTAAAAAATTATACAAATTTTAGGGAAGACGCACGTCACAGAGTTATGCGAATATTGTGAAATTCACAGTTTTCCAGTGCACGTTGAAGACGATAAAGGGGAAGGAATCTGCAGAATATTTAATGTTCGTGTCGTTATTTCTGCTAGGAAAATCCTCGAGGAAAATTTATTTCCACGAGAAAGAACGCTTTTAAATACAAAAAAATGCCAAGTTGTCTTCAACAGATGCAGTTCCAGGAGACAGATGATTTTACGAAATGCGTGGTGATCGGACTGAGAAGGGCAGGTTGGCTGTACAGAATATTACCGGGCTCGAGAGATGTGGACGACGAAATGGCGCAGCGTCGTGTTCTCAGACGATTCATGCTTCTGTTTCTCCAATGATAGTCACCGCGTACGTGTAGGGAGTCGACGTGGAGACAGGTCCAGTCCGGCAGTAATTGTGGAATTCCCCACCGCTCGACAACACGGTATCAGGGCTTTAGGTGCAATTGCGCATGATTCCAGGTTACCTCTAATTCGAATTCAAGGCACTATGACGGCCCAATGATACATGGATGATGTACTGTGGCCGGTGATACTCCTCTGCATTCAGAGGGTGCCTTATTCCCTTTGTCAACAGATTACGCCCGACCGTATGCTGTTCGCATCAGCCAACTAGCTCTGCAAGGTGTACAGATTTTTTCCTGGCCACCATTCTCTCCTGATCTCTCACCAATTGAACACATTTTGGATGTGATTGGACGCCATTTGCAGACCCTGCCACGCGTTTAGAAGACGAATTGTGGCTCATAGTTGATAGGGAACAGAGAGCCATTCCTTAGGACGCCATCCGCACTCTCATTGACTCTGTACCTAGACGTGTTGCTCGTATATCGCCATTCACGGAGGTCTTACAACCTACTGAAGAGACGCTTTTCTCTCTCTGAATTAGGCATATATTGTTTCGAAATAAAGATCACTTATTGTCCGTTGCTGTCTTTCTCTGTTTGCCGAGTATCATCCCTTTCTAGCCACTTCTTCTTGATGTTGCATGTTCAATGGCACGAAGTATATCATTAGATGTATCAAAAATATATAATTTTCTTTCACTTTCAAAATTTGTAGAGCTTTCCTATGAACTCAATATAAATATATATCTTTGATAAATATGCTTTTTAAAGGTGTTTTATTTTTTTAAGAATTTCTCTCTCTCAACATGAGAAATTCTTAATTTGAAATATAAGGACAGTAACATCACTTTAGTCCGGCATTCGATAGATCGGCACATTTTGCGGTCCTCCAATTTTGCTTGCAATTTCGTCAAGCGTTTATCTGTCAGCTTTCATTTCAGTATAGTGCTTATTTTTTTAGCGGGTTAAACGTCACATTTTCGCTACATTACTACTATGTACAAATAGAATATTGTTCAGTAAAATGTTTTGGTTCTAACAAGTTCTTTAAAGGCCAGTAAAACGATTAACCGTAAGCATGCGACTAGAGTAGCTCGTCACAACTAAATTATCAATGCAATTGTAGTAATCTTTCTTTTGAACTAAGTTTTTTTTATGAATACAAGAATATTCAATTAAATTAATGGTCAATTCTGGTATATAATTTTGTAATATTCAGAAAATAGAAATATTTTATTAGATATTTATATCATCTATACAGGTTCAGAATGTGCGTAAACACATTAATTACATGTTTCAATGACTTGAACTTTAATTAGAGAGACTTATCTTTGGTATCTCTGTTAAAATTATATTGACTCTCGATAACCCGGAACAATTGCTAATCCGGTAAGGTTGTGGTTCCGAACGAACCCGATTGATATTTATTATATTTCTATCCCAATTCTCGAAATGATAATTTTATACTCATAGCATATTACTAAATTTTAAAAGAAGAATTATTATATACCTATTAAAAAGGGTGATTATTTAATTTAAAGTAAATACGTCCTTAAATTGATGGATGCAATCATCTTAATATGTTTTGATTTTTAAATATATAACTTGACAGATCATTTTCCTTATTACATGTTATTATTTTCAAGCAAGTACAAGTAATGTTCCTTTTGGATTTTAAATCATAAAAATACATTTTCTAGGGATTAATAATGATATATATTTGTGTTAAAAATGCTTTGATAAAACGAAATTTTTTTCAAAATCATCTATTTTTTTAAATCAGTAAGTTTTTACATACATGTAGAGTCAAATATGGAAATATTGAGCGAAACGCCCGTAAGTGTGAACCCACATTCACACGCTCAAAATATTTATAATTTAAATTGAGTTATTTAAATTATAACTATGTATTGTAAATGGTTTAATATGCATGTTTGTGCGTTAAATTGATTCAAATCGTGCAAAAAAATCGCAAAATCATTTCATCATTTTTATCCAATAACAGTGAACAAATTATTGTTAGTGAAAAATACTTAGATAATATACTCTTCAGAATTTGTTTCTCTTTACGACAATATCTCGAAAATAAATCAGAAATGAAATTTTTCATAAAATTCAGCTTTATGTTGAATCCCAAATTTTGTTTTTTGAATTGAATCTTATTTTTCATTTATAATAGTCCTCTATTAAATTTGGTTATCTTTTTTAGTTGATAATATTCATTCTATGTCTTATAAAAGTACAACATTAGACATTTATTGTATGGAGCATATTGAATTTTCTAATATCTTTTTATTGGCGTACAACTGACTTACATTCTGACTTACAACTGTGAAAACATTATTTCATACCATTTACATTTACTAACAGTTAAATAAAATTATGAAGGAAATTAGACATTTCTTCATTATATGTAGTTTGTTATTAAGACAATCACCCTCTACCCAAAATGTACCAATTCTAATATGTCGTTAATAATTCTCGTCACTAACCGAGGTTCAAAGCGATGAGGTCCGACGCAAATATCCTTCGTGTTGCTTCTGAATACAATCAATAATATATAATCTGATACTGCACATAATCCTGAATTATCTTCCCCTTACGCTTTCATAAATAAATAGTACTAAAACTTCATTTTTTTTTCCCTGGAATATTTCAGTTTCTTTCATAATGCAATTTTATCTAAGAGTAGTAAGCGCTGGATATAGGGTACGGAAATGACGTCATACTTTTCTGAAAATTATTCTCTCTCAAAGAAAGTGACGTTATTCATATCTATTGGTAGACGAGGTGTTTTCTAATCTTATCTGGTATCATAATGGCACAGATATGATAAAGAATAGAGATTTTATCCTTTGTTGCTGCATGTCTCTTATAACTCAATCAAACAATGTAAAGAATCGAAATGACGTTGCATTGTACGCAAATGAAATGAAATGAAATATTTTAATTTGAATACATTAGAAGAGTTTTTCTGCGCAAAGCTGTTGTATCAGATATTACTATTTCATACAAATTTTTCGTTTCAGTTAGTAGAACTAATAGATTGATTTGTTTAATTAAAAACTTTAATTCATGGAATAATTAAATTTATCAACAGTTACGTTTATTAAAAAACTATTTATAATGTTATTATTTGAAAATCAAGTTACAACTCTTTGCTAACAAATTTTATATGAACAGGAAATGAATTTAACATATTTTTCCTACATTCACTACACTTTTTGAAGATAATACAATCTTCTTTAATATGAAAATCTAGAAATATTCAATGAGCTTATTTCTTAAAATCGTTTTGCAGTAAATGTTTTTTTCCCTATAAGGTTTTTAACTATAATTTTTCTTTAATGATTACCTCCTTTATTTTTTATCATTATTTTTTTCTTTCATTTATCTTTTCAAAAACTCACTTCTTTTTTTCTTACATTCGCTATAATCTTCAAGACTAACAATCCATTTTAATATTAAATCCTATAAATAATCAATAATTTTTTTTCTTACATTGTTACAGCCGATACGAGTTAATTTTTTTCATGCATGCATTCTTTGCTAACAACATTTCGTTTAGTTAAGTAAATGAATTACCTGAATTAACATATTCTGAAATAGTTACATTGAAATGCTTAATATAAAAAAACCTTAAATTAAGAAATAATTATAATCAGCAACATTATATGTAAATGTATTGAAAAACTGTTTATATTGTTAATAATACTTATTTTGAATTTTATGTTAGAAGGCCTACAACATTTCCATTTTAACAAAAGTTTTATATGAACAGGAAATAAATTTAAGTCTTTTTTTTACCCTTTCAGATGCAGAAAATGTATCTTTGGGATGCTTAACTCAATCGGGCTTTTATCCGCAGTTTGGCTGAAATCTATTTTGAGACAGAACATCGGTTTTACACTTGCCCAAGAATGTCCCCCATTCAGTCAGACTATTTATTTAAAAATTAATAACATTTCACTAAATTTATTTCACTAACATTTCTTTCTTTCTGTATTATTTTCTGATGCACGAAAAGGAATTGAAGCTTCTTTTAACACAAAGTTTGAAATTCACAGTGAACTTTACCTTCTTACATAAACATGATTAATCTACATTTCAACTTTCAAAAAGGTCTGTAATGGTTATACTACTTTCTTCAAGATTTAAATTTTTTTTTAACTTCGTTTTATAATTTCTTATACCTGAATATTTTGCTATTTTGAAGTATTACAATTTCTATAAATTCTTTTTTTACTACATACTTATTAGATTCCGTTTTTCAATTTCACATAAAAAAAAATACACGTTGGTAATGTGAAATTTGTTGGATTTTGTTGATTTTTGAAACTTCGGTTGGTTTAATTAACGTTACATTAGAGGCAACACGAGGGTTATTGGCGACGGACCTCGTAATTTTGAGCCTCTATCAAGTGATGAGGACGACACCTGAGCTAGAAGCCTCTTTTCCTAACTTCCACACCACGCCAATGGGCTTTGAGTCTCGACAAATTCTTACGTGTATCAGTCCCGAATACACAGCGGGTGTTTTGTGGCACCAAGGCTCAAACCCCCGACCCCGATGAAAACCCCCGACTCGAGGCTGCGAGCCCGCGAGCATGACCACTAGGCTTCCGCAGCCACGTTGAATTTTGAAAATTGTCGGTAGACAGGATTTATACACTTCAAATTTATATTCTAGAATTAATGTTGTTATGTTTTATACTATATTGTTGTTATGTTTTTTTTATTTTTTATTTTCTATCATTAAAATATATTCTTAACCATTTTTTATTTTTCTAATATTGACCAAAACATTTCGTGTATTTAAGTAACAAATTTATTTTCTAACATTAAATTTATGTTCAAATTAAATTTTTTTCCTGATATTAAAAATATTATGTTTTAAAATTTAATTTGTAACTATAAAACGAAAACCAGTATTTTTTAAAATTTACTGCCTATCACTGAAAAATGTATTTTTAAAGTTTCATTTTTAACATTAAAATTATTATGCTTGAAATTTCCATTCTAATATTAAATTGTTAAGCATTACATTATTTTATATCATTAAAAAATTATGATCAATTTTTTTTATTTGTTTAACCTTATGGGAAAAATGTTACGATTTAAAATATTTATTTTCTAATATTAAAAATATTGTTAATTAAAATGAATTATAAAGATTTGTCAACGTTCGAAAAGACAACTTTTCAAAATATTGTATCATAATCCTAAAATATGCAACATATAAATTAGTTATAAAGTCGAATAGTAACTCAATAAAAAAAAATTAAGTAAAACAAACATATTTATTTAAAATATTTGATTAGTAGCAACATACATTTGTATTGCATTTTAAACCGTGATAGACATGGTTGTACTGAGAAAGATTTGTCTACATTATTTGACAATTGAGAATTTTTCTGTATGAACTCCGCATCCAATTGATCGAAGATCAAGAGGTTCAAGGTCAAGATCACCATATGATTATTAATTCATTTCATAGCTCTAAGGTAAACTCTCGTGATTGAGTTAAGTTGCATAGTTATGAAAACAGAAATTGCATTCAAACATGTTATATAGTGAAATTTTTAAATACTCTCACAAAAATTCTATCAATGATGTTATGAGCAGTGATTCAACTTCTGCAATGATAATCCCAACAAAGTCTGGAGTTACGTTTTAAAGCTTCTTATTCTGACATACCAACAAAAGCATATTTGAAGAGATATTGCACTTTCCGTAACTTTTTCTAAAATGTGTAAGAATTTACTCCATTTAAATTTGTTTTAAACACATACATATGAGATTAATTTATGGGAAAAGTCATTTTTCGCGAAGAATCTTTTGTTAAATAGTATCACCTCTTAACATAGTAGAAAACACTTATGATTCTTGTATGATGAGAGATTTTAGAATTAATGACTTATCCAAACATTTTGTTTCATTTATAAATTTATAAGGTGTTGCCAAAGAAGAGCTGTTAAAGTAAAACCTTATTTTTTGGTAGAAAATAGGTACCTACGAGGATAGTTTTTGTAATGACGAAGAGGAATCTGCACAGGTTGAAGAAATATTTCACAGCTCTTTAGTTTTCCCTATCTAGCGAGAAATGATGTTGAAGAATAGCAATTAAATCAAATGTTGGATATTCTTTTGTATTTATATTGCAATGAACTCGCTTTAGTGAAAAACTTTTAGAAATCAGAGCTCACTTCAAATTTTTAATAATAGAAACTTCAAAAAAGTGTGAAATTTAAATAAATTTTGACAGAAAATGTTTCTGGTACAAGAGAGATAAAGCAAGGTGAAAATGTAAAATGAGATTTGCGAAAAGTAATCAATTCTATGAAGAACTTTACAACAATACTGGTTTCTCATTGGTTTATTAATTAAGAAAGTAGTTTGATGGAACAGATTAACACATTTTTTCACTCGCGGAATGTTGAAATGAGTGTAATTTGGTTCTGTTGTCAATAATGCTGCAATTACATGCCCATAGAATGTTTATACATTCTATTTCATGCTACTTAGTAATGCCTTATCAATTCTGAATAATCCTGTAACGTGATATCAACAATTTCTCGTCTAAACACGTATTCCAATATTTATTTTCGATTTTTTAAAAATTTCTTTATATTTTTAAAGCATTGAATAATATTTAATGCAGCTGTCTTTCGTGGATAAGTAAAAAAAAAGTTTCTAATTATACAGATTAATACAGTTCTTATTAATTAAAACGAAAAAAGTATATGAAATAATAATACCCAATGCGATATCATTGTGTGGAAAAAAAGTACTTCTAATTTATTCATTTAATATAGCTGTGTTAATTAAAATGAAAAAAAAATTACATTAAATAATGATATCCGATGCGTCAGGTTTGTGCGGAAAAATTCAAGCAATCTCTATTCGTTGTCATATCAGTACCACTAGGATGCCAGATAAGATTAGCATGCACTCCGTTTATCAGTAGATATGAATGACGGTACTTTCTTTGAGAGAGAATAATTTTCAGAAAAGTATGACGTCACTTCCGTACCCTATATCTTCGAGCTTTCTACTTCTAAGTTTTCCTTCGATGTTTTAATTTTTTAAATTCCTAATGAGTGTGAATAGTACAGGTTCAAATATATTTTAATAACGTAACTTTAAGGCCTTTACAGTTATATTGGATCAAGAGAAAATTTACCAGTAATTAAATTCACAATGTTTAACGTTTTTGACGGTAGCGGAGTTATTACGACTCTATGTAAAACTGGGTATCGCATTATTGGATTATTATTCGCCTTATTATTTAATGTGTTTAAGAACAAGGATATATTTCTCTGAATCATATTTTTCCGCTCATTATTTTAATTATAACCTTTTAATTTCCTCCACAGAATTATTTTATTCATCTATGTTTGTGGGAGAAGGCCTCCATCAAAAGGGTAGTCCGCTTAAAAGCTCGCATGACATTTACTTTATTGTCAATGGGACAAAAAAAATTCAAGAATAAAAACATTAGATATATTACATGAAGACAGCTTTAAGAATCGTTCATAATTATTGTAAATTTACCGACTTTTTCTGTAACAATTAATTCAATAGAACTTTCAAAACAAAACTTATATCCGAAAATTACCGGGATTTTTTTTAACTGTAAATATAGAATAAAAAACATTTCCAATAATACATTTTTTATTCTTGTGTACGATGATAAAACAAATGGAAATAAATTTCAATGTGAACTTAAATATTAGAAATAAAATCCAGCAATTTTACAAGAAGTTATAACAACTAATAATACATAAATACTTTTCACAATAAAAATAAATATGAAATATATAATTAAATGCACAATCTATGAGTCAATATGTCTTATAAAATATGCAAGAAACATAAATGATCAATATTTTGGTCTCCTCACAGCGAATTAATTTTTATACAAAATAATAGTAACATAGAAAAACTATTTCACATTCCGCGTTTATTGACATACTAATTATTAATTAATCGCAAGCTTTTGAAATATATTCCTCTCGTGTACTTTCCTGTTTAAAATGCTTCTGTACTTGTTTAACGTTTTTATTAATATCTTCTTTTTCTTTTTTGTTCCAGAAGTAGAATATTATGTTATATTTCAGTTTTTCTATTTTGATCAGTAAGTTAAGCTTCTCTTCCATTGTATTTTTGGAATCAGCAACATTTAGTATATCTGTTTCAGTCTTGTTAATCGTAGAATGTGTATCGTTTTTATTGCACAGATATATCAATTTAATCAATTCCTAGATTTTATTTTTAATTGAAGTTTTACTTATTTTATAAAAACAAGTAAAGAGAGAGCCGAGTTAATAAGTACAGAAAAATAAGAGCATTACAGTTTTGTTCGTAATTTCCAGAGTTACGAGTAAAAATAATATTAAATTACTGGCAACAATCTGAGGTTAAATTTCGCAATTTACATCTTAACTTTCAACAGTGCGCTCTTTTAGGATTTTCTCTTCAACTAATCTCGGGGACTTTATTTTCATTTGAATTGCTTAAAATAAACGACTCACCTAGTAAATGAAAGGGGATTCATATAGATCAGTTAGAAGTTATGAAATGTAACGGATTGATTATATAAAGAGTATTTTTTTTACATAAAAGCAGCGAAGAATGAAATATAAGAGTTGGAAGTTAGAAATGTACTAGTAGAACTAATGAAAGTAAAGACGAATCAAAGTGAGACATAAGCACCAAGTAGTTCCTAATTCAAAGAGTGATCAGAGAGATACTAGAAGAAATAGGAAATGAGTTAAGGATTCGAAGTTGACATGTTCAATCAGGTAAGTAAAATCAGTTTTCAGTAAACGTTAATTCACACTCGTTTAAGTAGTATATGATTGTGATTGCTCGTTAACGTCACATTGAGAAGTAACACGAAGTGTATTGGCTACGGATCTCGTTATTTCGAACCTCAGTCAAGTGACGAGGACGTCATCTGAGCTGGCCTCTCTCTCTCCAAACATCCACTCCTCTCTGACAGGTCAACTTGGGACCTCAACCAGATTTAATGTGCATCAATCCCGCTACATGACGTGTCTTTATTGGGATTAGATGCCGAATCGACGACTCGGCAATAACAACGCCGACCGCGAGTCCATGACCATGATCACTAAGCTGTTGTGTCTATGCATTTAGGTAGTAATCATAGAGAAAGGAAATTCGACGTTAATCTTTAAAATAACAATGAGAATAATAAATTGATTGTCATCATTGCTGGACTCTCTCTTCATTAGGCTAGTTGAGACTATTTAAAATTAGTAGTGGTAAGCGAAACAAAAGTAATAGCTTACGGCGTCGCAAACCGTTAAGACGGCTTACCGATATTGCAACCTCCAGAGTTCATGGCATTTCCTTTATTGTCAAAGATATCCATAAAACACTTTCAAGTTTTTAAAAACTTGATCTAAGTTTAGTATCTTAATAAGTAAATTTCCCCTTTTCTAAATTCCAGATCTCTTTAAGAAATAAAAACATTAATTTGTACAAAATCCCCCTTCTTTACATTGAACATCTCCGGCAATTACAACCCTTTTAACAAACAATGACATCGGCACGCATACCCATTCCTCTCCAAAGCGGCGAGACGGTAAGTTACAACGCACGATACACCCCCGCACCCAACAGAACATATCTGAGAAAAGCACAAATACTTTTTCCACAGTCTTTTCTCATTTCAGTAATTATATTCCACGTTCTTGATCCGTCTCTTGGAGGAGAAAAAAAGGGTTGACACCATCTATTAAAATTTATAACTTAATTAGTTTTCCGGAATAATGGCAACAGGAAAAGAGGGGAAAGATATGAAGAAGTGCACCACGAGAAAGAAGACATGGCAGCCCATACTTTCCTTAATTATTTCGCCTCCCTAATTCTAAATGTTTGCGTTAAAATGAGATGGGAATTGCATTCTTTCTGTGTTCAGTCAATTTTCTGCCCTTTTAATATCAGTATAGAACGTAAAAGGGCTTGAAGCTTACGAGTTTGAGGCGCTCTGGTTGTTGCGTATGTTCCTTTTATTTTTGGATTGCTGTTTCTTGAGTAAAAATGATTTGTTAGAGATTAATAGGATTTATTACGTGAATTAACAGCGTTCTAATTATTTATTTTAATGCTAGGTGCGTTATTTAAAAGCTTGCCAGACTTTTCCATAGTAAGTACATAAAGGCTGTTTGTTTGGTAATTTGTTATGTTTGTGTAGGTAATAGCTGTTTACATTCCTAAAAGATATATATCGAAAGATTTTCAGTATATGCACGCATAAATTATTGTTTTAACGCCATACATCTGGATTGTATTAGAATCCTCTAAATAACAAATCTCTTGCTATATTTATTAATTTCTTAAATAGAATTAATAAAGATATAAAGGAAACAAAAAAAAATTGTTTAATTCACGAACAATCGACAATGCAATGTTTGCAATCGACAATGGCTAAGTAAGGCTTCATGGTGCTATACGATATTATAATGCTAATATTATCTGAGAATAAAATATTTTTTTAAAAAAATGTTTTAGTTTAATTATTTAAATAAGGATCTTCCAGAAATGAGTTCCTTTTTTTTATTTCTGTAGACGCTTGCATTCTAATAGAATTATATATCTTAAATTAAAGATAGCAAATAATTAATGAAAAAAAAAACTTGAGCGTTTTCCTTTTTTAAAGAAATAAGAAATAAAAAAAATTCTTTGAAATGATTAATTGATTTCACTTTTAGTGAAATATTTTAATAATTATGGTTCAAAATTTTTAGAAATTGAAATTGAATATTCTTTATTAAAATGTAATTGAGCAAAGATTTTGGATTAAGATATTGTTGGAAATAATTTCTTAGTAATTTATAAAAGATTTAGTTAATTACTTAAAAAATAAAAAGAAATAATGAAGTTATATTACAATAAAACATTGCAAAAGTAGCATAAATACTTTACGAATGATTCCTACATGACTTTCATATTTCCATTTGTGTTCACAGTTTAGCAACGGTCTATATCGGAGTCCAATCGGGTAGTGAAAATCACTCCATTCAATAAAAATAATGAAAATCAAAATTATTATGGCTAAATAATTTTTATGAGCGTAATTAACTGTACCATTCCTATTGTCTACGCATATAAGAAAAAACACTGAAAATTAAATGCATTACAGGGTTATTCAAAATGAATCAACCGATTTCAAAATGCCATATTTTCGGAAATTAACGATACAGAACGATATGTAATGCATGAATGCAAAGGAATAATATAGAAGTTTTTTCACAGGTGTTCTTTCCACATGACTTCCTTTAGTTATGCGTATGATGTCAATTCGATATGTAAAATATTGTTAAACAACGTTGTAAAGCGTCAGTGGTAACTGATTGTACTCTACAGGAATCTGTTGCTTAGGTTAACTACTTAAATTTGTGGGTAATAGTGTCGAAAACATTTTATCTCTTTCAACCCCCTCCCCCATAGAAAGACATAGCATAGGGCCAAACATAGGTTACTTAAGTGGCTAACTGTGTAACATTAAGTCAACTGGTTTACTATGACCGATTTAACTGCCAGTTAGCTGCGTTAAAAGCTACTAAAACAGCTTTCGTGAAATAGCTTCACGGTGTACATGCAAGGAATACCACAACATAAAACTCCCACATTTTTCCTTTGTATTCATGTTTTCTTTGTGTTCATGAATTACTTGAAGCTCCTACAAATTTAACGTGCTTCAGCCTCTCTACACCATGGATCTTTAGTGGCATCAGGACTCAAACCCACGATTCGCAGGCCACGAGCTGGAGACTATAACTACTCGACTGCTACGTTGTCAGTATTTCTATGAGATAACATTAAAGTATAATAATAATTAAGGCTTATAAGCCTTTTCGCTAGTAAATAATAGCAAGTCGATAAAAGAACTAAACATATCCAATAAAAATAAATTTTGAATATTACAATTATGTTAACTGATGCATCGTGAACTTTTTAAATATCGATTAAAGGCATCATTATCAAGACTACCTTAGAGAAAGAGAGAATCGTGAAAGCGCGTACTTCTGCTTAAAATTTCCATTAAGAGCGTCATAAATTAAATTATAAGCAAAAAGCCTCATCTAATCTATGAGCGAGAGAATCCATTTCTTTTAAAACCATTTTAAGATGGCAGCTTCAATTTCTGTTTAAAAGCATTTGCCGAAATGAAATAATAAAAAACAAACACACACAAAAGCTTTAATCCTTATCTGATGACGAAGATTATAAAAAGTACAGAGAAAAAAACTACTCGGAATCACTTCATATCATGAAAGATCTGGATCATAATAGTTTTAATAATATCATCAGTACAAAAGTCAGATACACCTTCGCTTCTGTTATTTTTTTATTATCAGAAGATGCGAGTTCCATTATTATTTTCCATTAATTTTCTCCTTTAGCAATTTGCTAATGGGAGTTGAGTTGGTACGTCGGCAAGCATAATCTCTAAAGGGAATGTCGAATTTCTCCCCCTGAATTCATTGCAAAATTGCAAACGGAGGGATGTGTAGGTGGAGATATAAAAAAAAATCGGAGAAACCTTTTCTAAAAGGGTGAGAAAGTGGGGGGATGTAAAATTTCTCCATTATTGTAATTTCCTAAAACGCTAAAATTACGCTCAAGTGCTAGTGCAGGAAACTGGGAATAATGGAAACATATCATCAGGAGTTTCAAATTAAAAAATAAATATATATATATATTGGTAATAAATAAATTAACAGTAAAATAACAATAATAACGAGGGAGGAGAAAGAGTAGGTCGTGTTAGATACCAACTAGTTTAACTCCCTTAATGCAATAATTGGTTTTTTAATACCCGATCTGTTTTTCTAGAATTTGCATTTTTAGAAAGGAGCTCGATCTTGATTTCCTGTGAGATTTATCTAGGCTTTGATCTCATCGTTATTATTATTATTCTTACTAGCAAACGTTTTAGTTTCTTCCGAAATGAAAGTGTTGAGGCGCTTTTACGCAGCTACGGCATTTATAATTGGAAGATTTTTAAACGTGCCTGGGCATATTGTTCTGACTTAAACGTTGCCGCGTGAAAACAGGCACAAAAAAATGGACGAAACTGTGCTGTAAACTTGAATACTAATTTTTTTCTTTTGCTATTCTCTGATGATTGAGATTCCGTAACGTGCTTTCTTATTTTGTCGTGTGATTGTCAAGTTTCATGTGGAAAAAACGATGTGAACCATGTGCGTATAACAGTTTTCATCATAATACTTTGGAGAAAGAGAATGCTATATGAGAGAAAAGGCAGAATTAAAGATGATTGTAAGCAGTTGATTAAAAATTTCGTAAAATTGTCGCTTTGACATTCTGTTTTGTCTAAGAAATGTGATAAAAGCTTCCATGAATAGTTTTGCTTACAGAAGATTTGCTTTCGAGAATTAAATTTTATTATTTTGCAAACAAGGCTTCTGTGTTTTTGGATTTTTTATTTATTTTTATTTTGAATGAGAAAGGAAAGTATACCAGAATCCATAATTTCGAGCTTAAAATTGAATAAACATAAAACCGTATCCATCTTTAAAAAAACATCACAGTGATTGGTCTGGCTTTCCCTAATATATTTCTTTTTTTTTACCTTTGCATATTTTTCATAAATATAAATTACTGCTTTCTTCTCAGCTAAATATATAATTACGTATTCTAAGGATTTGTGATTTTGAAACGAAATTCTCTTAAAATATTTGTAATTGCAAGATTAGGAAGTTATTATCGTGAAGTAAGATATTAGGTTGCAAAAGGGAAAAAATTAAATTAAATTAAATAACCTTAAACCGTAATTAAGTTTCTTTTGTTTACATATATATGCAAGTATTTTTATAGTTTTTTTTTACTTGAATAATAATCGATAAAGATTTTTTACTTTTATTTTAAACACTTTGACATAATTAATAATATATAAAATGTTCAAGACTCGACGTCTTTAAGAGTAAAAGGTTTAAAAAAAAATAACATAAATAAGTAATAAATAAAAGCTATTGAGATACCTAAGAGAAAGAATATAATACTACCGAACTATATCATGAATTGTCCTTTAAACAGAAATATATTAATGTTAATGAAAAAGACACTATCAATGAACAATTAGTTGTCACATTAAAATTCTGATAAGAGAATATGAAACTGTATACAAATTTAAATTGCCCTAGGTTGATAATTTTCTTCTATTATTTTTAATCAAGAATAAAAAATTTAATACTTTAAATGATGCAAAAACCTCAACAGATAACATGAAAAACGTTTTGAAATTTTTATGATCTGTAAATATTAGCATAACTTGATACCATAGATCTATATCGGTAAGAATCAAATTGAATTTTCCTTTACAATTAAGCACTCATTTATATAGAACTAATTCATTGTGTGTGTGATTTTCTAATCAAATTATTAAAATACTAAAATTAGAACCTGAAAAATTGTCCATTTTATTTTTCACATATAATCTTAACGAGAAGTTTGAAATTAAGGTTGCGTCTTTATTAAATCAATAAAGTACCAGAGCTTAAAAGTAGAACTTATACAGGTTGATTGAACAAGTAGGAAAAAGTATTTGATAAAGAAATTAAAAAGCATTACATAAAGTTATAAGTTTTTCTTTAAAAAAATCCGGATTTCTTTTTTTGTAAAAATTTTTAAAAAAATGTATATCATATATTCATACATTCGATTAATTTTGAATACCTGTATTACCTTTTAATTTATGAAACTTGAGCTCCAAAGATTTTCTGAATTTAATGGATATATATATATATATATATATATATATATATATATATATATATATAATAATAATAATAATAATAATAATAATAATAATAATAATAATAATCAGTGAAAATACTGCAGTGTTTACAAAATATTTTCTTAGGAATCTGAATTTAAAAAATTGAAGAGGAAGTAAGTCCTGTAGGAGTTAGGATTTTTAATGCTTTCTCCCCTCCTCTTTCCTTTGAATAAATAGAATGAAATATACTCCTTATACTTTTTGCATAAATAAAATATTTAACAGCCTGCTCAAAATTTACATAGATAAATTAACAAATTAGTTTGCGCTATGACAGTCCTAAGCAAGTTTTAATAGAAGTATATTTTTTTAACAGGTATCTGACAAAAATGAGAATGTGAAACTATATTAAATGAAGAAGTTTAATTAAGACTAAATATTTAATGAAGCGACATGATACTAGAAGAAGTGTGCAAAGACAGAATGAAGAAAAATGATTCTAATGAAAAGCGAGATATTAATTCAAACACTGCATGCTTTCAACAAGGAAACAATGCATATAAATTAGTTTTAATTTTAAGTAACACATTTTTTTATAAAAGCGTAATGACAGAAAACAAACCTAATCCAATTTGACTACTGAACTTCAATAACGAACTTAAGAACTAACGGATGGAAAGATCGAAATAAAATTCGATTTATCGATAATCATAGTCTCGAGGTTCGCTAGATTTCAGAAGCGAAAAGCCTTTCGTAAAGTTCATTAAATACGACTCCCACGTTTTCTTCTCTCTTCAGTAAAAGGATAGAGTAATAGGATGCCAGATCCATCAGCCAAAATACAGCCAAGAACAACAAGAAGACTTCCTTCAAACTGGACTTGTGCCTTTGGCTTTGCAGGTAGCGTGGTAATTGAAGACCACATCTTGGATCTTACTCCGGCTAATGGAAACTGTGTAACTTTAAATTTCTCCAAGGAGTTAAGAACGACAGAAACTTCGGTCCGCCGCCATTTCCAGAAGCTCAACGAGATCACTAAGTTCCTTAAAGTTCTAGGAACGGCTTCTCATTTTAGAAAAGGATCCTAGCCTCGCGAATTCTTTTGATGTCCTTGCAGATGGCCAGGGAAAAGATGATTTTCGTTCCTCTCGCAGTGATAATGAGTAAAGAGCTGGGATGGCTGGTCTCTTTGTTTAAAAATTCCCACCAATAATAAGCTTAGATTCACGTGTCCTTCTCGGGTGTGAAATGGTTACGAAGAAGCCTCGAGATTTGTGAAGTAGTATGTAGTGTCATTAGATTGTAATGAAGAAACGCATTCCTGTAGATGGTTTTGAAACATTTATTTGTTATTTTTAACTAGAAACAATCAAAATTTTGCTAGAAACAAGTAGAGCAGAAGAGTGTTTGCACATTATGCTATAGTTATGTAATGCGGTGAATTAAATAGTCATGTGGAATTTCGAAATATATCTGAATATGAACTAAAAAAATTTTAATAGTCACTTAAATTTATGTTTATAAACATATTTATTTAAATAGACAAGAAAAGTTTTAAGATTTGAGGCATTGTTATACTGCAAAATAACATGGCAGTAAAAATTAAAATTTCATTATTTTTTTTTTTTTATTTTTAGGTAAGCAAATTTGATACTAGCATAAATAAAAAAAATTCTAGGTAACTAAACACCTTTTTATCACTACATATGTTTTAATTTAATAAATAAACTATTTTACCTCTTAACTGAAGAATGAGAATTATCTTTTCGGTTTTAGACTCAGCTAAATAAACAAATTTTAATTTTAAGCACTGTCTTGATATTATTAAATCACAAACATTAATAATAATCATTATATAGAACGTTTAATTCTAAGAATCCTTTGAATTTTATTAAAAGCTCTGTAACTTATTTTCTGCATCAATAGAACAGTCACCGTATTTTATACATTAATTCCAAACAATTATGCTCTAGAGTGATAATTAATTATTTCATGCAGGAAATTTAAATAAATATAAAAAAGGCATTTTTCCGTATCCTTTCAATTTGTTGCAGGTTGATCTTTATGTAATGTACAGTCTGAATAGTGTAAGTATTATTAGAAGGCTAATTAAAATCTTTTCAATTGCAGAAAATAAATATTTCATCTGCAAATTAAATTGCATTATTTCTAGTTGAGAGTAAAATCATACTCTTATTTACACCCTTCTCTAAACTTACATTTCCTTGAAAAGGATTGCTTTGGTTTGGTTTTATTTACGTTACATTATTAGCAACACGAGGGCTATTGGCAACGGACCTTGTAAATTTGAACCTTGGTCAAGTGACAATTCTTGAAAAGGATTACAAATCCAGTAATTTGATAGTCCTCGAAAGTGAACTGAAGATGTTTCGAATGATCACACATATTCCTTGTAAAGTTTTCATCTTTAATTGAATTTTCTGTCCTAAGCCACTGAGAAAACCAAAACATTCGTACTCATCATTTGCAGACATTGGACCCAAAAGTTGATTTTTTGAGGCATAGTTTCACTTTTATAATGCATACTGAAAATGGTTATACCTGCGTTTCATAATGACCGATTTAATTCATTTAATTTTCAAAAGATGCCAGATTAGTAAGCAAGCTTTTGCAGCCAAAGTATATTGATTATGCAAGAGAATATCTGAAATAGCTTATCAACAAAAATGCTTAAGCATCTGACTGAACTTCATCCAAGCATTTGAAGTTTCGCCACGGGGAAGCCATCTAACTTCCATGTAAAGTAGTTAAGGTTCATGAAGACTCCCGAAGTCCCCATAAAGCGACTGGAATAAACGGAAATTTATAGCACGATTTTATAAAATTTACAATTTTTGTATCATCACTTAAAAATAGTAGATAACTTTACACAAGAATATGTTTACATACCAATGCTTGTCTATGAATACATCGATAAGACCATTCAATTTTGTTCGTTGATCACCTTTATTTATGCTACAAGACGAGGATATTTCCCTGTTATTGATTTTGCAGCATCTATACATGAACCCACACAATGAGACCAATTTATTCCATTTTTTTTTCAAAATAACCATTGACCATAGCGAAAATTGCTTCTCAAGTTGCATAGGCTTTCTATGGTTTTACAAACACTATAGATTCTTGAATGGAGTTCTTAAAAATATATGTAACAAACACAAGCAATTCTGGAGCATTTTGCACATCGGTCGACTCATCAAGCTGGATCGCAGAATAATTAATTTTATTCTCTTCAAAAGTTCATTCTTCCATTATTTACAAAATCATTAATTATGCGAACATTAATTATTTGCTACCTTTTCTCCAAACTTACCCTTTGCGATATCTTTTACAGATGGTCCATTTAAATTTTTTGCCAATAACGTGTCTATCCAGATCTTGCCATTCTATAACTTACTCAAAATAATGGCTCAAGGGCCATTTCATATGTTCATTTGAAGCTGACTGGTAAGAAAAGACATTGGATTTTCCATTATCTGCTAATTTTATTTTAAATGCTCGACAGTTTAATCCTTGTCTGTAGGATGCTTTGTTTCAAGGTGTCTATAAAGAAGTGATGGTTTTAAACTGCTGTTGGCAAGATAGTTTAGTTTAGTTTTTATTAACGTCGCTCTGGAAGCAACACGAGGGCTATTGGCGACGGACCTCGTAATTTTGAACCACGGTCAAGTGACGAGGATGACACTTGAGCTGGCACCCCCTCTCCTAACATCCACACCACGCCAACGGGAGGACTTTGGGCCCCGAACAGATTTAACGTGCATCAGCCCCGGCTACACGGCGGGTCTTTGGAGGTCAAGGATCGAACCCGCGACTGAACGAAAACCGCCGGTCGCGAGTCCACGACCTTGACCACAGGCGGCCCACTGTTGGCAAGAGCTTCGTCGCAGATTACACAAAGCGGTTTAAGTACTGACTCTTCCCATGTAAAATAAAAACATTTATAAATATTCGTTGTCATATATTCACTTTTTCCTTTTCTTCGAATAATCTTCAACAATTTTTCTTCTTTTTTTTCAGTAAGTGAGATAGTAGCTCACTACAGCTTTCAGTGTCCTCATCCTGCATTATGACGAAATCAGGTGCTGAAGTTGAAAAATGAACAATTGATTGCTAGTCCAGCCTTTTGTCAGATTTGGTGAAACAACACGCTTTTAACCATTGGTCCATCACAAAATTACATCATAATTATTAAAAGTTATTTACACGAGAAGAAATTCACTAAGCAAAGCTATTTTGGCATACTACTAATAGCGAACTAAATAACACAAGATTAGCAAGCGTCTGTACGAACGTCTGTTAAAGTGCTTATGCATTAGAGAAAAATATCTACCTGAAGCAAATGATCTTGCTTTCTGCTTTGTTATCTAATCAGGAACAGGTGTCACTTGATGGAAAGACTCTTAAGTTCGTGAAAAATCACTGTAGAAGGCACCCCGTCTCGTCTCCTTTTTCGACTGCTTACGCTGCCTTAGAGCTCTTGGTGAGATAGCTTTTTTCTTAATATTTGTCTAATTAAAGAACGCTTTTATTAATTTTTATTTCAGTTTTTAATTTTTTTTTTATAGTTAACAGAGCAGTAAATATATGAATGCAAATTTCTTATTTTGTTATTTTTTTATGTTAGCGATTTAAAATTCTGTCATTACAATATTAACTTTACGAACTCCTTTTATATACCTCACCTAATAAGTAATAATCACCCTAGGGATTCGCGAGCCACCGGTTGGGAACTAGTGATATAGTAAATGTTTTTCATATCGAATTTCTTAAATATATATATATATATATATATATATATATATATATATATATATATACCGGGTGGTTATAATTAAAGTTACACTATTCAGACGCCTGTAAAATATGTTCTGCTTATCGAATTTTGATGAAACTTGGAATATATGTTATATGAAAAATGGGGGAAAGGTTTCTGCAATAAGAAAATAGTTCAAATTTTGACCCTTAGGAGGAAATGTAGTGCCCAAAGAAGGACAAAAAATATGTTAGAATCGTTAAAATTTATTCAATTACAGAATATGCTCCATATGTGCTCCATTGACATCAATAACATGTTAAAAGTGCATTCTAGCGTTTTCAATGGTAACGCGAAGCAACTCACGAGGGATTTCAGCCACATGGCATATAATGCTAGCTTTCAAATCAGGTAAAGTCCTAATTCTTCCGCTATAAATATGGTCTCTTAGAAATCCCCACAACCAGATATCACAGGGATTTAAGTTGGGTGAACGAGAAGGCCATGCATCCGGAAAATGTCTGGATATTACATCATTATCGCCAAAGTTAGTACTAAGCAGTGGTTTGACCTGGCGCCCAATGTGAGGAGTTGCTCCATCTTGCATAAAGATAGTGATTTGCAAACATTGTCGTTCCTATAAAGCAAGAATGACCTGCTGTTCAAGGAGTTCACTGTACCGTGAACTCGTGACAGAGCATCTTTTAGGACCTTGTAGAGTGAGAGTTTCAAAAGAAAAAAGATCCAAGGATAAACTGAGCAGTAAACCCACACCAAGCAGTGACGTAAACAGAATGCAGTGGTTGTTGATGCAGGGCATTAGGAGGTGAAGTACACCATATGCAGCAATTTTAACTATTCACAGCTCCGTCTAAACAAAAGTGTGCCTCATCTGATCATAGAATTTTCCAAGGTCACGCGTCATCAACTTTCATTCTCGCCAAAAATGACCAAACAAATTGAAGACGTGTTTTGTGATCTAGAGGTTTCAGCGTTTGCATCACGTGGATGTTATACGGATACCATTTTAAAATGTATTCCAGAATCTTTCGTACTGTCGACCACAGAATCTCTAACGCGCGTGGTACTGATCGGATCACTTGCTGAAGAATAGATGGAACTGAAGGCTCTTTCAACCACAACAGTAGCAACTTCTTCAACAGTTTCAGTCCCAACCGATTTCTGTCCTCTTCCGGACCCAAATCTCCAGTCTCTTCAAATTTCATGATCATCTTTCTCAAAACAATCCTCGATATAGGGCATTTTCGCAGATCTTTTAAACGACGATATTCACTCAGAGCAGCTAAGTGGTTACTGCCGTTCTGATAAAACAGTTTCACCAGTAAACCTCGATCTTTTTTTTTTGTAAACGATGACAAACGCACGCTGAATGATTCTCTGGCCATGACTGCAAGTTTATATAGAGATTTGACGGATTTGCATAAGGAATATTCGATAAAAGCCACCTGGTGGTCAAAATTTGTACTAATTTCTTTTATTGCAGAAATCTTTTCCCCATGTTCCATATAGCATATATTCCAAGTTTCTTCAAAATCCGATAAGCAGAACAGATTCTACAGGCCTCTGAATAGTGTAACTTTAATTATAATCACCCGGTACACACACACACACACACACACACACATATATATATATATGTTTGTATGTATGAAAACTGAATCACAATATTATTGACATTTATTACATAGAATATGTAATATGATGAAAAAATGTCATACATGGAGGATACTAAAAATAATTTAGTCTTATCTTTTGAAAGAGTAAATAAAGCCCTATTTTTTTAAAATTGTAATATAATTGTAATTGTAAGCAACTATATTTTCTAATTGCATTTATAGGATTGAATGTAAATCGTGAATGGAATTAGATAATTATAATAAACAAGGAACCTCAGAACAGACGCACAAGGGGAAGTATCACCTCCTTACAATAGCGATCTCCGTTTACAGAACCTCTGTCGAAAACGTAGAGCTCAATCTGCCTGTTCAGCATAATGCTTTCCTAGACGACAACTCCAGGACCACTTAAATGGTCTCTTTCCGTTATGTTAATGGGATGAAACCTTGTCCCGACCTCTCTTCAAATCAACTGGCGTTGAGAATCGCTTGTGGCACTGAAATGACTCTCACCCGTAAAGAGGACACAACTCCATTGATGAGATGTCTAGTTTTTGTCCTCCTTACACCACTCTAAGTGGTGCCGCCCATGATCAACTTTCAAAAGGCTGCAGCATTTAGGATGGCAGGCCAATAGGCCACCTTTGTGAAGGCATCTGGCCACAGTAAACCACGACACTTGTCACCCTGCTGATACGCACAGTTGCTAAGCAATGGCACTTGCAGACTGGTATCGAGCTCTTTTCGCCTGAAAGATGATAAATTGGTCATCCACTGCAATTGTTTTTCTAGGGCGGCCACCACCATCATTTCTAACAGCTGTTTCTATGGGAAGGTTTTCCAAGCACGTGAACACTTTTGTTGATTCCGAATTCTTCAGTTACAATGGCCAAATTATGTCACTCCCCCAGCTTTCTTATCATTCTTCCGCGTGTGAAGTCGTCCAGGTGATTTTTTTAGCCATATTTCACGAAAGAACCCACTTGCACTTGCAGCGAATGCGCCTTCGTTCTTCCTTATATTGTAGTCTTGGGCTGAGCACACCGACCGCACCCATTTTGCGTACACTCACGTCGCCTATGACGTTTTGTTCCCGACATTTGCATACGTATCACCTTTCTACTGAATTGCGTGTTCATTGTACTGATCGCAATAATCCCTTTTCTGTAATTTCATGGCTATCTGCTTAAAATTTACATGGTTGTTTAAATTTTGCACACCAGTGTAATTGTTCCCATGACACATAATTTCTATAAAAACGACAGATAATTAAATTAAACAGATAGAAAAGTTACGGTAATAGCAAGATTGCTTGTGTGAAGACCTTGAATAGTTCGGGGGAGTTGCTTGCGTATCTGTGTGAACTACAAACATTAGGACACAACAGTGTCTGGTTGAATTTGCTCCATTATGGATTTACTCGCATCGTATTACGATAAGAGTAATCTTTGATCTTTAATTTTGATTTAAAAGTAATTTTTGATTCCCTTTGTTAAAGAACTAATAAATAATATTTTTTAAAAAGTAATCGAATAGATTCCTTAACTGTTCTCATGTGACCGCTAGAAATACTTTGTCTTTGTTTGGAATTAAATTAAACTTTAGACTTGCGATTCGGCTAATTTTTAAGATGACAGTAGAATCGGGTAACAGATATTCCACAAAGTGTTTTCTTGAAATTTTATCGCAAAGGTAGTGTTAACTCAAAATTTTTTCAGTGTTTTGATTAATTGATTGGTGAAATTACACTAAAATGAATATAATTATAGTTCAAAATTCATCACAAGCCCTTTATAAAATTTTACCTCAATGATAGACACAAAAATTCTATTATTAGCATGAAAAAAAAATTGATTGCATTTTCTAATTTGTTGAAAGCAGTAGCTTTAATAAGTTTGCATTTGCAATTCAGCAGTAAAAGAGCGAAATTACGAGTAAGATTGTAAAAATAAGGCTAAAGAAAAGATACCTTTTGCTGAAGTAAGTTAAGTTTTTCATTACATGACTTCGTTGTTTTTAGAGCACTGGCAAGAAGCTAAATAACTTGTTCTTTTCAAACAGCAAATTACTACACCCCTCTTGTTTTTTTTCATCCGTTTTCCAGCGCATAAATAATTTTGCACCATGTGAGACATACGTCTGAGTTTGTAATTAGCATTCTAACAACCAAGCAGAAAACGTACTTTGTAAGCACAAATTCTCTCCGTCATAATTTACAGGATTTAAATGAGTTTACTTCATCATCATGTCTAACATCATTAGCAGTAATTAGCGCAAAATTTTTCTCGCCATTCGTGATATTACGACTATGTTTATTGTGAGCAGCAGATTATGCGCCAGGAGGAAATGTTGTCTAATCAGTGTAATTGCAAAACAGAAGACATACATTTCTTTCCAGCATTTCTCTAAGGAGATTAGCAGAAGTTTTTGTCAAGTTCTTTGATTAAAAAAATCCTCCTTAATTCTGCTCCTTTGAGAGAAATGAGGTATGGGGAAAGCTTCGAGCTGAAAAAAAAATGCCGCACATTTCTTAGAATAATATTAAATATACACGCTTCTCGACTTTCTGATTTCACGTATATTCCCTGTTGAATAAATAGGGTATATCCAACAAGTTTTGTTATCGTAACGATAGATGAAGCAAAAACTATTTTTTTTGTCTACTCCTCACCCAGATTTCTATCTATATTTCTTTCAATTTCGAATTTCACTCCTGTAGGTGTAAGATTATTTTTTTTCTATTCATTTTTTTTACCGCCTTACCCCTCGCGGATTATATTTAATACCCTAGGACCGTAACTTCTAATAAGCGAAGAAACAAATGACAATTGCTATCAGAACTATTTATAATGAGAAGTGTATATCTCATTAGTAAATACGGTGTGTAAAAAATCACATTATAATGGTGGGGGGGGGGAAATGTCTTTTTCTGTTGTAGCTTGTCTTTGTAACCCATGGGACTTACAGTGCGTCCTAAACCTAATTAAAAATATCTCTATTCGGGTGGCAATTTTTTACACAAACAATAAAAATTAAAATATTTTGATGGCACTCTCACTAGCTTCCGAATAATTATATTTTCTCTCTAAATCTTTTGTCTTTTTAAGCCCCAGAGAGTAACGACGATAGATTTGATACCAAGAACATACGATTGCTTTTTTGTTTCAGTTTTTTTTTTTCTCTCGTCAGTTTTCAATGTTTGTCTTCTGTTTAAACAAAGTGCATAATATAAATAATAATAATAAAAAATAAACTAATACTCGTTTTAAGTTCCCAGTGTTACTCTTGATTTGTTCCTTTGTCTTTCAATTTGAAAAGACGAAGCAAATAAAACATATTTACTTTTAATTAATTTCGTCGAGTGTTTATCTTGAGTAAATTATCTTGATTCAAAACTGCTTCACATAAATAATTTTTGGAATAATTTTTAATTAAATATTTTGATCTCCAAAAGAAGGAAATTTCATTTATTCTATTAAGAATCTCTCAGAAGCTTTACTGATTCTTGTTGTACATACAATAATAGTAAAAATAATTACATACTTTATTAGAATTTGTTTAATTAACTTGTATTCTCCCTCTTTTTCAAATTTTACTTGAATGGTAAACTTAAAATCTAATAAGGAATCCAGTAAATTAACACAGGATTGAAACTGTTGTTTCAAAAGTAAATTACAAGTTGTTTTTTTAAATGGAAGTAAATGCAAAGTGCTTAAGTTTATTTTAGCCCAGAATTACTTTATTTAAATGTGTTTGTTTTTACTTCTTTCATTAAAAATATGATTAAAATAATTAATTACGCACACTTAAATTCTTTGTCAAAATTATAATATTATTTCTCCGTACAATTAAGTATTTGTTCAGTTCAATTGGTAATACTGAATTTTTGTGTTTTAGATTAGTTGATTCAACTTTCAATATTGTTAAATGTTTTTTTTAATGTAATCATTGAAATTTTGAATATATATTTAATTGAGATACAGACTTTGGGAGAAAGAGCTGACACCTACACATTCTGAACTTTAAGTATTTTAATAGAATTTATTTATTTTAATCAAAAATATTAATCGTTTAACCAAATATTGAAATAGTAGAAGTACTGAATATATATACCGTGCGTTCAATTGATAATATAATTAATAAGTATATTGCAATTTCTGAACTTTAAAGTATTTAGAACACATCGGATTTCATTCTTATAAACGCTTAAGAGATAACTTGACGGATAAGTTTGAATAGATTTATATTCGAACATCATAATTACTTCTCTCTCGTGTGGTAATGATAATGACTCATTGTTAATTTGAAAGGAAAGATGCTAAAACAAAAATAAATAATGAAGTTCTGTCTGTATATTGTGGAATTAATAATCCTATTCATATTCTGTTATCAAATAAGTACTCGTTATATCTTTTCCGGCTTTAATGTAAAAGAAAAAAACGAATCTATAATTCATGATATTGTTACTCATTAATTAAGGACAATGCTTTATATAGAAAAAGTACTATTTGACGTATGATGGAGAAAACAAGGAATGTAATGTAATGTAGGAAACTTAAAAAACGTAATGTAGGAATATTTTTCAAAATCATATGTGTTTATGATTGTGAATGAATGTTATCATTGTTTACGGATTTTTTACAATTGAACCACAAATTGGTTTTAACCTGCTCTGCAGTGGGGCTGATGACCGTTAAATATGGTCAGGATTCCAAATCCACCTCTGGCGTGGTGTGGAAGTTTTGAGAAGGAGGTAACAACTCATATGTCGTCTTCGTCACTTGACTAAGTTTTAAAATCATGAGATCCGTCGCAAAAACTTGAGTTGTTTCGCTGTGCAAAGTTAATAAAACAATCAATAAAATCCTCCCAAAAAGTTTTAAGTCAATGAGTTAACATTAAAATACATATATAAAATATAAGGCTTTCAATTTCGTGTTGAGTAGAGTAACGGTCCTGCTGCAAAGTCTCTCCAGATTGAAGCCTAAAAAAACTATCGTATACGAGGTTAACTTTCATCCAAAAAACTATGGTGTGCGAGGGTGACTCAAAAAATCACGCGTTAGGTATAGGAAATGGGGAATTATTAGGAATGGGAAATTGGAATTGAATAACTGATTGTAATTCCCAGGGATCTTTTTTTTTCTCTTCAAAATAGTTCATTAGTACAACACCCTACTCTTATCAAAAAAAAAAAAAAATCATCATCATAAGCTTTTCTGGCCGGAGAGACCATCTTCGGAGGACTCACCGGAAGCAACCTATCAATTCGATTGCTTCTTCGTTTCCGCTATATCACGGTCAATCCAGATCTCATCGACTTTGAAAATTCAACTTCAAATTCCGATGACAACTCAACGCAACAGCAATAAAATTTTCAATAGGCAACCATTTGCGGCGAAATCAAAATAAACATACAAATTAGTGCTAATTTCTTTTGGCGTCTTTTAACAGATGGCAGCTTACAATGGTAACAGTAATTTGCCTTAATAACACCCTCTGTCGACAAAAACGCTTACTTTTTTGAAGCGCATTCACATTTGTTTTATTTAGCGGAATTTAAGGAGGATAGGAGGACAGACAAACAGTTTGATAAATAAAATACAAAACTATTATGGAATTGGGATTCGAAGCAATATTAGGGACAACAGTCTGCTGCAATAGCAGAATTTTTTCATTATTGCTTCTCAAGACATGGACAGTGCTTTATCAGACTGAAAGTTGGTGTAAATTTCAGAGAACCAAAACTTTGAATAGATTATTTCACGAAAAATCACCAGGATTGTTACAAAAAAAATATTCTGAATATTATTAAGTCTGTTTATACGGCTTTGAGTGATCAGAATCTCCTAAAAAATGCTTACAAGACAAAACTGAAAACTGTAATGAATCTTTCATTGCAATTTTGGGGCAAATACTGCCAAAAGAAGTATTTGTTGAGCACCAAACATTGCGTTTTTCTGCTTAAACTGCAGTTGTGCAGTTTAAAAATGACTTTCATGGTTTATTATGCATATTAAATTAAATAAACATGATTTCTTGATTTGATGCAGTGCAAGGAAAACAACATTTGATTGTAAATGTATTGTAGATTCAAAACGCCACTCACTGTAAACAGCAAACACTTGTGGAAGAAAGCTTAAGGCCTTAAGAAAAGCGGGGGAAAAAAAAAGAAATATCAAAATTGAATCGGAGGAAGGAATAATAAAGCTGCGAAATTTTAAGTTGCCCCTTAAATATAAACTTTAATATATAAGTATATTTTTCAAATATATTTTTTGAAGAATGAAATTTTCCCATAATTTGTGCATGAAAATTGTCATAACTCCACAGCAATCCACGTAAATTAATAGAAATTTAGTACACGTTTTTAAAAACCCCTCAAAGTGTTACAAACTGCAGGTTTTGAGATGCTGCATTTAATCACATTTTAGTCACTTTCAGAATAAAACATAAAGTAATTTTGACGAAAAATCATTAACGGGCTTTGAATGCTGTTACAAAGCGTTTATTTTTGAAAGTAACTGTTATCGAATGGTTAGTTGCACTTCAGAAGTATTAAGACGTATGCATTTGAAAAAATTCATTATGTCTAATGTTTATTTAATCATGCTGTTTTTCTTGACTTTGAAAATTTTGTTAAAATTTTAAAAATATATATATTCTTTCAAATTCTAGAGGTGACATGTATATATTTTTAAATATTTGTGATGCTATAAGCCGATTTCTATTATTTGTTATTGCAAAATTTTCTGACTGAAATTTTTGAAAAATTGGTCTCTAAACCTTGTCGGGTAAGCATTAATGAATTAAAACTCTGCCATCAGCAAAAATGTCCAGAAGAAAATTTAAGACCATAATAAAAAATAATAAGATTAAAAATAATATCGCTAGTGATGAGAAAGAAGCAATAACATATGAAACTGGAGATTTTTAAAGTTTTGCTTTATATTAAATTTAATTAATATATAACTATATTTTTAAAATTTATTTCTTGAAGATTGAAATTTTCACCTTAACTTAGGCAGAAAAATTAGGTATCTTATAAGCACTCTGTTTGCTTTAAAAAAAACCTTGATACTCATATTTAATAAGACATTCATAGTGTAAGATAATTCAGGTTCTGAGATGGTTGCATTTGGTCACATTTTATATTTATTATCAGTTCAAAACATTAAGAAATTTTGTCAAAATATCTTTAATATAATTCTAATGCTTATAAAAATATTTATTTTTGTAAATAATTATTGTGACAGAGATAATAAGAATTACGAGTATATGTGTATGAAATAAAAATCCTTTATGTCTGATATTTTTTTTAAATTTGCTGTTTCTTTTAACACTGAAAAGTTTACAAAAATTTCAGAAAAACACTTCTTTTTTCGGAAACTAGAAGTATTATATATATATATATATATATATATATATATACGTACTTTTGAGGCTATTTCTGTCATAAAAATTCTCAGTAAATATTTTGATTGAAGGGCTTGAATATGAATTTTCAAATTATGTTGTTTAATATATATTTGTAGAGTGAAATCTGATATATATTATTTCTGTGTGAAAATGACTCTCTCATCGACTCAACCAATGAAGGAGATAATATAAATGTGCATTTTAATACTTATTAGAATAGTTAATGCTTACATTTCAAGCGTACAATTCAAACATCACCCTTTCAAGCTATAGAAGACCCAAAGCAGTTTGAAAAAGACAACTACTTAAATATTCAGTCAAAAGTTATTGATTGTAAGATTATTTATGTGCAACTTTAGATTTAATTTATAAAAATACAATTTGTAACTTTATAAAATGTAATATAATTTAGTGTAATTGACAGCACAAATTCGTTTAGGTTTTAAAAAAAATAAACGACGAATAAGAATTTTCTACTCAGGAATTCACAACAAAAGTTGTTGCTGTTGAAAACTTTTGTATTAAAATAGAAATCTAATTATGTGAATTATGGTTATTCGATAAAATTTGATACATGTGATTCAATATGCTGGCCAACTTCATCTCACGATGCTCCCTCTATCTCAATACCCAAACATTTTAAAATATTAGCATTCACACTATCATTAAAAACTCCGAATACCACCACAAACGCCAAGTCAATTCTCATCAAGGTCTTTCCATCCATTGATCCGGGGCTCCCGGACTTGATGAGAATTCATTACCGGCGAACCAAATTGAAAATTTCAATTCCATTAGCAACGTTCAAAACGAAGGGATTATAACAATGGGCGACATCGCTAATAAACCAAAACCCGAGCAAAAATCGAGCTACCTGCTTGCAGTGGCGGCATCCCTGGCGCAAATGAAGCGTACGTCTGTCTAATTGGCCTTGCTTGTCACGCTTCATCCGAAGATGGCACCGGCGGGATCTGTGCGCTTCTCGAATCGGTGACCACGATGTATGGCAGCCTCCTTTAGCGGCTCGTTGGGCCCAACCAATGCGGAAAAGAGCGAGAAATTAACTGGCGATTGAAATGCCCGAGAGTAGGCGATTAATTAGTGGGTGAAACGTTGATGAAAACTGGGGGATGTCTTCTGTCTCTCTCTCTTTCGGCATACAATTCTCATGGTCGGTCTTCCTTTCGTGTTCTGTCTTTCTATCTCTTTGGGGAAAGGTCGGTCTTGTTTAATTTTGAGTTTCTGTCTAATCACGATGAATATTTGTAGGGATCAATGGATAGTGGATTGAAGAGGGGGAAGAGGTAGTTACTAATTTTGAGATATTTCGGAACATAGGGATTTGTGGTTCATGGGTCAAGATGGATTTGTCATGACAAGGAAGGTCTTAAAGAAAGGGAAGACTAACTCGTATCACTATTGTTCCTTCTTTTCAATATTACCCGTTCTTCAGTTCATAAGTAAGTTTTAGTTGCAAGAATAATGATAATACACAGAAGCCTATTGATCTTAACTGTCATGTTACTTTTACGCAACAGGGCGTTAAACTAGACTAATTAAAAACAGTTGATACCTGCTATATACATATTGTCAGATTCTTAAAATCTGATTGGGTTTCTACGTAAAGTAAATTAAGTTTTAAATATCAGAAAGGGAGGTAAATTTCGGTATGTTTACTCTATTGACCATTGTCAGGTTTTCAACATGAGGTGTTAAAAACGCATTAAAATTAAAAATGCACATAGTTTAGCAAAGTAATACAAATGAAGGAAAAAAATCAGTAGAAATAATTACTAACATGTTTTCTCACTAAAGCTTACCCAAGATTTCTGGATATGATATTTATATTTATTATATATGTATCTTAAAGGAATTTTGTTTGAAACTGAAATATGGCTCATAAATTAGATGCCTTTTGAAAATATCTAACATATTTTTGACAACTAGGATATTATAGAGAACTTACATCAGTATTAAATATAATACATCAAGCATCATTTTAGTTTTCTGTTTCTTTTTTAGTTTGAATTTCTTCTTCCATTTTCCAGTTACTCATTTAAATGTTGACAGACGAAGTTGATTATCACTAAAAAGAATATTGAGATTTATCACATCGATGATAAATTGTTCGTATGAAAGCAAGTTCAATATGCGTTTCACCCACAATTATTCATGATCATTATAATTTGTAATCTAGTAAAAACCCATATTTCATCGAATTCAAGTTGTTCCTTCATGATTTCGCTGTTCCTAGAAGTAAACCGTGACAAAATTTCAGATTTTTTTAAATATATATTTAGGGCTCACAAAAAAATTTAATGTCCAGCCTTTCTTATTTCCAAATCATAAAAATGAATTGTACTATAGCGGCGTTGTAAATATTTTAGCCCTTAAACATCACAAAAGAGCAAAACTAGAACTTCATTCACTTTCTTTTACTTCAGAACCCGGGATCTCTCCGAAACACCGACCAAGCCTCGTTCTGAAGATATCGGCATCCTCTAGCACTGAAGAAATACCTAAATTTTGTTCCTTAAAAGGGGTCTTCCTCTGTCGTATTCAAACAGAATCCTGCAGATAAGATGTAAAACTCTATTTCCTATTCCAAGAGCCCTTTTTGTGCGAAGCGTCTCTTTGTCGGAAGGTACATACTCAATCATTCTTCTTCGTTCATAATTTATTCCAGATTGCTCTCCCTTTTCGGAATGCTCGCTGATCCTGTTGCATCCCCTTATCCCCTGAGGGGATGACCCTATCCTCGTCCCTTCTCCACCCCTGAGCAGGAATAGATATCCTGCGTAAGGATAGTAACATGGGGATTCGTGTCACTGCGCCTCCGGATCAGTTGGGTTCTTTCCCATGCGTTGTTAAAATGGAGGGATTTTGTCCAGTGAGTCTGAGGGCAGTGTCTGTTTAAGTAATGATGTGTCTTTGATGATGAAGGCCGTAGTGTTGTTTCGGTGTTGTACATAGAGAAGGGAACATCCATTGTGAACCTCTTACAAAAAAACAGGCTAAAAAAGGTTTATTTGAAATTTAACGGCAGTGAATGGAAAACTGCGGAAGGAAAAATTATCGAATATTTTTAATGCAAATTTTTAAATGTTAAATTTAAATAATGAATTTTTAATCTTACCAGTAGAAATATTGTATGCATCATGATTGGTTGTTTTTTGAAGTCGCACTTGGAAGCAACTCGAGTGCTAGTAGCGATGAAACTTATAATTATGAACAAGGGTCAGGTAATCAGGACCGACTATAAGTTGAAAGCCTACACGTTTCTGATTTCCACATTACATCAACGAGAATAAATCGAGGCTCGACAAATTTAACACCTTTCAGCATTACTACACTGTACAACGGTATTTTGTAGAAACTTGACTCGAACTCGTGGCTCGACTAAAACATTGCCGTCCACAACATCGCTCCCAATACCCCTTGACCACAGCGTTTGTCATTTTATGTAGCATAATATGTTCGTTGTTTATGCATTTATCGTCTTTTATAGTCATAGAATATTGTACTCATACATACACATATGATAAACATCATTTTTCTTTTTAGTTTTACTCTGTAATGAAGGGATAAGTAATATTATATATATATATATATATATATATATATATATATATATATATATAT
>BMAW01040680.1:810824-848542 GCA_019974015.1 Nephila pilipes | reverse complement strand
TATATATATATATATATATATATATATATATATATATATATATATATGTGTGTGTGTGTGTGTGTGTGTTTATTTATGTGTTACTGTAACATATAAATGCATATCATGTATCAATAAAAAATTATAAATTATATTATTATTTTGAATGATATTGGTGCAAAATCTTACAGATTAATCTTCGTCAAATTATAATGCTTGGATTTTTTCTACATTTTTTAAATGTTACGATGATTAAAGAGATAAAAGGGAGAGTTTAGTCACATTAACTTCGTTTATAGCTGCTCGACATCTATTTAAATGATATTTACTAATTTGAACACAGTTCTGTGTTGCATGAACGTTACGCTAAAGATACACATAATGGATTTTGCAATTATGAACCATTGTCTAATAAAAAAAAAACGTGATAGTGCATCTGGTTTCTTACTCACTCTAACTTTCATAATATTCCTAAGACACTAAAATTTATAATAAAGGAATATTCCTTTGCGTTTCCCCAAAATTTGTCTGGATATGAAAGTTTATAACGCTACAATTATGAAATATAACTTGATCAGAACTATTCATAAAATCACACTAATTTTACATTACCGTAACAAAAGAAAAAAATACCAACTTTGAATGAGTAATATTTTGAAATATAATCAACATCATTGCAATATTAAAGAAGGTATATTGTGAATTTTTTCCGACATTAGACATCCACAACTAAACGTATGATAAATTAACTGAAGAATTTGTGTCATATCAATAAAACAAAAATATTTTTTCAAACTTAACTCCACCATTACTTACAATATAGAATAATTTTTATATCTGATTTTTCATTTAACTATTAATATATCACAGAATCACACAACACAAAAAATAGAATCAAAAGTTTTTAAAATATCCTAACCCTTCCGCACACTTAAACAAATAAAAAATAAAGGGTTTCACTCCAGCAACCTCCATTGATTGCTGAAAGAGTTTTATTTTTAAAAAACTTCCAATTCCCCATTTTCCGTCAGCTCTCAAAGAATCGACACCGAAAATCTTGCCTTCCCCAATCGCCGATGCCATAAAGTGCTTTTATTGAAAAGCAATGTAACGTCTTTTATGAATGGTCCCTTTAAGAGCTGGGAGAGAGAGAAAAAAAGGGCGATGTGTAGAGAGAGAAAAAAATAAGATTGAGCCCAGAAAGGGATAAGCCCCGGCATTGCACTTGATTGTGAGCAGGGGCTTCGCCGATAGGGAAGAGAAAGAGCGAAAGTAGGTCCGACGGCACTGTTTACCTCAGTAAGTCTGAAAGCATGTCCACCTAAGTAGTCCGCCGTGTCTACAGCAGCCAGATTTAAAGCGAGAATCGTGTATGGCCAAGCCTGGGATGGTGAATATTGCTTATCTTGTTAAGGGGACGGCACCCCTAATGGAAGGCCCCATCAAACATTTACGGGAGGGGGGGTGGAAGTGTCGAGCAGTGTGAGGGGGTGGGACTCCACCTAAGGTTCTTTAAGCCTAATGGGTATCTTTCGGTGAAAGAAGAGGAACATGGAGAAGAGAGTCGGCAATTAAACCATGGTTGTCACGTCCGTTGTTGTCGATGTTGGATATGGAACTTGGCATATGTCGGAGATTGTCATGGATGATGAGTAAGAATGTTCGGAGGTTATGACATGTTAAAAGAAGGTGGTTATTATTATTTTATTTTTTGAAAAAAATGTATTGAGGCTTTGTAACATTTGAAATTCCGTAATCTCTAATATTTGACTGATGATGTGCGCATCTTTACAACTGTCTTAAATATTTTCATCGTTTTAGATATTTTAATTCAATGTGGTTTATAAAAGATTTAGATATGTTCGATTTTATTCAAAAGTGCAGATCTAAAAAGTTTTGCATTTTTATTTTAAGGAAGTAAATTTACTTAAATTCTAAATTTACTTGTTAAAAGATTTTATACTATTTGAAAGAATCATCGTTACCAATTAAAAAAAATTATTTTATCACGAAAAAAGAGGTTTGTAAAGATTGCCAATGAATCAATCAATTGATAGAAGAGCGTGGGGGTTAAATAAAATTTTACTTTAAAGACTTTTATGATATTTTAAATAGAGTAAAAAAAAAAAAAAAACTATTGATAATTTAAATCAAGTGAGTATATATATATGGGGTGGGGTTGTTTGCGTGTAACGATTTAACTTAAATTTAATTTTCTAACTTTTTTCTATATTTTAACGCATCTATTGGAAAGTTCATTTTTTTTATACAAATCCATATGATTTTTTAATTAATGTAATCACATGCTATAAATTTACATGAATCATTAAATCCCGTGGTTTCGAACCTGTAGGGATAATCTCTACCAGACTTTTTGTCTGCAGATAAAATACCAAAAGATCCTTAAACCTACTGCATATAAATTTTTGGATTCTTCCGGTTTGGCCACGAAGGCGAAAAGACACATGTGGCTTTCGCAATGTTCAAGATGTATTTATTATCGCTCTTCTGATTTAACTACGGAAGCGAGTGAACGCAGGTCCACCGCTATCTCGATGTGCATTCTCTCTCTCTCTCTCTCACTCGCTCAACGTGAAATAAATAGACTTTACTTAAAAAATTATTTATTTTCAGCCAAGACTGTTGCAGAAGAATTAGTATCGTCCTAGTCCTCATCTATTATATACATATATATATATATATATGTGTGTGTGTGTGTGTAGTAGAAATTAAATCTTGAGACATATTTTTTTGTAGTGTAATATATCAATATAATGTCTCTGTGCAGAACTATTTGTATATGCCATTAAAGTTTTTTTTATGTAATCTTGTTTTAGAGCTACTGACTTTAGATTTTTTTGAGTAATTAATTTTCAATTCTATTATTTAGGACATAGTATTTATGTATACGTTTTTAAACTCACATACATACATTAATAAAATACAACAAATAATAATGTATAAAAACATTTAATATGTGTCATAAATTCTAAGGTTATTTCTTAAAGTTAAAATATAACAAAAAATATCACGGGTAATTTTTTTTTTATCAGACTTACTTTTTTAAAGAAAAAATTGAAGTAACAGTATTTATTCAAAGTATAGAATCTTGATGATACATTCAATCAATGCTGTTGTGAATAATACACTGTTGCATATAATAAAAATATAATTTATTGTAAGCATTTATAACAAAGTAAAAATACAAGTATAATTGACTGAATTTAACATGCAGATGTCTTAATGTTGCATCTTTAGTAGAATAATGATTCAAAAATCCCTTGTCAAGAAAGTAGTAACCTCGAGGCTGTTGAAGTTTATATGAAGAATAAATATGATAACAATTATTCTAATTCACAGGAGCATGACTGGAGATCAATACCTTTGATTTAGTAAATCATTGCTGATCTACATTTTTTCAGTAAAAATCTACAGATCTTCTCTTTAATTTTATTATAATAAATGGTTATAAACAATATATTTATTTATAGTATACAAAAAGATAATTACAATGTTACACCAATAAAGAATTGTAAACTTTTTTAAAATTATATGTCATGTAAAGTTATAACTATTAATGTAATAATAAATAGAAGCAAATTTATTAAACAAATTAAAAAAAGCAAAATAATAAGTTACAAATTTTTCACAATTTTTTAAAGGGAAAGAATAAATCACACAAGAAACCAGCACAAACATTCAAAATATAAAACATAAATGATTCAAAAAAGCGATAAATATTAACGAACAACAAAATCCAAAACAAAATATCCCTCATACACGCAAAATAGCTTGACGAGGTGACAAATTTCATACAGTTTGCCAATTAACCGAATCAGAAACAAAACAAAAAATGTTCTAAGTATCTAAAATATTACAAAGAATACGTAATTTACCAAAGAGAGAATATTTTAGTTGATTAGTTATATATGGCAAAAGCCAAGACGAAAAGTAAGGATAGAGAAAAAAAATTTCTCCCAAATTTCATAGCGAAATTTCGCTAAACATTAAATTTAATGTTTATTGAAAAAAGAGAGAAAAAAGGATGTAACAAAATCAGGTCGTCAATTGCTAAAGTTTGCAGATTTAAGCAAATTATTTAAAAGTTCCCTTCTCTCTCCTGATCAGTTGGATAAAAACTAAAACCCTACTTTGGATCTACTTTTTTTTTCAATAGCAGCGAACTTTAAAACAGTTGTATTCTAAAATTTATCTTACTAATGTTTTGTAAAGAACAATAAATGTATGGAGACTGTGAAAAAAGACCGAGATTCTGAATGAAGATCATATTTAGACGCCTAAATACCACAGCTAAAACCTTGTCTGTTACAGAAAAGGAGCAAAATTTGCAGCGAATTGTCTTGTTATTGTTAAGAGACACGGTGATGCAATAAAAAAGAGCTAAAAGTCTTTGATCAGTTTATTGATATTGAATAAGTTATATCAATTAATAATGCGGAGCGCTTAATTAATTACGCTCTTAACTAAATATTATAATAGGGATTTCTATTTTTCTTAAATATATAAATAATATATGTCAAATATTCCCTCTCAGTATATCGCTTCATAAATCCTGGAACCAATTTAGTATTCCTGTAAATTTCTCTAACTCCCCTATCCTATTTTTTTCCTTTCCTCCCCTATCCTAGAGAAAAATATTTGCATTTGCTTTTTTCTCAAAATGTGTTTTTTATTCGGGTACACTTCTACCTCAAAACTACTGAATACATATGTTTAATTTATAAAAGGAGGTAGTTTCTTATACAGTGAACGCATTTTTTTCAAATAAACACTCGTAAAAGTTTAGTATTGCATAATATTTGTATAAAAATTAAGCTAAATTTGAAGGAAAAAAACAACAACTTAAAATAAAAAAAAAAAAAAAATGAAATAAAATAAAATATTGATTGTAAAATTTTCAACGTGTAGAATGTTATATTTATACATTATTTGCAAATTTTTAAAGTTATAAATGCAGAAGTTTTTATGCAAGATGTACCTAAAGGTAGTGGCCGCGGTAGCCAAGATATCATGGTAGCGCACTCGCGGTCGGTGGTTTTCGTCGAGTCGTAGGTTCGAGCCATGATGCCATTAAAGATCCGCCGTGAAACCGGGACTGATGCACGTTAAATCTGTCGAGGCTTAAGGCGAGATGAGAAAGTTAGGAGAATGTGTACCAGCTTTGCGCCGTCCTCGTCACTTGACCGAGGTCCGTCACCAATAGCTTTCGTGTTGCTTCTAGTGTGACGTTCAATAAAACCAACCTAAAGGTAAGTACACGATCTACAAATGTAAACATAGATATTGATTATTAATTGTTCATAGATAGATAAATCAGATGCTTACAGAAAAATATAATTTTTTTAAGCAAATAGATATATATAAGTATAAAGATATTTTAAAGGTAAAATATGACTTCTCTCCTTTACTTTTAATTTGTTTAAAAAAAAGTGAGAATTATTTAAATATTTGCTATAAAATAGGCTCATTTTTCCGTGTCGAAAACATGTATCAATTACCTTAAAATTATTTGTGCAATGAATTCTGTGCAATATTCTTGCTATTACATACATTTTTACGATTCGTAAATATAAACTTCTCGAATTATGCTTTTGTTTTTTTTATTACACCTCGAACGATTAACACATAACCAATTTTCTCTTTCCCCCTTCATTAAAGTTTTTTTTCTCACCGTTTCAGAACTACTTCTAATATCAGAAGTAATTTAGACCGTCCACACACGTACTTAACATCCAAAGAACCTTCGTGAATCACGATCTCACGCGTATAACCCATTTGGAGAACGAAAAACCGAATCATTTAGAATCTTACCTGCGACTGGTCCTTGGCAAAAATCACCCTCTAAGACCCTTCATCCCTACTCTCGTTCACGTGCAACTATTAAGTGCACCATTGGCGAACATTTTTCGCCAGGGGTTGAGGGAGAGGTGCTTTAGACGATGAGGGTGCAACCACTAATGATCTGGTATCAAATGGTCCACTGACCAAACCTAAGTGTCGGTTTCTTCAAATGGTTCGCAGTTATCTGTTCCTTAAAAGAGCAGACGACTTCGCACAGGCTGTTCTTACAGGGTTATAACCGTTTCAAGTACAGAGCGTTTATTGGGAAGGGGACTAAGGGGAATACTGGTTTAATACGTGGGTACAAAATCCGATTGTCTATTAAAATAAGACTGAAATGAAGGAAAAACTGGATAAAAATACGTTACTCAAGTTATTGCATAGAAACACTTAACGTAAGTTATTTTTATACCATTTATTTTCAAGTTTTGTATTATTTGTTCATTTCATTGCAATCCAAATCCTTTTCTTTTTGGTACATAATATTCACTAATTTTTTGCTTTTTCTGTTCGTCAATTTTTGTTACGATTATGCAGTGAAAAATGCTTAACACCCATTTCTTTTATATGGAACATCGGCTTACACGAAATAATACTGCGGTGTCGACAAAATATAATGCAAATTCGTATATTACTTTAAATCGATTCAAAAAACCCTTACACAAAAAAATTTCTCTTCTGAGACCCAATTAAAAAAGGTTTTTTTTCGTTTTACTGAACAAAATAAACAGTAGTTGCTACGTTATCGTTTGTTTTTGGATAGAGAGAGGCATTGCCATCGTTTAAGCATTTCAATCTGCTGGTGAATTAGTTTTTGGATTCGATAATAAATGCAAAAGTCAATTAATTGTGTGTCGAAAATGCATGCATTTTATGTTGAAGCTACTGATTTCTGTGTCAAAATCGGTGAATTTTGATGTTTTTTCTCCTTTTCTTGTATTTTAAATAAATTAATACCTCACGTGTTCAGCGGCAAAGAAATAAGAGGAAAATTACGCTATTTTGTTAAAAGATAGACGGAACTGTTTAAATCAGGTGATGAAAAACAGAGAACGAAAACGAAATTCTGTAAGCAGTTTGATATTACTAACTCTATATTTTCATTTAACATGAAAGCATTTTCGCTGTAAATATCTTATTGTGATGACTATTTTAAGTTGCATTAATAGAGCTTTAATTATACAACATAGAATATTTACCACACTTTTCAATAGTTTGCATTTTAATTTGAGATTTAAGTACTTGTAGATGTTTGAAGAAATGTAGAAGTAATGATTTTTCTCCACAAATCTTTGTCGACAATATCATTAAAAATTTCTGTACCATAAGCGAAAAAAATGCAATAAATGGAACCTCAAACGCATTTTACCTCACAAAAAGAATGTACTGAAAACATTTATAAGAAATCCAGAAGAATTTTTTCTTTGAAATTGTTGTTTTTAATTTTCCGAGATCGATCGAAGCTTCATTACCATGATAACATAACAAACAATTTTTCATTAAAAAGCGTTGTAACTCGCTTATTGCTTTAAAACAACATATTTTGAATTTAAAAATCAATAACTTACATATATATTATTGAAATGTTTTGAAATATTTAAAAGTATTCGAAACAGAGAATTTTTATTGGAATCAATTCATAGATACCTGATTTCTGAGCATTGCGCTTAATAAATAGTTTCTAGCTTTGGAATTCAGTTAACTCAATTACTCACAAAACCCTTCATACACATATTGAAGTCCACTCTTATTTTTCGTTGCTTCATTTTATAAATATTATTTTATTCTGAAGAAATGATTCTACTTTTTCAAACATCCGTGGTCATTTCCCACGAAACTTTGTTAAAACAAAAACGAACACTATCTTCTAATTCAGTTTCTGTGGCATTAATTTACGCAGTAGAAGAGAGAGTTAAATTAATTCAGTATTTCAATTTTTGTTAAAGAGGAATATTGACGACCACAATTGTAGCTGTTGCGTGGATTTAACATGGAGCAAGATGATTTACTTAGTTGCAATATTCGTAATCTCAGTCTTTTCTATTTAAGTTGTTTAATTATTCTGGTTACCTCAGTTGCCAATCATTTAGTTACAAGAACAATTCAGGTTTAATTTTTAATGTGTTTTGCATGAGAATTGGCATTCTACGAAAAAATAATGTTCTCAAGTGATTCAAATTAAGGACAAGCTTCATAACACTTAGTAAGCTTCATAACATCACAAGAAGTGTTATGATATTAAAATATTTTGAAAGTAATTTTTTCATTTAAAAAGTTTAATCATAAGCATCAAATAATGGTATTTGAAGTAGTTTACTCTTGCAAGTAACAAAAACTCTTGTTTAATGGGGTTATAACAAACAATTCAAATGGACTATAATATTAAAGTTTATTAAAATTCAATTTGTTGAATTAGATTATTATTGCTGATATAAAATGTTATTAGAGATCTAAAATACACCAGTTGTAATGAGTTATACATAAAATAATTCCAGTTCTTGAAGAAGTTGCACTAAATCAATACTAGTTCCAAGTATTTTATAAATAACGTGATAAATATCGGAAATAACTTAAGCTATATCACAACTACAGCTAGAATTCACTACTATAAATTGTTGAATCGGAAACAAAATTACAAGCTATAAGAAAGAGTTCAAACTAGGGAATTGTATGAAAAATATAAAATTAATCTAATATACCAGGAAAAAAAAACGATATTTTGAGAAGTTATTATGTATAATCTGAATTTCGAACAAAAAGTTAAACATTATTTATTGTTTATTTTTGGGAAAATATTTTTAAATGCAAGCCTTGAAAACTCTTATAAAACAGAAATTTTTTAAAATATGTACACTAAAGATATATTTTATTATAAAAAAAAAATTAAGATGAAAAGGCAAAATACAAGAAAAGCGTTAGAATTTACTTTGAAATATTACTAGATCTATTGTTTTTGAAAACTAGATTTTATAGAGATAGCAATAATTACACACATGCACACACATACACGTCATACTAGAAATTAGCTTCATTTCGAAATTACGTAAATCACGCTTTAAAAGAAATAACTCTGATGAAAACAATTAAAAGAAGCATTTGCTAACATGAATTTCCTCTTTTACAAGAAATGATTTAAAAGGATTTAGAAAGGAAAGGATTTAAGGATTTAAACAAAGAGTTTTATTCTTGCTCCTTAGTTTTCAAATTACTCAGCTATTGCTGTCTCCTTTTGCTTTTAGTACATCTGTCAAAAAACCTGTACGAAGCACTCTAATTAGAAGCGATGTACACGCAATTCTAAACTAGGAAAATGTCTCCGTATTCGACAAGTTAAAAACGACATTAAGCGAATGGAACTTGACAATCAATTGCAATGCTGTTTCCCATGCTATTCACAAAACTTTCGCGATTCGCTAATAGTAAAAGAGCTATTCATAATTAGAAAAGACTTTTTACGGAGAATTAGGCATTTTTCTGTTTCTGTACAGAGAATTGTTATTATTAATATTCTTCAAACATCCTTAAAAAAAAGGAGTAAACTGAAAAATGAAAGCACAAATTGAAATGGAAAGTTTGTATGTAATGCATGTTTGCTGTACTTTTAGAATTTCTTCATACAACACTGAAATGCATTTAAATGTCAAAATTAATATTCCTTTAGACATTATTATTGTTATGAAAGGGGTAAAATGCTTGGTAATGTTCTTAAAATTTTTATTTAGGCGTTCTTATAAGATAAAAATTTGTTATTAAGAACAATAAAATATGAAATATAGTTTAGTTACATGTACTATATATATATATATATATATATATATATATTACAAGTATTGCAAAAAGGGCAAAATATTTTAATACGTTCAAATTATTACTTTGAAAATATTGGAAAGAGTATTCAAACATGAAGTGAAGCGACAAATATTATAAATATACGTAATGCAAAGCAAGTTTCTGAAAACCTATAACAATGGTTTGTAATTCAGCAGTCGTAATAAGCTAGTTCAGTAAGTGGAAAATCGCGGGTTTGTATCTTATCCTCCCAAATACTGTCATATTACTGCGTTGAGGCATGTTAAATATTCCGGGGCACAAACTCTTTGTGTTTACGTGGTGTAGAGGCGGGTGACTACCGCGTCATTTGACTGGCACAAAAATATTTTTAGTATATTGGATGTGTCTATCGGATCTTCAAGATGAGCAGAATTATGCTTCCGGAAATGTTCAGTAAACAAATAAACAGCCTGTCACCAAAAATTTATTCACACTAGAATTTGCTTCTCCACAAAAAATATTTCTTTGTAATTTTAAAGGAATTCTAATCAATATATAATATTTTCATTCAAGTTTTTCTACAATTGTAACTATATATATACAGGATGTTAACAAAAGAATATATCAATTTTTAAGCGCCAATATAGCAAACTAAAAACGTTACAACTTGTTTGGACAAATTAAATTAACTATGATATTTTCAAGATTATGAAACTATAAACGTTCAATGTGACTACCACAAAAACACAAACATCCAGTTGTATGACGAATAAGTCACAGAGCAGATGACGACCCCAGACTTAATAATCAGTACCCAAGGAGCCCTAATTTAACTCTTTATAATTTTTTTCTGGGGGGGAGGAGGTGATTCTTTAAAAGACAATGAGTTTCATCCTCTTCTACCGGCAAACATTCACGAACTGAAAACACAAGTAACTAATATCATTCAACCTATTAACGCCGAACATCTTGGGGAAAAAAGTGTGACATAAGTTCTATAACCAGGGCATGATATCGTTTGTGTTTCAGATGGTGTGTACTCATTTTGAATATTTACAATTTTATAAATTTAAAGTGTTTTTTTTAAATTTAATTTGTACAAAAAGTTGTCACTCCTTTAATTTTGTTATTGCAACTCTTAAAATTTTTAATATTCTTTTGTAAATACTCCGTATATTTGTGGGAAAGTGATAGAGAGAGGGGGGGAGAGTGACAGTGAAGGCTTATGACATTAGAGCCGAATTTGGCTAATCTGAGCCAACGATAATGAATCGCATTTTCAAACGCCTATTTTATAAAAATAGTTTCTGTAATGAAACTGTATCTTAAGAAAAATTATTTTTAATCAATTAGTAGTTTTCTACAACCTGTCAGTGTCAATAAATATTTAAGAGAAATAAATATCAGACGTCTGAAATCTATTTCCTACACAGCAAATCAATACTAATTAAATATTTTGGTTTTGTAAAAATCTTTTAATTAATTATTAGAAAAAACTATTTTAATTTACAAGGTATTCCCCCATCACCCAGAATAGTGTGACTTTTAATCATGAAATTATCTTCAAAGTTCAAATTACGTGATTGTTGATTATTTGCTTAACTTTTCTTTTTTATTTTCAAAAGTTTGTGTGACTGCGGTAGCCTAGTGGTCATGGTTTTGGATTCATGGCCGCCGGGTTCGATCCTTGGCCGCTGCCGGGGCTGATGCACGTTAAATCTGTCGGGGCCCAAAGTCCTCCCATAGGCGTGGAGGGGAAGTTAGGAGAGGGGATGCCAGCTCAGGTGTCACTTGACCGAGGTTCAAAATTACGAGGTCCGATGCCAATAGCCCTAATGTTGCTTCTAGTGTAACGTAAATAAAAACTAAACTAAACTCAAAAGTTTGTTTATATTGTTATCTGATACTCTTTTTTTTTTTTTTTTTTTTTTTTTTTTGTCTTTCTGAAGATTAGAAATCTTTCTAATATTTGTAATTTGGATATTTTTAATGAAAAAAAAAATTAGTTTGTGTTTTTATTTTTCGGTATTGATTACCTTGGTTTATAGTTTGTTGTGATTTGTAAGTTTACTTACATTTTTTCTATAACTTTTATTGTTCAAACTATAATATCATGAATGGTGGTGGTTTTAAAAAGGCTGTTGCCCTAAGCTGTAGTAGAAATTATACAGATTATGAAATAGGTAGATATTTAGTTGAAATACATAAGGATATGTATGTGAGACTTTTTCGACAATGTTAATTTAACGAATAAGCTCCACTGTACTCGTAAAGAAAAATATTTTTTTTTACTATTACAGATATGAAAATTCTTGCTAATATTTGGCTTAAGTCATAAGTATGCTAAAGGTGAAAAATAAGATTTTTATGAACGAATGAAAAATAAGATTTTTAACATTTTAAACCGAAGATTATTTGGAATAGTAAATATATAAGTAATAAAGATTATAATAATATTGGTATACATAGTAAATCCTAAGATATGAGTAATGAGGAATATGACTTACAAAGTTTGGAATGTAATAACTTCAAAATTGATAAATTACATTACAATGTTTTTAGTAACAAGATGTGCAAAAAATGTAAAATTTGTGAATATAAATATATTGTTCAAATTAGTAATAATATTAATATTCGTATTAATCAACCCAGACTTGGCACTGAAAATTTTAAGGACATAAAAACTTGCAATAAAAATGAGATTAGACACTTTTATAATCATAAATTTGAAAATAGGGAGATAACTATTATTAAGGTAGTGCCTATCAGTAAAAGTAAATCGTGGTTTGAAAATTATTATATCAGGGCTTATGATACTATTTACCTTTATGGTCTTAATATTTTAGCTTTGATAAAAATACTTTGCAAATACTCAAGCAAAATGAAAACAAAGAATATTTTTTATAGAAATCAGAAAATATTCTTTGTTACTATTTACCCTAATCTTTCTAATGAGAAAAGAGGATTTAAGGGTTGAAAGAAAAAGAGAAAATATTTGGATTTGTAGGCAATAAAGGAAAAAAAAATTATACATTAAAAGGTAAATATAAAAACGACTTCAATATTAAAAGTATTAAATACTTCCTTTTTATTACGAAGAATAGAGAAATTAAAATTCTAAAGGATTTTATTACTGATATATAAATAATATAAACAGTAACTGTCTTTATATTTGTATTTATCTAGTTGATAAATATAAAATTGATACTTATATTAATGATAATCAAAATTTAGAATATTGTTGTATTGGATTTGTGAATAAATCTTTGGTAAAATAAACTTTAACAATAGTCTTAATAAGCAAAGAAAACTTTTATTTCCTGCTAACTATATTAAGCTTAAAAAAAACTTTTAAATGTAATAAAAATATGGGACATATGATATATAACTATTATAATTGTAAAGATTTACAGTTATAATGTATGTAATTGTAAGGATTATAAATGTTTCATTAATGAAGAATGCCAACATGTGATTACAGGTATTATAAATATTGTTAAGGATAAAAAATTTGAGAGAAATTACGAACGCAAAGGTACTGGTCTTTTTAGAATTATTATCTCCAATAACAATAATTTTACAACAATAAAAATAGTTTATACTTTGAATTTTTTTGAAATTTCCTCATTTATTCTAATTCGTAAATAACACTAAGTTCCTATAGAAATTTAGAACTGTGAATAATGATTCAAATACTTATATTACTATTGGCGGGAAAATTTTGCAAAATATTTTATAAAATATTATTGATAGTTTGATAAGACTACTATAATAAAAAATTATTATAAATTATTAACTATACAAAAGACAAAGAAATTTACTCTAATTATAGTTATGATTTTAAAGATTTGCTTAATTTCAAGATTTAGATGATTTGATTAAGGTTATTTTGGATAGTTACACAGAATTGAAAATTATCTATCTCATAATCAATTTAAATTTCTTATTAATATTATGCTAAAAAACTGTATTAGTTATAACGGTAAAAACTATAAAAAAACAACTAAACGGTATACCTCAAAGGGGTCCTACTAGTTTAGGTAATATTTATTTACATTTCCTTGAACATAAATTTAGAGATAACAATAGTTTCAAATTGCTTAGATACATTGATGATCTTATTGTTTTTCAAATTAAATCTAATGAAGATACTTACCTATTATCCTTCATAATTAAATCTGATTAAATTAATGTAAATTCTCCCGAAACAGATTTCTTAGATGTTAATTTAAAAATTGTTAATAATGGGATTACTAGAAATATTTATGACAGGAGAGATAAATACTGTTTCCATATTAATAATGAGCGTTCTTTTGATAATTAATTTAAGTCTAAATATTTTTAGAGATACTTTATGGAATTATCTACTTAGAAAAAAAGTCAAATTAATTAATTTACCTATCAATTTTCAAAATAATATAAATAATTTCTTTATTATCTATGCAAAGGCAGAATATACTATATTTTTTTTTGAAAAAGAAAGTTAAAGAATAAAAATTATAAATGTGACTAAATATCATATTAATATATTCTTTTATAGATGTGTTTTATGTTTTTACCTTTATTTTTTATTATTTTCTCTGACTCTTTATTTCTCCAACATTTTCTTTTCTTCTTTCTTTTATTTATTTATTTATTTATTATTATTATTATTATTATTATTACATTAAGTATTCTTTTTAAATTAGTAGATTTTTCGATCAAGATAGTGACTCTTTTTTAATTTTGTTTTCGATCTATTTTTCATTTTTTAAACTTGTTATTTTTGTTTCTTAAATTTGTAAAATATTGCTTTTTTAAATATCTTTTTTTTTTAAAAAAAATTTAGCAATTTTTGCAAGCGAAATTTTTTTTGGTATATTAAGCCTATTAATTTATTGATATGATTTCGTATAAATCAATCAATCATTGATGTTTTTTTGGTGGTAAATTATTTTCAAGGAAAGCAGAAGTAATCTTACGTATGAAATTCTGCAGTGTGTTTACGCATGTTCTTTGAAATTTTGTCAATTGTAATGCTTTTTTTTTTACTTGCAATTTGTTAAAGTGTTTAATATATTTAGATCATTAATTATTTTCAGCATATATTTTGTAATTTTTAAAAAGCTTTTACACTATTTTTAATGACCTGCCATCAGTAATTCTTTACATTTTATTTAATTTTTGGTTTTATTAAAGTTTTCTTTTTTCGGACTTTTAATTGGTTTTACAATATTTTAGTTGTTTATCTATGTGTAATTTGACTGTTTTCAGATAAATTTAAGTTGGTTGCTATTTTTACTTTATTCTTTTTTTTTCTATAGTTGATTTTCTGATTTATGGTTTGTTACCCTTTTTTTATAGCGTAATTCACTGAAGTGTGATGGTTTGATCAGTAATTAACGTTATAAATACACATTATTCCAATCCAAAGTATGGAAGAGTATTAATCATATTATTTCTATTATTCTAAATTTTTGCTTTTCTTTCTCTGGCCTTTCTTTTATAAATTGTCTGGTACTTTAATTGATTTTTTTTGTTTTCTTTTGGTTTAAATTATAGTATATTATTTAATTGCAATTTGTTTAATTAATTGCAAAAATTTGTTTAATTAATTGCAATAATTTTTATATGTGTTGCGTAAGTATTATACTGGATTTTTTTTTTTTTTTGATAATTTCCTTAAATATGAAGTTTTTATTTAATATTTATATTGAATTTCTGATTGATATTCTTAGTTTGTTACATGAAGTGTTATTTTGTGAATTATTCTATTAGTGTTTTAATCATATACACTTGTATATATGTGTGTATGAGATCATACTCTTAAGTAATAAAATCAAAGAAAATTTTTCCTTGGCGTATATCTGCTATTCTTCAGTATTTTATTTCATGAAAAAAGATGATAAGATAGTACTTTTATCATATTTGTAAAATGTAAGTAATTGTTTTGCAACCTTTCGCATATGAGAAGTTGTAAATTCGTGAAAGTAATGATATATTTTTTGTGGAATAACTATTTAAATTTGAATTGTAAACTTGTGTTTATAGAATGTTATAAGGTGCATTCGAAAGAATAAAAAATAAGGACAATTTTCTGTCTGATTCCTTTTACTTTAATTTTCGAAAGTACTTTAATGTCCGTTTTAGTGATTTGGGTGTGGTTATTCATGTGTTTAAAATATCTAAAACCCCTTGCTAAAATAAAAGGCAAATATAGTCAAAGTCTTTCATTGCTACATTTTAATTTTCTGATACATTTTATTTAACATCTAAATTTATATAACAATCTAGATTTTAGAATGTAAGCTAAAATTTCATTGGATTAATATTATGTTCATGAATTCCATGACTTACAGATGGAAAATTTATATGTAAATAATGTATGAATTTCTTAGGTAATGCGGTTAAAAGAATATGGTTTTTGTGTAAAGTTATGGCTTTGCAACATTAATTTATGGTATATTTTATATATATTTATAAAATATGGCATAATAATTTATGGCAACATTATTATTTTCTACAGGCCATTTAATTTCTATGAATGATTTGAAAGTATTTATATATTTTAGGCTCTTAAAGTAAATCTGATTTTTTTTACTAGTTATCAGGTCCAACTTCCGTATGATGTTTTCATAAAGTGAAGAATCATGGACATATTAAAGTGATAGTTTAGGAAACGTTTCCGTCATTCTTGGTAATTGTATTCAAGATAAAACTATTCCATATTTAAAATTATTTCAATAATAATACAAAAATTCTTTTTTATTATTGATCTAAATGAAATGATCTAAATAGGCTTGTGAGACAGTATTAAATTTAATTTCAAAAATGCATTCTGGCATTGAACATTTAATAGACTATATTTGAAGCACAAAACAATTCTCAAACTGTTAGAGAAAGCCATTGGAAAGAATATAAAAGAAAGAATTCAAATACAGTATTTCGTAAAAGAATAAAAGAATGCATTAAAAACATGTTAAGAAATAATTACTGTTCAAAAACAGTTCGTATTCCTTACATACGTCTATTGCACAAGAACAAAGAGAAAAAAATCTGTTTCAAACGAATATTTTTTATGAATAAATTACTTCAAATACGGGGCCCTCAAATATTGCGGTTTTAAAAATATTATGAAATAGAACCGTTTATCGTTCAACTTCGAAATATTCTTTCTTCAATAGAAATCTGTATCTTCCAATTTTATTTCAAACCAAACTATCGCAGAATTTGGAGGGAACTGCACCACTTTGTAACTGAGCAGAAATCGAATCGACCTTCCGGTTGTTAAAAGTTTCGAAATCTGGCTTAATAGTGGTACTTCTGGCGAGCGGTTAATATTTTTTTGCCTTTGCGGTAATTCGAGACGAAGCTACTTTCTTTGCTTTCAAGAGAAATTCTAGCGATTAAAGAAAGTGCACTCTAATGGTCTCTCATCACTCGTGGGCCCCTCTCTCTTTAAAACTCACCCTGAAATATCAGAACTATTTTTGTCTTACTTTCCGACATAAAACTTGTCTTTCAGACCTGTTTTGTTTGTGTCAAATTTAATAGGATAGCGTACCATTTGCTACAATTAGACCATTGCAGTTTGTTAATGTTTTTTACTTTGTCTTGTACAGAAAAAGATTGAATTATAATTGTAGAAGTAAAATATAAAAGTTATATTTGTTATATTTTCTGCTTTTAAGTGTACCAAAAAATGCGACAATTAATAAATTCCAAAATTGAGACTTCTTGATTTTGTGACATGTATAATTTGAAATTATTGGCAGAGCTGAGATTTTTGTGTGTGTCTTTTATAATTCTGGAGAATATTTTAATCATTCTATAGAATTATAGAAGATTGAGTATATTACTCAAAGAAAGTTTTTCTAGCACACTATATACGCAGATATTGTTTATACGGGCATAAAGAATTTGGCACTGTAAGGTTGAACAGTTTTTTTTTTTTTTTTTGAAATGTACTAAAATGTAAATATGTCTCAAAAATCATATCCATATTCAACTGAAAAGAAAGAAAAAAGCTTTTTGACTAAAAATTAATTTTTTAATTCTATAGAATGATAAAATATCATTATTAGAAACACTAAAAATGTACGCTTTATTAATAATTTCCAAAGATATATATCACAAAAACAAGGAGTTTTAAATTTGGCTTTTTACTAATCCACACATGTCTAGGTACCTTTAAATTATATTTTACTCAATATATTTCTTTTTTTTATAGACACTAATGAGTTCGAGTTTTGAAGTATGTATTTCATTGTTTTTTAAACTTTGTTAAGTTTATTTATAATTAATGTGATTGTTTATTTACGTCATAGTGAGAAGCGACACGTGGGCTGTTGGCAGAAAGACCAAGGGGATCGAGCTTACTCAAAGGGTTTCGAGCTACAAATTGGGACCCCGGGAGACAATCCCCCTCGCACTCAGCATTTACTTGCAAAAAGTTTTCTTACAACAATAAAGGGTGAGATATAACAGTACATGTTTGAACAAGGAACGTAATATTTTACATAGTTTTGAAGTTCAAAAGTAAATGAAACTTTACAATGTGTTTGCAAAGTGTGGCGTCATATTTTTTTATACTTCCAATTTTTCATTTTCTTTCTTCTTTTTTTTTTTTGGAATGTATATCAGTGTATTGATATACATTCTATTGACGTCACGACTTCTTGCTAACAATGGTTGCTGACATTATGACTCTCACTCACTGTCAATCTGTCCGGTGAAGGCTGCCCACAGCGTTGGTACAAGGTATGTATACAATAAGAAAAATTAAAATTACGAAATGTATTAAGAAAATTGGAACAATTAAGAAATTTGTTGGGTAATTTTACGAACCGTAAGAATACGGGATTTAAGCTTGAAATGCAAACTAAGTTTTTCACACTCGGATCTTAGCCAAATAGGATTTGCTTCAACAACAAACAACTTAAATGAAAACTTTTGGGAAAAGGGCAAGAGCAAACGTAATGGTCAGCATCTCCAACAGAATCACAGGATAAGCATATTTCACATTAAAACGATTTAAATAACAAATGAAGGGACCATGACCAGTTAAGAAGCGAATAATAAAACCTGAATTGGAATAAAAAGAATCAAATTTGATTTTAGAATATAGGACTGAACACGAATGCCGGTATTACTAGTTGACCACCTGAAGTCCCAGTCAGAAAAAAAATTAATTATTTCTTAAAATCTTAACTATATGAGATCGAGGGGCAGGAACATTCATTTCCTCACCATTAGTGACAGTGTGTTTTGCAAATGAATCTTCAGTTTCGTTGGAATAACCTCCGGCGTGGGCCCGAACCTAGATAAGTTGTGAAAATCAGAATAAGTTACTAATTTTTCTGTAATTATATTAAAAGCTGATTTATTTCTGGTGTTCTGCAGTAACAATGCTGATGATAAAAAATTTCGGAATAATCAGAAGCTTTTGAAGTTATGAGAGACGGCTCACAATACTGAAAACCCGGCTGCCAAAAGCTCGGCCAGGAAAACAGAATTATAAGAATTGAAACATGTAGACACTATTTTGGAAGACGCACACGGCGAATCCAGTTTCAAATTGAGGTCTATTGGCGACGGACACCGAAATTTTGAAACTCAGTCAAATAACGAAAACGACACTTGAACTAGCAGCTTCTTCTCCAAACTTCTACACCATGCCAATGGAAGGACTCAGGAACTTGACAGATTTAAAGTATATCATCCACATGGCATGGCGGGTCTTGAGTGGTATCAGGGCCTGAGCCCACTACTCGAAGACTCGTGCTAATGCGACCAACATTTAAAATTTAAGAAAACTGTTAATATTTTCAAGAAAAATTATATTTTTGATGTAGCTTCTCGTAAGGAAGGGAACAATGATTTTTTTGGAGAATTATTATTATTTTTCTTTCTTATGTTTCGGTTCACCATAAAGGTCTAAATCTTGCAACAATTTTATGCTGTGTTAGAGATTTTCTTCCGTACTATAAAACGCTAAAATTTTTGACAAAATGAAAGCCAAATTTGAAAAATTACAATTTTATACAAATTTAAAAAAATCTTCTGTTCGGAATGAATTTTGATTGGCTTGAGAATTTTGCACTAAGTTAATAATCATAAATTCATTTTAGCATTCATTGTAATCTTTACTTTAAATACGTTTCATTTTGACAAATATTTCCTTTCAGGAGCTTGTCTTTTTAAACAAGCTCCTGACCCCGAGACAACCAACTGAACTTCTTCCTTCCCATATGGGGTATACCGTCTTTGATAAACATGCTGGACGCATCATCGGGATAACCTAGCGATCCTTCTCTAGTTTCGATCCTCCTTCTTGTCAATAATTTTTCACCTATTTCCCTCTTTTTCAGACGAATAGACTACAGTTACACGTTGTTTGACGCAGTATAGCAACATCTCGGTCTTGCGCCATTAAACGCTATCATCACAATACATAGACAGATATGTTTTTAAATTCTTTATTGTGAAATACATATAATACATCTTGACTTTTGCTTATTGGGGTAGATTTCTAAGTTATACAAAACTCTTAATAAAAAAGGCATGCAATAAAAATGTCGTATTGAAGGTATTTAGAATAATTATTTTTCCTCGAGTTCTTAAGCGTGATCACAGAAATATATAGGTTAATTATGCATGTAATGTGTTAGACTTGTACATTCCAATTAGAATTACAATTAAACTGGGAGTGTTATTTTAAGGATGAATTACACGTTTAATTACAAGTTTCAATTTTAGAACACAATATTTTTATGACAGCATTTTCTTATTTAAAAAAAAATATTTTCACGAAAATAATATTTAAGAAATAAAAACATAATTAAAAAATGAGAAATATTATTTCTGAGTATTCTTTAGAAACTTATAACCAGTAGACACATATATATATATTTGCAAATCAGAAGAAATTTGAAACAGAAAGATGGAATCTAATTAAATGATAGTTATAAAAAGTAATAAAAGAGCAAATTATGCTGCTATAAATCAATATAACTTTAATAAATTGAGTACAGAATATTAATAGGAAGTAATTAATAGAATAAATGCAATAAATAATTGATTTAATGGAAAATAAAATTAAAAATACAATTTTCTTCACATTGCTTTAATTATTGAGTTTATACTGCATTAAATTGCCTAAATTAAAAAAAAAAGTATATGTGTCGAAGGAAATTTTTTTATTAAGATTATAAAAATATATAAATTAATAGAAAATTAATAAAAAAAACACCCACTTTAATGGAAAGATAATTATCAAATTTGTTGAAAAATAAGTTTTTTTTCTGGGTTAATTATTTTGGGCCAATTAAAAAACTCATCGCTCACCATAAAAAACTTCATTTAAAAAAAAAAAAAAGAAAATGTACCTAATGCATCCTAGCTAAGACTTTTATACTCCCGCGAAAAAACAAGCAAAATCTGTAAAAATCTGTCTTATGTGATTGTTATGCTCCGTAATCCATTAATTTTATTCGCCTAAGCCACAATCTATGTTCACCAGTTCTTTCACAAGGCAGGAAAATCCTATCGTATTTGAAAATCTTAATTACTTTCCAAAAGAAAAAAAAAAAATTTTTTTTCGAAACACACGCATCGCCATTTTGCGTCATCGATGGAACGTTAACACGCTTAAACGCCGCGAAGTGATGCCAAAATAAAAGTGTAAAAATCAAGAGAGCGCATGGATTTTCTTTTCGAAAGAGATTGAAAAGCATAGATTCTTTAAAATAATCATCGATTCCCTTTCATTTATTTTGTCGTCTGGCGAATTGAGAATCACCCATAAAATGGCGAAAAGGGGGAAGAAATTAACACAAAAGAACGAAAATGAAAAAAAAAAAAAAGAATGGAACAAAATAAAAATCCTGTGGATTGTAATTCAGAAATCTAATTCAAATATTAGAACGCATCGTACCACAACGGTAAGAACAGATATGAGAAGAATGAAATTAAAAAGTCCCCCAAAAGCTTCCAAAATTGAGAAAGAGAGAGAGAAGGGAAAAAAATGAAAGCATTAATTGAATTACTGCGAACACGTCCAAAATGGCGGGCTATATCGCACTTTAATCGAACTTCTCTGTTTTGTTGGTTTATTGGTTCCTGCTACACTAAGTGGTGTAGGGCACATTTTGATGATATAGTTTTTTTTATTGACCTTTTTTTTTATTCTTACCATATCCCGGAGGTATTTCTATTCTTTATCTGCCATCCTTTTTATTTAATTTGTCGTTTTTTCTCCCTTCGTTTTTTTTAAACTCTTCTTTTCCTCCATTTTCAGCTTTTGAAAACCCTGTCACCATGAGCATTGGTTAATTCAATCGTGCAGTGTAGCGAAAAAAAAGGTGTGGTAAGAAAAAAAAAGTGATTAAAAAAACAGGATATAACGATTTGTGACCAAAGTCCATTTTCCAGCTCAAATAACTAATTACATTTTACCTCATTGCCTTCAAAGAATTGGTTAAAAAATGAGAAGCATTATTTAGAGGTCACGTTCCACATAAGTTGAATACTTGGAAAACAGTGATAGCCTTTTCCAGTAACTGCTAATAATACGTTTAAAGATTACGATTTCTAAGCGATTTTACTTGAATGAAAATTTGAATAATTTTGAAGTATCAACTTAAATATTTACTGCAAAGTATAACTTTAAATAGAATTTTATCATTGTATATTGTGAATAATTTCAGAAATTTTATTCCAATAAAACGAGAGAAATTTTTTTTTCTTCTCTTCAGTAAATTATCGTATTTTCCTAAACTTAATAAGACTTTTTTAAGCAAAAAAGTCATGTTCTAAAATTGGGTGCTTTTTATGTAATGAAAGTAAAGATTACTTCTTCTTTTGGAAGTCACATACAAACTCCCTTTTATATTCTTAGTAGAAGGTTAATGACGAAAGCAAGTTGATAGAGAAGAGTCAGATGATAGAGAGATTGGTTTTGCAAGTTTCTGAAAGATCAGTTTACTCTTAAAAATTACCAAATATTTAACCACAGTTTTAACAATCATACGTTAAAATTTTGGTTTCTTTTCCAGAAAATTGCATTACATTTCTTCTTGCTTCTTATACACTCTAAAAGGCGTTATTTATTTTATAACTCGTAATTTAGTATCCTTAAGTAAATAACCAATTTGATTTTTCTTATGATACACACTTTCAATGTATAAACACCGATATGTTTAATGTTATCATGTTTGCTTAAAAATCTACAGTACTTCAATAAAATTTTCTTCAACCCTCTTAGCAATAATAAAGAGGGAGAAAACCTTAATATTTCTGATTCGAAAAGAAATTATTAATATATTATTAATTTTATGAATCATTTTTTTTCATGCGCATTTAAACTAATTTCAAGCATTGAAGCTAAAATGTATCAGCCTAAATACAATAATTACTCACTGAAAGAAGTATTAAAAGCGTTTAACGAAAATCTACTGAGAAAATAAACTCAAGTTTCGAATAAAGAGAAATTCATACCATTGAAACAAGTTTTGCCCATAGATATAGTTCCCCCACTCCACTAATTTAAATATTCATCAAGGTATATTTTTTCATGAGTGTTAGATATGTAAACGTTCCCTCATTTCCTTATAACTTCATCGGAAACTGGCGGTATAAAAAAAATTAAAAAATCCAAACGGAGTAAAGAACTAAAGAAAAAAAGTGCGAAAGAGGGGAAAAAAATATTTAAAAAATCTACAAGGGAACTCATATTTTTATTTCTACCCCCTTTTTCCGCCCCAGCATCACTATTTTCAGCGCATGCGCAACGAAGCAGAAAAACTCCGAGATAAGCAACGTCATTGTTTTCCGAACTGCGCGCTGTTCGCTTATATTGTTATTAGCGCGAAACGTTTAGCGGGGCGCGCTAATTACGCCCTGCGCGAAAAAGACAAAGAAAAAAAATTGAGTCACTTTTTTTTTCTTCCTATATTATTCAATCTTTTTCCCCCCTCTGCTTTGGCAACACGTAACGCTTACGACGCTGATAACTGGTTCGTTTTTCATCATTTTGCCGCAAATTGAAAAACTGATATTTTCTGTCCTTACTCGTTCTTTTTTTTTCCCCCTTTCCGCGGCGAAAGATTGTCAAGGGGCGATGCTAAAATTTAGAAAATGGCAATTAAACTTCTCGCGTTTTTAGAGAAGTTAAAATTAATCTAAAATTAATTTATTGATTGATTAAACACTTGTTTGTTGGTTTTAAAGAATTCTAGAAGTAATTAAGCTTTAAATATTGAAAATCAAATTTAAAAATTGAAGTATTTAATTTATATTCACAAATTCATGTAAAATAAAGAAAAAAAAAAAACATAAATTTCACTCATCTATGCGTTTAATTATTAAGCTAGGAAATCCGCATCAGTTGTCTCTGACATGGACCTTTTGAGAGTGTCGATCTTACCCAAGTTCGATATTATTCGTTTGACTTACAAGGGCGAAATTATATATAAAACGCTTTTTGTTTAGTAGTACTAAGGATTGTAGATTGCCGATCTGGCTCCCTTCGATTTCTATTTGCTTAAGGGATGGAAAAAGTCTTGAAAGAATCTCGTTTAGGAACGACTGGTGCGGCTCAAGCGACTACTACGGGGTACCTGAACAGCCTCGCAGTTACCGACTTCTAAGATATGCATGAAAACTGAAAAAGCGCTGGAAGCAATGTATTGAAGCAAGAGGATAACATTTTGAAAACTATTAACTGTCTCTTTGTACATACAGTGTCTCACAAAAGTGATCGGACACTTGTGCTTTACAAAAGGAAACTGTAATAAAATAAATAAGCAAACATGTACAAATTTTTTGTGGGTGTGTTTCATATTTAAAATTAGCAACAATTATTACATAACATACATTTTGTCAAAATATTAAAATATCAATTTAATAAAAATATAATTGTTTAGAACGGAGCAAAAAATGGCTCACATAAGTGATCGGACACCATTAGAAATGCAACAAAAATCGTCTGAAATAAGCAATAAAAATATTTTTTGGGCGTTTATTTTAACTCAAAAGCAAATGGCAATAATTTATAAAATCGTCTGCAGTATTTCTCTCAAGTTTGTTGTGGAATTTTTGTGTTTTTTAGCTCTGTGCAGCCATGAATGCTAAACGAAAAGAAACTTCGCATGAAATTAGAAAATTAGTTATTAATTTGCATATTGAACGTGGAAAATCTATAAGAAAAACTGCTGAAACAGTTAACTTGAGTCATTCAACAGTTTTCGATATCATTAAACGATATAAAAAGAAGCACATGATTCAGAATAAAAGAAGACTTGGCCGACCATCGAAGCTATCCAATGGAATAAAGCGAATTATCGTTCGAAATATTAAAAAAAATCCAAGAAAGAGTGCTCCTAAAGTTGCTGCTGAATTACAAGCATTATATGGAATAATTGTTAATCCTGAGACTATTAGAAGGGTAATTCGATCTGCTGGATATCACGGTAGAGTAGCCAGGAAAAAATTCTTCGTAAGTGAAAAGAATAGAAAACTCAGATTAGCTTTCGCAAAATCCAACATAAATAAGAATTCTGATTACTGGAATAAAGTAATATTTGCTGATGAGAGTAAATTTAATATATTTGGTTCTGACGGTAGAATCTTGGTGTGGAGAAAACCCAGGGAAGAATTTCGCAAACAGAACTTGCTGCCAACAGTAAAACATGGAGGAGGAGGAGTTATGGTGTGGGGGTGTATGTCGTCCGCTGGAGTTGGTAATCTTGTTTTTATTGACAGTATAATGGATCAGTACAAGTATATTGACATTTTAAACCAAAATTTGAAATCTTCAGCACGAAAATTGAACGATTTTAAATTCTACCAGGACAATGACCCCAAGCACACTGCTTTGAACGTTAGACTCTGGCTGCTGTATAACTGTCCTGAAATAATAAAAACACCACCACAATCTCCAGACTTAAATCCCATAGAGAATATTTGGCAAGAATTGGAATCAAGAATTCGCAAACACACCATTTCTTCAAAGCAACAATTAAAATCGGTGCTTCAAGAAGAATGGGGTAAAATCACTCCAGAAATCATAAAAAAATTAGTCGAATCCATCCCAAGAAGATTAAATCATGTTTTAAAAGTAAAAGGAAATCCAACAAAATATTAAAATCTTTTAAAAAGTAAAATTTTTGGATAAATATTTGATGGGAAAGTAAGTGTCCGATCACTTATGTGAGCCATTTTTTGCTCGGTTCTAAACAATTGTATTTTTATTAAATTGCTATTTTAATATTTTGACAAAATGTATGTTATGTAATAATTGTTACTAATTTTAAATATGAAACACACCCACAAAAAATTTGTACATGTTTGCTTATTTATTTTATTACAGTTTCCTTTTGTAAAGCACAAGTGTCCGATCACTTTTGTGAGACACTGTATATCTTCTATAAATTTATTTTTGTGACTTTTCCCTCCCGATACATATGATAGTTATTTTGGATAAACCTTGAAAACACTTTTAATTTATATTTTTAAAATCTATAAACGTAACAATGGTGTCAGATTTTTATCCACTTGTAACTTATGTATTTATCCAGTTTTGTTGTAACTAAAATAATATGTAACTGGATCGTAACAATTAATTTCTCATCACACTTATAAATATCCCAAAATATCACTAACATCTATGAAAAAAAGTTTTTGCTCTTTGATTACTTTAACCATAATAATACCAATAAAAGAAAAGCGATTTTTAAATTCCTCTTTTATTCTTTTTTTTTTTACTTTTAAGAATTCTAATTCGGGAAATTTTTTTAAAAAAAGACCTTTGGAGAAAGAGAATGCAAGAGAAATTGTAAAATGCAGAAAAGGAATTCTAAATTATTCTAATAGTTAAATAATTTTATTTTCATGAACAGAATATAAAAGTATTGGGACTTATATATATAAAACCTGTGGTATTCATTTCATAGAATTCTATTTCACTTGTTTTCAAGTATACCTATAAAAAGCAACTTTTTCTTTGGAATAAATTGTATCATTAACCCTTTGAAAGTGAAATCTTTAACGAAAACTTCAGCAGATTTCCATGTTTATTAAATCTACTTAGGTATTAGCATAAGTCACAAACACCTTGGCCAAATTATTCAGTCATAACTCCATTACATCACTGACACGCCACGAGAATTTCTTTAATTTAGCAATCCCCTAAAACTTGTAAATGAGGGCACAAAAAATATTAATTATTAAAGAAAGAATCTTGCTCTTGAGGTCCTTTGAGACAATAGAAAAAAATAATAAAACCTCGTCGACTTTTTAGCAAACGTAGAAAATTAGCAACGACTAATTTCGGGGCTCTACAAACAAAAACAATAGGTCTTGAGGGACAGTGAAAAATTGGTTGTAAATTAACGAAAATTAGCAAAGATGAGACAGGGAATATCCAACCCAAGGGAAATCACTGTGCAGAGGATGCCATGAATTATTGAAGGCGGACAGAAAATTAAATAAGTGAAAATTGAAACCAGCAGAAGTAGAGTATAGACAGCTTATTCAAAGTTCATCAAAGGCTTTAGGACCACCTTTTGCACGAGTTTCGCTGGGACCTCTTTTTGTGCTGCGTTGGAATAATCAACGCACAGGATGAAGTGCAAATATAATCCCATTTAGGGAAGATTATCATTTGCTTCATTAAATAAGTACTCGGTTCGGTAGGTATTTTCCAATGTGAATCCTGCGCCGAGTTTAATTAAAAATGAATATTTATAATTTCTTGCCTTTTGCATAATAAGCTGGAAAACGTGTCTGCCTTAGTGAAATGTGGAAAAGGTAGATGGAAAATGAAGATTATGTTCCGGAAGATACTTTTTTCCCTTATTTTATTATAAAATTAAATGAGAATATTAGCGAAAGGAAAGTTGCCGTGAGAGGGATAGATAATCATGTATAAAATATATGCACATAGAGGTATAATGTAAATATTTAGAGAAACTACACAAAATTGATTTATAACTTTATATTTATTTTTTTTTTGTATATAAAACAATCTTATTCATTACGAGGATTTGATGCTTTGTTTCATTTTTTATTACATTGGATTCTTTTCGGAGTCAAATCAAAATTTTCTCATTTTTTGTCATACATTAAACACTGTGTCAAAAGTGAGTATCATTTTCAAATCAAAGAAATAAAGCATTTTAAGTTCAAAATGGAGGTGGTTCTCTATTATTTTATTCGATGCTGCATTATCAGAATACTCTAAATTCATCAAGTTTATTTTAGCCACCCAAGAGGTTATAGTTTTAGTTAGAGCAATTTTGACGTACCAGATCTCTTTTCAATTTTTTTACCGTTTGCTTTTATTTTAATTATATTTAGCTTAAATATATTCAATCTAATAACTTATCGTTTCCTTTACTTTTAATATCAGACAATGTTTACTATAGTCCCTTTCTCGATAAAACATCCTTTACTTTAATTCTTATATTGAATTGAGTAATTTAATAATAATTATAAAAATAAAAAAGCGCACCTAGGGTGCCTAAATCTGTTCTTTGCAAAACCTTACACAGAACTTTCGATTTTGGAATTTTTTACATTTAATTTAAGAATGATTTGTTTGATTGCTTATTAACGTCGTTCTTAGAAGCAACAAGAGAGCTATTGGTGGTGAACTCTTATTTTTGAATTCTATCAAGTGACGAGGGCGACTCCTGTCTCTTCAAACTTCCACTCCACGCCAACGAGAGAGCTTGGGACCTCCACAGATTTAATGTTCATCAGCCGTGCTGCCCAGTGGGTTTTTAGTGGCATCAGAACTGAAACACGTGACTCGACGGAAATGGAGTCGATTACTAGACGACCGCGACTAACAATTTAAGAATGGATGAGAGTTCAAGAAAAATTATTTTTATGCAGTAAATATTAATTTGTGTGAGTATAGAAATAATAAATACAATAACATATTTGACAATGTAATTTATATAGAACCAAGGCATTCAAATAACTTTTCCGATTATTTAAAAGAAACTTAAAAAATGAGTATGTAAGCATTTAAATGCTTTAAAGAGTTTCTCTCAAGTCTTAAAGCTTATGGAAAAATTAGAAAATGATCATTAAGTTTTTTTAAAGAATATATACTAAAAATCCCGTTTCTGGATTAAGTTAACACGTGTTTTACATACCTTAAATTCTACTTCCTTTTTTAGAATTTAAGAATGAACAGCCCATCCTGTAAGAAACTAAAACTATATTCATAAAAGACTCGCTTCTAATATTTCCCTTAAGCAATTGATAGTGATTGCTTTTGGAGCGCCTCTCTTAATATATTCATATAAACGAAATCTGGGAATTATTATGTAAGTAATTTATATAATTGCTCAATGCAACAATTTTAGTTTGTTTTCTCAAAATTAGTGTAAGATTTAAATCTTTATGTCTTCATAGTTTCTCAGTGAACCTGGAATTAATATAAATACTTCATAATAAATCATGTTAGACGTGATAAAAACGTTTTCATATCTCAAAAATACAAAAAAAAAAAAAAAAAAAAAAAAAATTCTCAGTATGTCACTGTCCTAGAATATTTTTTTTTCAGCAAATGATCAAAACTTTGTATATGTGAAATATATATTTCATGTTTTCATATCTATCATTTTACTAGACGTTTATTTTCGTTTATATTAATTTGCGAATTTTTTTTCTTGGATCAAATAGAAATAAATTTTTGAAGGTTTGATGCCCTCTTGATATTATCCTGATAATTAATCGTTTCTTAAAAATTAATAGTACCTATCGTCTTGAGATATTAAGTCACTGAAGCAATGATATGGGAATTGTGAGAATGGTCCAGAGATTGATTCTAAGATGAGAATGACACTTGAGGTAATTCCTCGCTTTCTTAGTTTCCACACTATATCATTCAACGACCCTGAGGGCTAATAAAATTTAACGTTAAGCAATCCACATTGCCTCGAAAGGCAGTGTCGGGCAATTCAAGATTCAAACCCATCAATTGATTCATACAATGAAGGACATGAATCTCGCCACCTTAAGCATTGGACACTATGTTTTTAAAGAAAGCCAATTTCTTAGATCTAATCTTACCTTAATTTCACTAAACTAAATTAAATAAAGTAATTTGTAAAAATAATTTTGAAGTCTAATATAGAATATAAAAATACAGATTGAAAATAAAGAAAAAATGTATATATATATATATATATAAATTCATACATACATATATATATGTAGTTATGTATGTATATACGACAGCAATAAAATAAGAACATCTTCTGTCCCTCAAAAAGAAATAAAGTTGTTTTTTTAATATTTAATAAGAATTTTTAAGGAAATGTGAAGAACAATTTATTATGTTGGGGGAAGAAGAAGAAGAAAAAAAGAGTTCTCTTTCCATCATAAATCAATGTTTCTACCTGTTGAATAGTTTTTTTTTATAATGTATCAAAAATGAAAAGCATTTCAAATATTCACTGTAAAATCTTTCGGATTTACATATTGGTTTATTTTATATCAACAAATTACGTTCCTGCTCGCAACTTGAAAGAATTGTAGAACTACACGCACGTATTTGCATTGTTTTTAAATGAAAAATCTTCGTAAGCTCTTTGTATATTCCATTAATCCGCCTACGAATTTTTATTCAAACCCGAATCCTAGAGAGTAACAAACTCGTTTTGCATAACCACCTAATTACCCAATAACTTAACTCACTCCCTCGCTCGAATTATGAATTGAGGCAAACACACACAGAGCCCATTATACCTAAGTGCGAAATGAATTTAGAAAAGAAATTACTGAACGGGATGAGAATGGATAAAAAGGGGCGCATCTCGCGTGACCGAGCCACGTGGCAGCCGCCCCTGGGGTCGTCGCGTGCGTGTTAGCGCCCCATCAGACAAGGTAATGACAAGGTAGACCTTCGGCAACGCCTCACGAGCATAGTGGCCTTTCCAAGCCCACTTGAGTAGAGGCTGAACAGCATGTGAAAGAACGAAGTTCGGCTAGTTCGATGAATAAGTACTTTTTGAAAAGGAATTGATGAAAGTGATTGAAGCATTATTTTCTTAAGAAGTTAAAATGATGGGTTTTATGAATGCTGATGTGTTCGTTATCATTTTTATTGTTTTCGTGGATTGAGTTATTTTGGTCTTTTATTAAAAAACAGAGTTTAAATGATAAGCAAATTTTTATTAATGATTTTGAAAATTTAGATAGAAAAAATAGTGTAGCTTTATTTTGTCATGCTGTCTAGTGTGAATTTAGCCTTATGTAACAGAGAAATTGCGGACTCTTATTTAATTAAAAATATAATTAATTGAGATGAATAATGCATAATAATTATATCTATGTAAAATTACCAAAGCATTGAGAACACATATTTCAAATTCTACAAAAGAGATATTCTTACTATGTTGGAGCTGATGGAAATGGAGCTGGAGTTGGAAATCTGTCAAGGCTCCAAGTCCTTCCTTATTGTGGGTGGAAATTTGGAGAAAAAGGGAAGGAGGTCCAGCGGCTGTCTTCGTCATTTGTGGACGTTTCAAAATTAATAGCCGCCGCGTTGCTTCCAAATGCGCCTTTAATAAACAATCAATCAACCAATCAATTATTTCCATGATTTCAAATGTTATAGTCTATTTCTTACGCAATAAACACAGGCTGTAGAAGTTTAATGAGCAATATTCTTTTTTTTCTTCAAAATAGGTTATATCAACCTTTTTTATCTTATGCTGCTTTTAACTGAATTTTTGATTATAAGTATTTGCATTGCAAAGAAATTCGGGGGAAAAAAATCAAACTCATTTAAGGGATAATATTTGGAATCTTAAATTCTATTTCTATTTTCGGAAAAGACCAGTTTATATGAAAGTAATTTTTAAGTGGTAGAAGAAAAAATCAATAAAAATATATTTTATGTAATATTTAATTAGTTCCGTTAAAATATTTTTTTAGATTTTATGGAAATATAAGTTAGAATAATTTTTGTGCCATCAAAATATATTCCATGATATTCACAATGCAAATTTCTAAGAAATTTACTGCCAATGAAATGTTTTGCTTTTTACCTGATAAAAGAAATTATTACCTAAATTACATTTTGCCTTCAAATTTAAAAATCTCAAATGTGTTTTTTTTTAAATATCCTAAAGCCTAAAATTTATATCATCTGAAAAAGACATGATTTTAAATTATTCTATGCGTTATTAACCTGAAAATTCATTAGATGTTTTTACACACATACTCACAAAATGCAAAAAATCAATTTACATACGTACAAGTATTTTACATAATGGGAAAAATATTTAATATATATATTGTTGTAAACATTTTAAATAAAAATACTACCTGAAATTACGTAACGTAAAAATATAACTAAACGAAATTCTGAATATATATATACGTAAAAAAGTCTGTGATTAAAAGTTATAAAACAGCCTCTCCTGTAACACACATATTAAGAAAAAAAAACTTTTTTTACACGCATAAACCACTCTTTTCGTCCACCCTGGTCGTGAGTGTGGATAATAGTAAATCGAAGAAATAGGTGTGTGTATCTGTATGCCAAATGTAAAGGACACTAAGTCCATGCTTCAAATTTAAAGGACAGCAGCTTAATTTTTTTTTGTTTTATTATTTACAATCTGCTTGTTAATGAATATTTATCAATGAACCTTAGTACTTTTCAATCTTTGGACTATTTGTAAATTATAACTCCTTTTTATGCACTATTGTTCTTTGTAACTTTCCTAATTACGATTTTAAAAAACTAAACTTAATATCCTAGATACATTAGGATATATATATATATATATATATAATATCCGAAGTTGATATGACGTAACTGCGGGTGGTGAATGCTGGTTCAGTCGTCCTCCAGTCATCGACCAAGCGTGTTTAATATACAATAGATGGAGAGAACAGGCAAGCCAAATTAGCAATATCGAATGAAGAAGAAATCTTAAATTCCTGCCAAGTGTAATGAAAAATAATCCTGTTGGAATACGGTCACAGGCAACTTCTTAAGGTAAGAGTACTAGAATGATGCAGGAGTGGGAAAGAAATATCCCCACAAAAACCATTATACATGGTTCAGCACTAGTACGTCAAGCATACGGCAACAGTACAAACTTTCTGAAAGGTGTCTTCAGATTCTTATCCATTTGTCAAGGTGTTGCAAGCAGATGCGTGATTCGTCTGTAAAGACAATGCCATTCTTTTGTCCCTGTCCACCATTCAATACATCATTCAAGGCGCAAACACTTGTGTTTTCGAGACCAATGTAATCGCTGCAATTGAAGCCTTACAAACATTCTACTTTGCTGGAAAAGACATCGAATGGTACGCACGGACACCAATTGTGAAACAGAGCGCATGTGGAACAGCATATCCCATCATAGTATACTCATAAAGAAACTTTCACGCTGTTTGGTTGCCTCCTTTATGATTCTGTATATTTCGTGGCCAATAGTGTATGTATATGATGAATTCAAGTTGAAATTTTCTTTTTAATTTTTAAAATTTTATTAATTTTATTGCCATTCCAAGCTATAGTCAACTTATCTTCTCGTATAAAAACTGCTTTAACTCTAAGTCTCGAGGTTGGTATAATTAACAACGACATAGCGCATTCTGCAAAGACATAACGTTTCTATTCAATATTTTGCATGATTTATGCGTTACTGCAAGTCCTAATTACGAGTTTAGGCTTCTCATGCTGTTATATTTTCGTTGTTTTAAAGATATAAGAATCAAAATTATTATTTTTATACAGGGTGGTAGTAAGTAAAGTGGCCCTATTTAGACCCTGAAAAATCCGTTTTGCCTATCAATTCTGATGAAACTTGGTATATATGTTATATGGACAATGGGGAAAAGATTTCTTCAATATAGATAGTTCAGATTCAGATTTTGACCACAAGATGGCGCTTTTCAAAAATTCCCTTTGCAAATTAGTCAAACACATGAAGAAACTTGCAGTTAAAGGCCGAAAATCATTTTGCGTGCCTTTGTAATCGTTAATCTTGCCCTTACTGAAGAAAGTCCAAGCCTTACTGATAAAATTGTTTTATCAGAACGGCAACAATAGCTTAGTTGCACTGCATGAATGTCGTCATTTAAAGGGACTGCGGAAGGGGCCCATGTCTGAGAATGGTTTGAAGAAGATAGTTATGAAATTTGAAGAGACTGGATACTTGGATATACTACCAGGAAGAGAGCGGAAACCGGTTGCGAATGAAACTATCGAAAAAGTCACTACTGCTGTGGTTGAAAGAGCTCCCGTTTTGGCTATTCTTCGGTAAATTCTCCATCAGTGTCGAAAGAGTTGGTGATTCTGAGGTCAACCGAACGAAAAACTCTGCGATCCGTTTTATAATGGTATCCGTATAAGATCCCCGTAGTGCAAATGCTGTAACCTCTAAACCACCAAACACGCTCTGGTTTTGTTTGCCAATTTTTGGCGAGAATGGAAGTTGATAAATTCTATGGCCAGATGAGGCACACATTTCTTTAGCTGTGGAGCTGTGAATAATCAAAATTGCCGCATATGGGGGGAGGGCTTCACTTCCTAATGTCCTGCAACAACAACCACAAAATTTTGATTACATGTCTGTATGGAGTGAATTTACTCCTGATTTTATCCTCGGACCGTTTTTCTTTAGAACTATATCTCCTTAAGGTCCTAGAACGTACTCTGTCACGAGCGCACAGTACAGTGAGCTCCTTCGACTGCAGGTCATTTCTACTTCACAGGAACAACAATGTTAGCAGACCACTGTCTTCATGCAAGATCCCATTTTGGGCGCCAAGTCAAAAAAAATGCTTCGAGCTAATTTTGGCGATAATTGTGTTGTATCCCGAGCTTTTCCGGAAGCCTGGCCTTCTTGTTCATCTGTTTTAAAGCCCTGTGATTTCTGGTTGTGGGGATTCCTAAAAGGCCGTGTTTGTGATGGAGGAATTCGGATTTTATCTGAGTTGAAAACCAGTATTATATATAATGTTGCTGGAATCACTCGAGAGTTTCTTCGCCCTGCCAATGAACACGCTATAATATGCTTTCAACACGCAATTGATGTCAATGGAGCACACGTTGAGCCCATTCTGCAATTGAATACATTTTAATGATTCGGACAGATTTTTTCGTCCTTCTTTAGGCACCACAATTCCCCTTAGTAGTCAAAATTTAAACTATTTTTATTGCAAAAATTGTTTCTCCTTGGATCTTTTAACGTATATATTAAGTTTCATCAAAACTCAATAAGTAGAATGGGTCCTGGAGGGGTCTGAATAGGGTCAGTTTTATTATAATCACCTTGTATAAATAATGGTAGTGTATTTTTATGTTATCTGTAAATAATTTTTAGTATGAATTGTGCATTTTATTTTCGTAAATCCTGATAAAAATCTATTATAATAGTGCATGTACAGACTATACAAATGTCATTACTTACATTATATTCCCACTCGCCCCATTGGTAGTGTTTTTACTACCTGTTTATTGTGTTATGGAGAACTGTTTGTGAACATTACATCAAAATTTTGTTAACAATCACACTTTTTTTTAAAAAATTTTTTGTTTAAATATTATAATTTGCGTAAAGCTTTTGTTGAATTTTTTGTCAAATTGCTTATAAACACGGAAGAAAGTATTTGAAATTGATCACGTCAAGCATAAATTAATACTTATCGAAATAATTTTCAACCCAGAACTTGTTTCTAGTGTAGCAATTTAGATCTATTTTAAATTTTAGTAATTATTGTTCGAGTTTTAAATTTTGACTTCTTCGTCCTACTGGACGACTGGAAATAACCTTACAGAAGTAGATTTTTGTGGATGGGGTAAATTGCAATGAATCTGCATTGCCATTTTCCATTTAATTCTAAATTTTTATTAATTTCAGCGTCATCTAAATTAAAGTCAGCCAATTTTCTCGCATAAAACCTACTTCTACTTCAACTCTTGAAATTGGTAAAATTAGCAATGATGTAATGCATTCTGGAATGTTACGCTTTGTCCGCCACCTCATATACTAATTGCGCTATGTTACTGACTAGATAGTCCACACTGAAGTGTGCTATGATATTGCTTCTATGTCTTTGTGTAAAACAGTTACATTTACGCATACATATCAGTATGGCTAATAAAATTCCAATATTAATGTCAGTAAGCAAACGGAAATTTGCAACATGAGCGACTATTGTCTGTCAATTCTTTCTTCTTAATTACATACCCGATTGCATCGGATCCAATAGCATCGATGGCTCTTAAAAATTATCAGGTTATAGATGAATCATTTAAACAGATATATGACTTCGCTTTAATTAATTTTTAGTAAGCATAGTTATCATCTTAGAGTTACAAAATGCAATACACTACACACACATACACACACACACTCACTCACACACACAGATGGCGGATTTCGAAATTTAGGGTATCAAGCAGACGAAGAAGTTAATGGGATAGTTATTCCACCAACTTCCACGCCATGCACCGTAAGGTTTGTTAAGCATTTTAACCAGTCAATAGAGTCAATTTCCTGCCGTAAAAACAAGTTACGAGGACGGTATCTGAATTAATGTCACACTTTTCGAATTTTCCCTACACTCTACATTATTAAATTTGAAAAAACAGGGTTGTGTTTCAAAATACTATTTTTTTTATCTATGGATTTATTTTTGAAAAATTTTAGATTCGAACTCACGATTCTTTGATCTCAATGGCTGGTAGTTTGATTCCAAGTAAACGAAAATTTTCTTTTTCTCAGAGGAATAAAATTAAAAGTAGTATGGTTATTAATTACTGAAACATTTTGAACCTTTTTTAAAATTCTTATAGAAACCTTTTTAATTAAATCTTTCGTTAACAAACAATACATATTTTGATAGAAGTATGAACGTATGGAGTATTATAAAAATCAATATCTGTGCAGAATTAAGAAGTAGCAATAACAGAATGACATGACGAAATTTCAGTGCATAATTATTTTACCACAGAATCAATTTTTCCTCATATCAGTAAGTGTTATAATTACTAATGAACTATTTATTTTATCGAATAGTTAAAAAAAACTGCTTTTTTTCCATCTGCTATTTTAAAAATGTGCCCTCTAATAAATTACATCTCGTTCTTATAAAAGAGAATGATTATCACCAAAAAATATAATTTTTAGCGTCAAGAAAATTGGAATAAAACAGGAAATAAAGTAAAGCACACACTTTTCCGCTTACACACTTTTTTTTCTTCTGAAATCACACGAACCAATTACGCAGTAATATTGCCACATGATACGCGAACATTGTGCGATTTCCATTAAAATCTCCCCAGCTAATTTCCTGTCACGAAGCAACACAAAAGCAGAAAGTAATGGGGAAAATAATATTATAAAAAAGAACCTTTTAAACTCATATTTCCGTTAATATGTATTAATATTGATTCTTGATGTGTTTCTCTCACTTTCATTCCTGTAAATTAGAAATGGAGGTAAATCAAGTTGAGGAAGCAATATTTGAGGTATGGGGTTATAAATGAAGTTTCTTAGGACATTTTATTTATTCTTATTCTCGAATAGAATAATAGTGCATACTAGATAATCTTTTCAAAATTTTATTTTAATTAACATGTTGTACTGCAAGATTTAAGTAACTAATATGAAAGCGTAATATTTAATCCATATTAAATGTTTCATTAAAGTGTTCCAATATTACAACTCGCGTATTTACGAGGCATGATTTTCTTTTGAAACAGCACTTTGTGAGCGAAACAGTTCGCATATTCCTGAAAAATGCATTCTGAGCTGATATTTTTCTTTCTGAATGCTCGTATAATGGCTTGCAAGGTCATTTAGATGTGAAATAAAACAGTCCTCTATTATATTATGTAATTTGTGATAGAACTGAAATTCAAATGCGTAGCTTTTCAATTCATATGTGTCTACGCTTTATTCAAGATAACTATGTCGCGTTTTCAACTGAAGTATTTGGATATCGCTTTCGTATATTTTTCCCGTGAATGACAGAGAAAGGCATCTAACATTAATTCAGTCTTGGCTATGATGTTTATTTAAGATACACAAACATTCATTATATATATATATATATATATATATATATATATATATATATAT
>BMAW01040680.1:731147-810753 GCA_019974015.1 Nephila pilipes | reverse complement strand
ACAAAGTGTTTAAATGGATTGCGTTAATTCGACTCTCTGTCCATCAAGCAAAGCAACGATTTGTCGGTGGTTTGTCGAGTTAAAACGTAGCCGGTCGACACAAATGACGCGGAACGCCTGGTAGACTGTGAAGCCGTTACACCGGAGAATGTGAGTGAAGACAAAATTTTGACGAAAGATCGTGTAAAGTGAAGCTCCAGAGATTTGCTGAGATGACAGCAGATATCATATGGAAGTGTATTTACCATCCTTCATGAAAATTAAGGAAAAAGGTTTTTCCGCGGGTGCCGCGATAAAGCACACACGCAACTGGAAACGAAGTACTACCGTTTACCCATTAAAAAACAATGTTTTATCAGAACACGAAACTCGGTTTTTTCCATTTTTTAAACAAACTACAAAACGACTTTACTCCAACCTCGATAACTCAGCTGTTTCTGGTCCGATCGACTTAAAATTTTGACACGTTTCAAGCAAAGGTTAGTACTCTAGAAAGACCTGGTTAATGGTTTACTACGAGCGCCATCTCTGGGTTAGTCTCGGGAGTTATTGATTGATGTGTTATATATATATATCAGCGCGTTCATAAAAGTACTATTTTGATATTTAAAAAAGTGCAGTTTTTTTTCTACTTTTTTTACATTTGTAAGATGGCTTCTACATTAATTTACTATTCAACATAATTACCTCCACAATCAAGGAACGTATCATAGTGTACAACCAACTTTAGTATTCCAGCTTAATAGAAACCTACGACCTGATGGGTCAATCACTGCAGAACAGTCACCATCATCGTAGCCATGGGGCTGACCGCTTAAATGCTTTTTCAAGTGAAGGAACAAGTAGTAGTCACTGGGAGCTAAATCAGGGCTATATTGATGATGATCATGTTTCTACCAGCCATAAGAGGCTATGAGATCTTGAGTTCGAAGGACCTCGAGCGGCCGGCCGTTGCCATGTAGACAAAACAATCTCTTAACTGAGTATGCTCCGCCTTTTATTTCAGATTACATTAGTAAAAGATTAGTAAAAGTGTCACAATATGTCTCCGCATTTATTGAGACACCAAGAGTCAAAATAGCCACAAGCAACACCCCCTGCATATCCCAAAATATATTGGAGATGATTTTGCTTCCTAAAATTATTTGCTTAAGCTTCCCTTTTTGAGAGATGTTGAATTCTTCCAGTCCATAGATTGCTGTTTTGATTCTGGTGTAACATAAGCCACCGATGTTTCGTCGCCAGTGACAAGTTGATTTAAAAAAGGATCACCTTTATCACTGTATTGCTCACGGAAAGTCAAAGCATGGCTTACCTGATTGGTTCTATGTAACTCGATCAGCATTTTCGGAGCCCATTGTCAGCACAATTTCCAATAATTTAAGTATCCCATAATAATTTCATAAAAAAACACCCCTTGAAACTTGAGGAAACTCATTAGATAAAGACCAAATCGTAAAGCGTCTGTTTTCTCAGACTTTTGCATCAACTTTTTGCACTAAGTCTTCAGTAATGACAGACGGTCACCCACTACGTTCCATACCATGAAAATTAATTCAGCCATATTTTATATATAATGCTCTCACTTTTTTTCGTACCATTCTTTTGCTCATAGTGTTTTTCCCATTGACTTAACTAATGTACTGAAAAATTTAGTAGTTTTCAAGCCTTTTGCATGTAAAAAAGGAATCACAACGCGTATTTTATAAACGGCGGCCTATTCAATTGGGTTAGGCATTTTAAATGCACACAAACAAACGTAAATACAGCCGAATATTTCTGTATTGGTGTCTATGATTAACCAACAGATATAGCTATTTTGTGTATCTATGAGTTATGGCAACAATTGAGTTACCATATTTAAAAACGGTACTTACTTAAGAAACACGCCTAGTATATTCAAACTACTTTGTACCTTATTAATTCTCAAATGATTTACAATTAATTAAATTCTAATCAGATGTTTGTCCAGACATCTTACTCATTATCGAACTCAGATGCCTTATAGACATCCTTGCCCTGATCGAATAAGCAGGTAGCTAACTCACTTTTCCCGCTCTTTCTCCTTTTTTACTTGTTTCATTTCAAGCTTGAAAATTACTGTTCCCTTCAGACCTTTTATGTGGAGTGAAGCAAAATCGGAGAGTTGGTGGCATGACATTCACCATTCTATGAAATATTAAAATGTTATTTCACCTTTTAGAATAAAAAATAAAGTATTTAATTTCAAAAGGCCTTCCATAGATGCGATACGTGGCAAAACTTGATAATACGTTTATAATTACTTTTAAAATATTATTTTACAGATTTAACAGTCAAATCATCTGTAAATTATCATTACAAACTCTGCTGAAAACGAAATACAGACTCCATCATTAACATATTTATAATTACAACAGAACAAAACGCATCTCCTCAAAGAGAAAACGCAATACCATAAGATGATAAAAGCAAGTAACATTATTCCAGATCATTTGCACATATATGAGTCTTCAACATCTAAATCAAGACTTTCAAATTATGAAAATCATGTTTAAGAACCAAGAAATAGCGTGACTACACACATCCCAATTTGATCACCATTTACGTCTAATTGCATCAACGGAAATCGAAGCCAACCCTGAAAATGAACCCATTTGCATAAACATAAGAAACAATCAGCTCTCTCTTTAATGTGCGCCAAGAGTCGAAATGAAATAAAACAAGGTATGTTGGCGAGCGTCGGTGGTTTTAGTCCGTAATTACTACGTGCGGTACATGGCAATTAATTCGCCAACACGCATAATAACGTGTTACCCATTCCGAGCCAGCCGCGTTCGCTAAATCCCGAAGGCGAATTTGAGAACACGTGACCCCAGTGTAAATCCCGATGTCTCTATGAGTCATAAATAACGAGAAATCGCAGAAATGTTGAGGGGGGAGAGTCATAAATGGATCGGATAAACTGTTCAGGTCAGGGTCAAGCCTGTTCAGCAGTTTATGGGTTTTCTATCGTATGTTTTCGAATTTTAAGATGTAAAAGTCCCCATATATAAGCTGTGTTAGTACGATATTAACTTTTTTTTTTATCAGAAAAAGGAGAATGAAACTATCAATTGTTAAAGTTTTAATAAATCATAAGGAGCAATGATGGTATTGGAAGAGACTGGAATTCTCAGTCTGGTAAATTGTGGGTTAGATTCCTGATTCCATATAATTGAGTGTTAAGGTACTGTGGATTTTGGCAGAAATTTTAGCCGTGTGATACCGGTGAAAGAACTATTCTCTTTAAGCTGTTAATGAAATATTAAAATTATACGGTGTCCATATTGGCTTTATCAATTTGCATATTTTACAGTCATTTGCAATTTTTCGAAGTTGTAACAACTGTACGTGGCAACGTGTTCATACTCACAAGTTTTTTTAAGATATCATTTATGTTTTTTGAAAGCTTCGGAGGATATTCAAAACTAAGAGCGTCCTTAGCTGGTGGTCATTTCGAATCCACCATTTAAGACATGAAATATTCTCGCAGAGTAGAATTCGTTTGTGCCCATTAGGAAGAATTGGAGATGAGTAAAACTTTTTCAGGATCGTATAACTATGAAACTTCCAGACAGAAATAATCTCTTTCAAAATTATTGAACATTCAAGCCAATAAGTAAAATGCGTGATTCTTATAGAGAATATGAATGTTGATGCGGAATTACAAACATAGTAAGTAACTGAACAAAATTTTATGTGTATATATATATATATATATATATATATATATATGTGTGTGTGTGTGTGTGTGTATGTATGTATATATATGAAACTGTTATACATTTTATTTATTGTACTACAGTCTTTTTGAACTGTACACTAAAACTGGTAAGAGTTGTGGTTATATATCTTGGACTATAAATATTTTTTGTTTAATTTCTTCTATTGAAATGTAGTTTTTTGCATCTTGATTTTTTTAATTTACGAAATTTCCATATTAGTTCATAACTCAGTCAGTTTGGAACAGTATTTAAATTATTTACATTAATGTTTTCCTGAATTCTTTTCTCTTGATATTTGCTTTGATTTTAATTAATAGTTTGTATTTGTAATTCGAACTATTAAGTATAGTTATATTTTGAATGAGGATAATATTTATTAATTGATTGTTTCGATGTTTTGCTGATTTTTCAATTAATTTAGTAGCATTTGTAGTTCTTGAGTTTAACAAAAAAAAACCAGATAAGTTTGCGTTAACAAAAAACATTTTAAAATTAGTTTTAGCGTTTAAAATTTGTAAGATTTTTAGTATGAGTTTGTATAATTATATATATATATATATATTTAAAATACCCTTGATGCACTTGAGTTCAAAAAATTCTCGTTTAAAGCGAATCAAAGAAAGATACAGATAAAGCTTATTATTTAGAAAAAGAAATGCGGGTAATTAATATACACATTACATTATTCTTCCTCTAAATTTACACATGACCAGAGATTGAAAATTAGTGGTTTTTGTATGGATTCAACTTTTCATTTCTTAATGGATTGTATATGCGAATTTTAAAATTTGCTTGTAATCAATATTAGTGTTCTAAAAATAATCTAACAATCTCAAAAGTAGGATGAAAGTATCACTAGGTTTATCCCTAACTTTAATCATCATAAGTGACGCATAATAGAGAACAAAGTAATGAAAATTAAACGAATAATTTGCAATTCATAATGATATAAGATTCTTTGATGAACTAATAACTTAGATAGATAGCGTTTTGCATAGTTTAAATTTGTCTTTTTTATTTTTCATTAAAAATTTATGCTTTTATTTTCTGTAATAATCTCCGATTCTCTTTTCAATTACATTTAAATTCTATTTACAAATACTTTAAAAGTCAGATTCTTATTTTCTTTTTTGTTTATAAACGAAAGTATTTGTAAAAAAATAATCGAATAGAGGGCAATTTTTAGCGAAATTTCTTGTGGCTATTTGTTGCTAAATTTTTAATTTTTATTATAGATATTATTTTTGTGATATTATACAAAAATATACTAGTAAAATTTTGTAGGAATGTTTGCAACTTTTCCATAATTATCGAGGTTAATAGATCAAAGTTTGTCATTAATCATTAGTAAGTTTTTATTTGTTTTTGTCCTTGCATTACTAAATTTTTTTAAATAAAATTATCAAATATAAATACATTTTAAGGGGAAAATATGGAAATTATTAAGTAAAGAATACAATACTGAAAAATGAAAAAATATAATAAAAAAGTATGCTGCAGTAATACTGATTACTACATATTATAAATATTTTTCTTGTCATTTTATTTCAAATTCCTTAAAAATATTATCATATTAACGAAATTTTTTTTAAGCAAAAATATGCAAAAGAGTACATATTTACATTGAATTTGTCCATTAAAAAAGTTTTCTTTTCTTTTTCAGGTAGTGTATATTTTATATTTAAATGAATGTACACATTTTGCAGATACAATTTGAATGAATGAGCAGGTAGAATGTATTACCATTAACTTAGTGAAAACTTATAAATATGTGTAAATATATTCGATTGTGAGATTTTAAGACCTTTTTTCATATGAGTAATTTCATGCTAAAATAATGATTGTTTTAAAAGTCAGACTGCGATATATTGAACGCTTCTTATGAATCTTAAAATGGAATTTTAAGTTGATAAAGTTATAGGGGCTTGTCTTCCTTAGATAAGTGGAGGTATCATGAACCTGAGAAACCCGTGATCTTTTCCTTTCCCTTAGGTTTTACTGTCTTTTGTTAACACGGGAATGACATCCCCTGCGATCTTTCTCTATTTTTGACCCTCCTTCTTAACAAACTTTTTATCTTTTCCCCATTTTTTTTTCAAACGTCTAGACCACAGTTACATCTTGTTTGGCGCAGCACAGCCCATATGACTTTTGCGCCAATAACCGTCACTTTCACTCACAAAGTTACAAACAAATAAAATGCATCTAACAAAACATTTCAGCACATTTGATGAATTTCATAAGCACTTAAAAAATTACGTCAAAAAACATATATATGAGTATAACTTTATTTCTAATGAGATTTTCTTTGGAATTTAATTACATTTAACAAGTAGAAGTCCCTATTATAGCACACTTGTTGTCTTGGGGGAATAGAGATTCGAACCCAATGTGCTACGCGGACATCAATGGCCGCAAAACTCATAAAATTGACCTCTGGGGTCCCCCCCCTTCAAATTATCAGAGCTTTCTCTTATGTTATAGTATTTGTGTATGATTATTTTTCTTTTTGAAATAATCGAAATTGATAAAATAATAAATAAATTTATTTTAGAAAACCAATTCATATATTCTTATATTAACAACAAAATTATTATAATAATTTTAATTTAATATTTTCTTAAATTGAACATAAATATAATAATATATAAATGTAATGCATTGAATATATATATATATATTCAAATATTATTATTTTGGTATTATAATCTATACATAACATATTAACTGTAGTTATGCACCCTGCAGGAGAATTTTCTAATGCAGGCCTTTTTAAAAAAAAAAAAGGATTTACTTATTCTTACATTTAAATAAATACTTGTTTTTATTTATATTTAATCATGCTTTCAGTATATGGAAAAATTTATAAAAACAGTTTCCATAACTCTGATATTCTGTGATTCAGGTGATCTTAATTAAGTGATATTAATTATTTATTCTGAAAAAAGTTATCACAGATCCGAAAGAAGAAAACTGTTAATTGAATAATAATGTAACCCCCCCCCCAAAAAAAAATAATAAAGAAATAATCAGAAAATCTGAGACTATGCATTAAATTCATTACTCTTCCTCAAAGCTTCCGATCCTAACATTCTTTATTCGTCCTCAATTATTAAATCATCACAAAACTCTTAAAGATCTTTAAGAACACGTCCTATAAAAGGAAAGCGTTGTGAATTAATTTATATGCCTAAACGACCCACTTTTATTTTAATTATTAGTAATAAATGAATCATCTAAATGTCCTATTGATCCTACAACACCCTTTATACTCATCAGAAAACGAAATTCCTTCTCATTATCTCCCGCACAGAAATCTTTATGAGTAAACGACCCCTCTGGGACTTATCACAATTACAATTATGTCCCATACACATACACACCCCAAAGTATGTAGGGATTTCCAATCTCTCCTCATCCAAGTTTTAAGTTACGCCTTAGGCGTGACCACTCTACAAGCCGTGAGACTAACTCACGGATTTTAGAAACCCCTCTCACCCACCTTTGTAACAATTAATTAGTAGGTGCCGATTCAGACTACGCCTAGACCTAATGCACATGCGCCCCGACATTATTTAATGCGCTGTATATTAATGATGCACGGCCTGCACGTGCCATCAATTAGCTCGAGGGCATTATCCACGATTCGTGATTTTTGAATGGTGCGCGCTCCAATATTATGGGGTGCTGTTAAATGTTGTGAACGGGTTCTGTATATCATCATTTCCTTACTGGAAATAAAGTGCTATCAAGTATGCTATTGCATTAATTTGGGAAAAAGTTATTAGCGCAAATGAAGCATGATGAGAGGGATTTGACTATTTAATAATTTAAATTATCATTCCATATGGTTATGAAGAGGCGGAATATGTAGAATATATTTCTTTCAGGTTTGTTCAGATTTTTACTCCTTGAAATAGTAGCAGATATTCGCATTTTAAAATAGCGCTTTTAAGAAACAATATAATAATTGCTGTGGGAAGTGGACCTGAACCTTTCCCTCGGCCGTGGTAGCCGAGTGGTCATTGTCGTGGCTCACAGTCGGAGTTTGTTCCATCGAGTCATGGATTTGGGTGCTGATGTAATTAAAGACCTGCCATATAGTGCAGCTGATGAACGTTAAATATGTCGAAGCTCCTAATCCTTCTTTTAGCGGAAAAGTTTGGTGAGAGGTATGCCAGCTCATGTGTTGTCCTCGTCACTCGACATGGGATCAAAATTACCATCTCCGTCACCGATAATCTTAGCGTTGCTTCTAAAAGTGCAATGTTAATCATGAAACTCTTAAGAACCAATGGAATTAAGTCTTTTCCAATCTGCACCAAGTGTACTATCCGAAAATTTCCTGACCATTTCTTCGATTGTTTGAGGCTTTCTAAACAGGGTCTTTAAAGTTCATTAATGATTATAGATTTTTTTTTCCCGAAAATATTTGGATTTTCTTTCATATCGAGAGCTTAGTTTAGGTCTGTTGGACTTAAAGAGACTTGCAACTACTATAAGAGCAACATGAAATATGTAATTTACTAATAAAACATTTCAAATCATCATCAGTAAAAATAAGTTTCACAGTTGAATACTTTAAAGTAATTTAAAGGTATAACAGCTTTTCATCTCCTCTTTATCCCATAAAACCGTTCAGTATTTCAAGTAATTTAAAAAGTTCAGTTCAAACGAAAAGTAATGAAAAATTAATAAGCAGGTGTATTTGCTACACTTTATAATACAAAACTGGAAATTTGCAAAAAAAATATATATCATGTTAACTTAAATAACTTAAAATAACAGCTTGATTAAGTTAAATTAAGAAAAATGGTAACTGTGCATGATTAAATACAATTCAGGAACTTTTTGAGTTTATTTGTCTCTAGTGATAAAATTTGCGTAGTTGGAGGTGATATTACTCGAAGTCCTCTTCATAACGAAAAAAAAAAGTTTTCGGTTTTGTTCTTTGAATAACGATATTCTATAGTTAAATAGTAGAATATGGGCAGCCAGAAGATTTTTTAAGCGAATGTCTAGTTAGTTAACGGGCAGCAAGCTACTCTATTTCACACCGCGATGAAGAGGAATCGATAGAGTATGAGCCACGAAACTCTCAACTTTGCAGCTAAGTTAAAACAGCCCCTTAGACTAAAAATAAAGCACAACCTAATAAAGTTTGCATGAAATAAAAAAAATTAATGGGATTATAGAGAAGCATTTTCTATTGTTTCAAATCTCTTAAGGTAACTGCGACTTTAAACTGCTTCAAAGTTTGCATTTTTAGTCAACCAAGGAGCTATTGTTTTAAACAGTGACAAAATGATCACCCAAGCACTTTTCAGAATGAAGTGTTTTCTGGATATCTTTTCAAAGGAATGAATAAGTAAGAGAAAATGAGCAAGTTCGTGAATGGTGAATGAATGAGTTAATAAATAAATAAACGAGTATGTGAATAACTAAATGAATGAGTTAATAAAAAATAAATAAACGAGTATGTGAATGACTAAATGAATGAATTAATAAATAATAAATAAACGAGTATAGGAATGACTAAATGAGTGAGAGAGCGAGGGAATGAATGAAGGAGTGAATGAGTGAGTCGAGGAATGAGTAAGTGAATGACTGACTGAATGAGTGTTAGTGTGTGTGTGTATGAAAGAGTGAATGAGTGAGTAAAGGAATGAATGAGTAAGTGAATGAATCATTGAATGAGTGTGAGAGTGAGTGAATGAAGGTGTGAATGAGTGAATGAATAAATTAATTGATCGATCAAATTTCCTTTTCGTTGAGATACTATGGTTTGTTTTAATTCTAATATTTAATGAAATAATTTAATAAATATTTTTAAAAAAGTTGGCACCTCTGATAGCAAAATTAGCTCTTTGCAAAGCTTTGCATTGGATCCATTTTTTTTTTTTTTGTGTCGACTTTCCAACTCTGTAGTAATAGCTTCTTTTTAGATTCGGAGATACGTTCATTTTGCTGTAAAATATTAGACAGCTCTTCTTTGGTTTTATAAATATATTATTTATGAAATTTTGATAAATGGAATGCTTTAATATTAAAATTTAGAATTGTTAACAAACATGGGCTACCTCAGAGAAAATATTTTTATTTGCATTTTTCTAAAAAAAAATGTGTATTATTTGCTAGGATTCAGGTTTAACTTCCTTGAAAATATATTTTTCTCATAGAGCAATGTTTTGTGGCTTATAAACTGAGACTATTTTCTATGCAATGAACATAATTTTTTTCACCAGAACTCATAAATTTTTGATAGGGCACTGTATAACGAAAAAAAAAAAAAAATTAAAGGAAATTTGAGTCTTAAAATTAAATTGCAAAAAAACTATTAAATTCAATTTTTAAAATTGTAATTATGTTCAGTGAATAGAATCTTACGTATGTAAGTATCCTGTAAATTTTTAAAGTTGTAAATGTAGTAGGCCAAGATGTACCTAAAGGTGAGTGCACGGCTTACAAATATAAATACAGCTATTGATAATTCATTGCTTAAAAATAATTACTTGTACTTGTAAATATTATTTCCTTATTGTGGGAGGGGGGAGCTTTTAAATAAAGAGAGATGTGTCTGTTAAAAAACGAGACCGACGATGCAAAACATTTTAATTAATTTCATACATATTTACTTATAATCACTTTAATCACTTTCAATATATATTAATATTAAGATAATAATAATACTTCAATAAATACCAATATATTGAAATATTATTATTTTCAATATATACCCTCAATATACACCCATAAATCCCTTCAACGCTCCATGTTAATTTTCAATTGTTCGAAACAGTGCTGGAAGTCTTTTGTCAGCTCTTTCCAGACGCGTGCCGCTTTCTCTACGGTTCAACGGACTCAAATCTTGCCCCTTTTAATACAGATTTCACCTTAGGACACAGATTGAAGTCACACGATGCGAGATCCAGCGAATAAGGCGGATGGTCTAACATTGGGATGCTGTACTTGACTAGAAACTTCTTAATAGACAATGCGGAATGATTTGTCCTTGCACAATTAGAATCGTTCTTTCCTTATTCATTCACGAAGCTCAGCAAGAACGTGAATATCGGTGAAGATAGGCTCTTCCGGTGCATGGATTGGCGCTTCGTCGTAGGATCATAAGTAAAATTCCACGAATCGTCTCACGTCAATATTCTTTTCAATAAGATTGGGTCATTTACAATGGCATTCAAAGTGTCAGTACAAACATTTTTGCGAGCTTCATGTTCAAACGTAAGAGTTCTAGACACCATTTTGGCACACACTTTTTACTTGTTAAAATTGCTATGTAAAATTTGCCGCGAGGATTCCTTGTCAATTTCTTCAGTGTCAAAAATAGCCTGAATATTTAACCGATGGTCAAATCAAACTGGATTATCGATTGTTTCGATACTGTCATCAGTTTTTGACGCAGGAGGGCGACCTGGGCGTGAATCCTCTTCAGCGTCTTCTCAGCCACCTTGAAAACTCTTAAGCCACTCGAAATCACATACACGCAATAAAGAGTTGTTGTCATAGACTTTTTTCAATAAATTTTAAGTTTCAGTAGCGGTTTTTCCAAGTTTCATGTGAAATTTCGCAACAATACGTTGCTCTATTGTTGCACTTATTATTTCTCCCGCGAAACAAAAAATAACTGTATTGCGGATGAAGGTTACGGCTATACAAATTTGTTTATGGAAGCGAGAGACGCTGCATTCGAAAGAGATGGTTTCACGCTAAATAGCTGTCAGTCGCTGGCGTTTGGCGCATGAGTACTTCTGTAGCAGCATCAGTCTCGTAATTTAAAGGCCCCACTTCGTAAATATACAAGTATCTTAATGTTAAGACATTACTTACATTGCTTTTAAATTAAAAAAAAAAATGAGAATTATTTAAACTTCGGCATAAATGTAAGTTCTATTTTCCTTGTTGAAAGTGTGTCTCAGTTATCCCTTTAATCTTACCTTAATTTTCATTTTAAAATTTAATTTTTATGTTGATGTTGTAAATAAACTTTTATCTATTTATGAAGTAAAGGAGTCTTTCTGGAACAAATTCAAAAAAAATGCGAAATGAATTTAATGTAAATTAGTTATTTACTCTTTATATCACATCATCACATCTACAGATATTTTATACTTTACTTAATCTACTTTTAGTTTATTGAAATTTTAAATAAAAATTTTAAGTGTTGGGGAATTAATTGTACGTGTGAACAATCGAAAATTTAAATAAAAGCTATTTCATATTTTGGGGCAATAGTTTTATTATAGGTATTTGACGTAGTTTTTCGTCAAAAAAAAATAACCACTGCCTCTCAACTCTATTTTAAGAGAATTTCAAAAATTATGCATTCTTATGTTCAAAAAAATAGGGGACCATTAAGAATTTCGTTATTTAATAATTTTTAATTATGCGTATTAATAGTGCCTGCGAATTTTGCCACTCATAATAACTCCTTAACCAATTTTTCGAAAAATTACTTGGGACTTGTAGTTCCAAATTTTAGATTTCATTGAATAATAAAATTGAATAAATATGTTCTCCAGTTCATAATAGTTGCAAATACATTCTTATTCTATATTTTCCATATCAGAGGAACATCAAAAAGCCTTTTTGAAAAGATTGAATGAAAAAAAAAAGGTTTTTTTTTTGTAAGTCTTGTTCCAAGATTGAAGGAAGGGTTGTATGAGAAACTGACCCCCCCCCCTTAGGCAGTTACAACAGTTATTTTTGTTATTCATTAACTTTTATTTAGCACCAATTGGGAAAAGGAAAGAATAACCGAATTAAATAGATAAAAAAAACTCTCCAGTCAGATTATTCGAAGTTAAGAGACCTTGCCTTGAGTTATGAAATTAATTTTTCCAAATTTTCCGCGTGCCCCTTTTACAAATGACAACCATAAACTCAAACCAAAACCGAAACTGACCTGTGGATCCCCCACCATTAAACAAGCGCAGAGAACTTGGAACGTGTTACGCAACATGTCCCAGAGGAACTTCTTTTTAAAAAAAAGTTTTTAAAAAAGTGCTCTTCGAACTAACAACAACAAGCTCTCCCCGCCCCCTGGAGGGCGCATGCGCCCCGAAAAATCTTACCACCAAACCGCCCCCTTTTTCCCCAGTTGTTTCGTTTCGGCCGTTCCTGTCAGTTGCCATGCGGCAGCCGACCTGTAAAGAAGCGTACGGAACGTCTTCCCGACATTTCCGGAAATCAACGCCGATCACACGAGGAGTCCAGGCCGCATCAGACCGAGAGACTCACCGGTAAACGACGACAATACCGTACTTGAGTCGAAGGAAACAGAAAAAGGTAAATAATAAGTGGTTTTAAGAACTTATTATCTGAGTATTTTCACAAAATAAGCATTGATTAAATGATGAGTAGAGCTAAAAAATAAGAGTTAAGTTTTCGAACTTGAAAAAAATCGTCTAACAGCGGTCTCGATATTGTATACGGAAAAAAAAGTGTAATTTTAAAAACGGTAGTTGAATAAATTGGTTTCTTGTTTAAGAAAAGAATCTCCTTTTTCCGGTAAAGGAAAAGCAGGTTTTGTTTGAATTAACAAGGCATCTTTTTTATACTGAAGTTATCTAAAAATCATCTCTCTTTTGGTTGAGATTTAAAAAGTAAACTTAACGTGAAACATACCTTTATAAAAAAAAAAAATTGCATTTAACTAACTTGGCTAATTTGCATACTTTGAAATTACTCTATTTAAAGATCGTTTCGAATGAAACCGGTTAGACTTTACCTACACTAACTTGCACCGATATGAAATCTCAGAATTTAAAGTAACACTTTCGTATCGAAACACAATTTAATCACAGGTTTCTAAATTTTTTAAAGAATTTCAATAGCAGAAACTATAATTTTTTTTAAAAACAAGTAATATATTATTTTCCTTGAAACACGGATTCATGTATTCGTTAAAACACATTTAGATCTAAAATATAGCGGCTATATTTTATTTTTATGAACGAAATTGTAAGAATACATACAAAAACAAACTATTTTATTCAAACGAATTTATATAGAATATTTTACTCCATGCATTATTTATATGCTGCATTATTTTTAAAAATTCTGTCCGTTTCCGTACTTATAACAATGTATAGGTCATTTTCAGGAAACTTTATTTATTGTAATTGCCTGATGTTAACCAATTTTAAATGATATATTGAATGTTTGCAATTTAATTCTTTGAAAATATTAGCTTTTTCTTAAGTATCTTCTAATAATTGTCTTGCAGTATTTGGTTCAGGTAACACTTAAAACCTGAAATTTTTTAAAAAAGTGCTATCTTTACATTAATATTTTATTTTTTGTACTAATAAAGGAGTTACATTAATTATTTTTTCTATGATCAATGAATTTGATGTTTGAAAAACAATTACTTGGAATGAGATCTTTGGAACTGATTAAAACGTGACATTGTTTTTTTTTTATAAAGTTGATAGTTCGAGTAATCGAATACTGCATTCCAAAAACTAGTACTTTTACTTTTCCATTAATTTGATAATTAGAATTTCTCTCAATTAAATTTACTGAGTGTTGTCATTATTACCTTTCTCCGATCCGTAGACATATTATTCATACAATTTAAAATTATATGTTTTAGTTACATTACCATACCAAATCAAAACATCTTAAAGAGATCAATAGCACTTTTAACATCTATATAATGAAACTACTTTTTTTTTCCAAATCGGCGAATAACTTCCATTATTAAGAGGATTAGTTTGCAGTTTAAATTATATTATTTTTGCATGTGGGAAATCAGAAAAGTTTAAAAATAATAAACTAATCCAAATAGAATTATTTAATAATTATATTGTAGTACCCGCACAATTTAAGCAGCAGTTTAAAAATAGATATAAATAAGCAATAGATAATCCCAATCGGGAAAATAAATGAATATGAATATAATACAAAAGACTGTGTATTCCGATCGATTTATAGTATTAAAATGAAGATAAATTTCTGTTGAGTTTTAAATAACTAAATTAAGATAAATAGGAACATATACATAAACGTGATACTTTTGTTCAGCGTGCTTCAAATGTTCCGTAGAATCATACTTAAAATCACGAAAAGATTTATATAATTCACCGGAGCCATCAACAAAACCTTTTTCAAAAGAAGATGTATTCTAAATAACATAAATAATAGTAAATTATCTTTTTTTTTTTTTTATTATTATTTCCAATTTTTCAAGCATTCAAATGCTGAAAATTTTTCAATAATAACAAAGATTAAGGACATATATCTTATTTTCGAAACCGAAAAATTTGTTGTATTCTATTGAAAGTCGCCAAGTATAGGATTTTGGTTACAGAAACTAGTTTATGGAAAAAATTTTAATAATATGAGAAATATGAAAGTTTATGCATCATTGTTTCCATTTTTGACTTTTGAAAATGCATTAAACTTATGAAATATGTAGAAAATTATAAATTCATTTTGAAAAAAAAAATGTATCAATAAAATACGTCATCAAAAAAGCGATGTTCAAATAAATGCTCTTTTTAATATATGCTTTCTGAATGCTCTTATAAATTCGCTTGTTACAAATGAATGAAATTTGAAAATGAATTAAATATATGTATTCTAGAATTTCCCTTTGTGATAGCGCATAATTACTGCAATGAATCGGAACATTTGTAATAGTAAATATTCTTAATTTGTGATTGACCACTACTACAGTTTTTTCGATACTACTTATGATATTAACTTTAATTGTTTAACGTATCTGAAAAAAAAATGCGAAAATTATAACTGTTTATTTAAAAACTGTTCAACATATGCCATGAATAACCAAAATAATACACATTGAAAAGCTATCGAAGGCGAAACGCATGACGAAAAAGGCAAAGCGAAGAATAATAAAATGCAAGTTAAATTAAGGTGTCCGATTACTGTTGCGTTTTATTAATATGTGAAAATAAAGAAAGAGTGATTACATTCTTCTGTTCACTAATATTTCTTAAATAAAAGAATTTTGTACAACAGTGCAATGGAATAGCATCAAAAATTGAAACGAGTTTAAGTTTAAGCATTTAGGCACAATTATTACGTGTTTTGTTTTAAGTTGATTCAGATCCTATTATAATTTAAAGGACTTATCAAATTTTATTTTAAAACAAAATCCGAAGCAAAAGTACCTAAGACATTTTAAAAGATTTCCAAGTTTGATTATGAAAGTATAACTTTTTTTTTATTTTAAACGGTGAATATTAATACCACAATTTATAAAACTCTCGAGATCTTCCTAACTCTTTTATACTACTTGTTTGGATCATAAATTTTTAAAAAACTTCACTTGTAAGAACATATTCAAAACGTTAACTATTCATAAATGTGGAGTATAGCTCACATACATTAATATAAATGTTGTAGAAAGTTCATAATATAAAATATTAATATTTTGTTGCGTTTCTTGTGTTCTCATTTAAACTTAATATTACTCTTTATTTATTTCAAACAGTTAAACTTATCTTATGTAGCATTTATCTTTCATCTTTAACCTTTATGTATGTTGAAATAAACAAATCTTTAGTGAACAAAATTTGCAGATTAATTTGACTAAGTAAAGTATAGAATTGTTAAATTTTCTTGGAACTATTCCGTAAAACTGAATAGTTTGATTTCCGAGAATCGTTTCGTACGGTAAAACTGAAGGTAACGCATAATTAATTTTATGCAAAATAAGCGAATTAACTACCTAGAAATATTTCCAGCCTGTCAGCCGTGTCATATACCAGAAATGGTACTTAGTAGAGGAATCTTCAACCATATACGTAACTTAAACTAACTTTTGAAGATGGGATACTTTTGTAGATTATGACAAAATGAAGCTTTTAATGCAATAGTTTGAAACCTAACTTTTTTTGTTTTGTTTATGCATTTTAATCAGATTCAAGTGCTTAATGAAATAATTGCTCTAATGTTTTCTTACTTGTTTTGGTTTATATTAATTTTTTGGATAAAATAAAATAGCGAAATTACGCATATTGCAGGACTTGAAGAATTTAATTATTAAATAAGGATTTGACGCATTACATATTGTGTAAATTATAAATTGAATTGTAACTTTAAAACATATCAATTGATTACAAAATTACTAATCGTTGTTTCTTGGGATAATTCTATAGTTATTTCTATGAATGTACTTGTCATCCGTCTGTAATATAGTTCTCTGAAGCCTGTACAGAAGTATATTTTAAAACTTGTTTTACGTAGAATAATTGAATGGAAAAATCATGTCTTATAAGAAATCTCCAATCATGTAAATAAATCGTAACGGATTTTTATGCTCATTACCATTTAACTGACTTTTAGGTCTACTTTATTATGATGTTTGAAATAAGAGTTCACCTTGTAAAAGAATCATGACTTGTGTAAATAAACATTAAAAATCGCAGAGAATAAGGTATAAAGATTGGAGGTAACAATGAGATTTGACATGGGAAGAGATAGGTGAATTAGCGAGATTGATTGTTGTTATATTGGGGCGAATAATTGTGAAGCGATATTCGAAGAGTTTATACCCATCGGACTCGAATCCCGTTAAATCGTCAACTGTTGGGGTTTATTAATATATAAGTAGAATTCTCCATTATATAATATGGTTAAGGATGCTATTAAGTAAACGCTCCACATTATTGATACATTTCGGTCGTGCTTGTCCTAAAATTCTGAATAAACAAGTTAAATATATTTGATTGATTTTTATAGCGTCTCTTTGGATATCAAAATAACGATGCCAATTCGTTTCAAACTTCAGAATAAAATGTGATTTTTTTTTCTTTTAAATAAGTTTTAATTTAAATTTAAAATTTTAAGCAATTAATCACTCTTTATATTCTACAATAGTTCCGAGAATAATTTTATTAGAAGATATAAATTGTTACAAGATTTATAATACTAGTTTTACTCCTGATAAAAATAGTTTTATGATAATAAAACAGACTCTTGCAAACACGTTTTGAAAAATTTATTGAAAATTCATGCAAAGATTTAACTTTGAATTTAAAATTCCTTTTTAGGAAAAACACGAAACGATAGGAAAGAGAAGTTAGTCAGAAAAAGCTCTTCCTTTCCTCTGCTTCGATATGTAGTGTTACACCCCATCAAAATTCACTAAGTAATCAATCAGTTAAATTGTCCAATAGGCAAATCTTTTAACTTTTTTTTATTCTCGTCTAAGGATAATAGAAAATAAATGTTTGTATTTCGATCGTGATCGTTTACAATCATGCAACCTCGACCAAAGATTAACTGAAAATCTATTTATCTCTAAAACCCCAAAAGTGGATGCGAGCAGGAATAAACTTTTACTCTGGGTCCTAGTCCTGTATTAATTGTCCAACGCTCGCTTAGCTTTCCGATACCAACACCACAAAAAATACGGTTCATTCACCAGTTGAGTTCTCAATCAAATTACGTCACAAAGTAGCTTAAAAGATTACTTGAAGGGGAAGACGTAGGGGGAACTCACATGTTTCTACTTTTTACAAACCAGGTTTTTAATAATATGCATAAATTGTTTAAAGGTAATCATGTAAATTAAAATATTTTTATAAATGTTGGGATAAAGCTTTACAACTTCAGTTGATCTACGACGTCCTGGTTGATTGCACAAACTTGTAATCGATGGGTAGCGAGTTCGGATCTCGTACTTTCAAAAACAATCAATCATGAGTGGAACTGATACTTGTTACGTCTGTTGGGTTAGCAATGGTAAAGTTTATTGTCGCAAAAGACATACATGGCTATACTGCGCCAAGCAAGGAAAAACTGTGTTCCAAACGTTTTTAAAAATGGAAAAAAAGTAAAAAGAAGGGTCGAAAGTAGAGAAGAATCGCTAGGGTATCCTGGGGCGCGTCACCCCTGTTGCCAAAGTCAATAAATTCCTTGCGAAAAAATAGATCACTGGGGCACCTCAGAGTTACGATCTCCATACCTGCGTAAAGGTGAGCTCCACAACCATTGGAAGTTTTTAATTTAGCATTGCAAAGATGTAGAAAGTACAGAGCCAGATCGGGTATAATCCCCTTCACTTGGTCATGGTTCACAATTACGAGGTTCGTCACATATCTTCTAGTGCGACGTTACATATCTTTCATCACATATCTACTAGTTATCCCTTGCATATCTTCTAACGCGACGTTAATAAGCCAATAAATAAATTCATCCTCAATATATAGAATACCCTATATTTTATGAAGTGTTGAGGAGATTACAACATTAAACATCATGCGCATTTCTAACGTAAACTTTTTTGTATTTGACGAGAAAATTCCATCATTTATCAATCACTCATCCTTTCTATACAGATAAATTATTAAACACAAGCATAGTTACGTATGGAAACTGTGATTGATCTATAAGGTCAATTTATCAGATGATGGATATACCGAAAAATGGTAACTCATAATAATTCGCATTAAAGCGCTTTAGGGCTAAATACGAAGTCTGGTAATAAAAATTTATTCTGAAGGTTATTAATAAAGTACATTAATCAAACTTTTTTTTTTGCCGAAGACGGTTTCTTCTTTACCTAGTTAAGCATGTTTATTAGGAATCAGTATTTTATTCCTCCTTGTGTGTAAGTTTCAAACCCCACTCACTGCTGGATTCATACGATGAATATATTACATTATTTATTTCCATTCATCGGTGCAACTAATAAAATGCGTGTTTTGTGTCTGCTTTGCAAAACTCTACGCGTATGGCACGATTCTTAGTCACTGAGCTCTACAAAAAATAAGTAGAAGATGATTATACACTAATAGAATAAGCAACAGGTGTTGAGGTTACAGATTACAAGCATTTGAAAGATTTATAAATGTACATAATCCCAAAATAGAAATATTACTAGTAATCTCTCGTGTAGAATGATAGAAATTAAAACGCTAATTTATAAACTTCTATTCTTTGTTCGGATATTTCTATATTTGCCTGTGTTCTTCATTCACAACGCATTTCTTCATTTCCGCCATTTGTCGTATTTTCCTTCATTCCCTTTAGAGCTATATATCTTTCGTAATAGTTTATTAGATATTTAATTACTAGTTCATTAAAATCATTAATCAAGTCTTTAGATCGAACATATGTAACAAAGCTTATTATTGCGTAAGGAATAAGAGGATTCAGTCACAGTTTTGAAAAATAACTCCTTTTAATTAAGAATTTACAGGGATAAAATATACAATCACCGCCCTTTATGTGTATAGAATGTTTGTCGAAAGTGAAATACTGATTTCGACGAATAAGATACTATGTAACGTATGCTTACAATTAGGAGTAAAACAGTTATCGTAATTATGTGATAATATAAGTCTTTTATTAAGGTTATTCTTCTGAGTAAATTAATCATCGCAAATAATGAAATTTAATTAGTTTATTCATTTACGTTTCACTCTTATTCAATTTAAAAGTCCAATGTGAAAACTTTGTGCAATATTTAATGCATCAATATCCTTCGAATGTGTTGGTATTATTTTAGAAGTGTTGAGAATTGAATAAGAATATTAGATAACTGTAAATCTTTTAATAGGAAATAGTTGAGACAAAATTTGATTTCTTTTGAATAGGGATTTTAATTTCTCCTTTCGAAGCAATAGGAAATATTTAACGAATTATATCGCGTACAATCGTTCAAGTATTCTAAGAAATTCTGTAAAATGAATTAGATTATATTATTGAAAGTTTCAATGAATTTTACGGTAAAGAAAATTACTATTACCTATATATATGCAAATATTTAGAATTTATCCATTCCTATTAAAACTACGTTACATTCAATGATACTGCGCAGTTTTCAGTGCTCGTTTAACTAAAAATAAAAATATTTCATGCCTATGGAGATAAAACGAAACAGAAACAAGACATATTTATGTTTTTATGCACTTCAGTATGAACTGATAGAAGGAAAAGAATATTTTTATGAAAAATATCACATTTCAAGTTGTTTCTAATAATTATTGTATTAAATTTGAGAAAAAATAACAAAACCGATTATTCAAGTGAGGGACAGTAAAAATCAGCTTAATAATTCGGATTGTAAAGTTTGTGTAAAATATCAAGATAAATAAATTGATATTTCTGAAATTTTATAAAATGAAAGTTTACTAAAGTTTAAGTTTGAATTATTTTATCGAACATATAGTAGCAAAAATTAAGACTTAGATCTACTTCCTTCTAAATCTTCATAAAATTGGCATTTATTTATTGTAACAACGAACTCACTTTACAGTTATCTGATGTAATTAACATGTGCGAGAGGATATTATAAATTTTAGTCATTATTAAGAAATAACCGAAATATCTAGATAAAATTCATTCTGCATATTAATTGAGCCTTATGTACATAACTTCGTAAATTACAGCTATTAATGTTGATTTGTTGGGTCACAGAAAGCCATGGATTGAAGTAACCACGGAGTATGGAGATGACGGCCTTGAAGGTTAAGAAAGCCTGCGAGTAATGAGTAACTTCGGATGGTGACCACGTAGAGAAGTCTTAAGAATAACAATGTGTAAAAAAAAAGTTCTATCTCGATTATTTTTTGTAATTATTGAAGTTTTACAACACCCCGGGATAATAATTAAACTTTTACGGTATTGTGGGTTACTTCAATTTGCGGTTTCCTGAAACCAAACAAATTAATTTTAATGGCTGTAATTTACAATATTATATACGTAAGGTTCAATTAATTTGCAGAATAAGTATTTTTAGGTATATCGGTTATTTTTTAGTAATAATTAAAACTTTACGATATCTTTTCGTGAAGGAAATATAATGAGTTTGTAGTATATGGTCTATGGTAAAATGTTTACTATTGTGTCTAATATGACATACAAAAATATAAAGTCTATATAAAACTCATCGTGTGCTTACAAAAGATATATTCTTATTTTAACTTATTAGTTTAAAAAAAGTTTTAAAAGGATTGGAAAAGTAAAATGTTTCAAGAGTTTAACTTTTAGAAAGATAACATGATAGAGCTTTTGAAATTGTATGGGTATGTTTCAATTTATATTTTGTATTTAGCTTATTATGTATTTCTTATGATGATAATCAGAAATAATAACAACAAAATAGATCGCAATAATTTCCCAATAAGGTAAGTAATAAGAAAAGTTAAACAAAAGATATTGATGACAAGGAAATATCAAATATTTAAGCAAAAATAAACAATTTAACTGGTTGTTTTCAAACCATTAACATTCCTGTTTCTTATTTATTTAAGCTATTAAAGTTATTAAGTAAATATAATTTACAAAATAATAAAAACTTCCACATATCTCTGAACGACTCAATCAGCATTGATTCGAGAAAAAATTTAAATTCACATACACAATTTTCAAAGTTTTATTTCTAATTTAAACGCAAGCATTTATTCTGTATCATAATCAAACACAAAGAACTTACAAAATTCTATTTTTGACTATTCTATGAAACTACATATTTTGAATTTCAATCATCTTCGACAATATGTTGCAACAAAAGGAAATCAGATATATTTGATCCCTTTATTATTTATACAACACTTGTAAATAGAACGCCAATTAGATCCGTGGAGGTATCTTTTACAAAACTGTCTGATATTTTGCTCCCATGAATAGTGTTTTCCTGCTACTTGCTTCTGTGTTATCTGAATACAAATATTTGGCTTTCTCATCGCGTTTATTTACGAAAGGAGCAATCACTTGACGTACTATAGGAGTGATTGTTCACTTCCTTATTCTGCAGTTTTGAATCGAATTCTTTCCTTATAGAAAATACGCGCTCGTGCGTTAATAAAAGAATTGTATTTATGTAAATATCGAATCGGCTTATTATTTGAGTTGAAAATAATTAATATGTAAACATTAAAACTGTATATATAGTTTGAATAATCTGTAAATATAAAAAAATAAGGAGGAATTTAAATTCAATTATTTCAATTCATTTCGAAGAAAATGCTTGATGCTTATGATGTGTTTAGAAATTTTAACAATTTCAAATTTTAATCATAGAGCTTCAGAATTTCATATTCATTGTAAATTGAACTTAGCATTGTCTTTTGTTTGCATTAGTATTTTCAGTGTTTTATTACTTTGTTGTGAAATTTAAATTTTTACATTGTATTTCATTTCTAGAGATTATGAGATAAAATACTGAGAACAAAAGTTAGTTTTAAATCGAAATTTATCAAAGAAATATGAAAGTTTGAATAGAATTTTTCGAAGAATTTGTAATGCAACATGTAATAGGGAGATTTTAATACTAGCAGAATAGTTATTTTTCTTTGAGCACTACTTTGGTTTTATAATAAATGGATATCAAAGCTATAATGTTTTCGAGTATTATTTGAGTTATAAAATTGTAATAGTTGAAATAATTCTTTGAATCTTTGATGATTCATTAAACATGATAACAATAGAAGAGAATATGTGATTCTGTGATATTATGTCATCCAATCTATTCATATTTTAGTCCAATATCAATTATTTCTCTTTCTATGTTATTCTTATATTACAAAACTCCGAATCAAATCTAATAAAATAATAGCTTACATATATAATTCGTATATATGTAACTCCACTCACTACTATAATATTCAACAGATAAAAAAATATGTAAATCAATTTTTGGTAATCGGTTAAATTACTAACTAAACTCAGACAACTAATTATCTAATAATTAAAATGTTAGTTTCTTGGATACAAACCTGTAATTAACAAATTATGTCTTCTGAGATAAATTTTAATAACTTAAAAGTAAATAAGTAAAAATATTTGTACTTAGATTTTTCAAGCCAGAAGTCACTATTTATATGTGTGTGTGTGTGCGCGCGCGTGTGTGTGTGTATGTGTGTGTGAGAGAGAGAGAGGGAGAGTGTGTGCGTTTGCGTGCCCCCATGTGTGTAATGCGCGAAAGATATTATAACAAACTAACATATATAACCTTTATATAACCTTTCGGGTCTGGTGTTCTGTGAAGTTAATGATTATATTCTGTAAAAAGAAGTATGTAAAGCGGAAAAATCATTTCAAATTTATAAAATAATTGGATGTCCAATGGAAATGGTATTTTCGAATAAAAAGGAAACCCCAAAGTCAACGTAGAGCATTAGGAAAAAAACTACTTGATGGAGCACTGCATATTTTACGTTCTATGAATAAAAATTATTGTCGATTATTTCGTGATAGAAAAATAATTGGAGGACTCACGAACATCAACATATTGCTCATCATGTCTTAAGAACCCTTCTCTGCGTTTAGAGGACTGTTTTGAATAATTTCATACTGTTAAAGATTATAAAAGTCAATTCAGTAATAAAGCATTTTAACTTTGATTTTCATAAATTATTTTATGAATATACCTTTTATTGAGATAATTCTGTGCTCAGATATACATATATTTCTCAAAAACTTTCATACCAATAATCAAGGTCACATATATTTTTTGTTATATCATTACGAACAAACTGTAATAATTTAATTTCACATCCTCAATGTGTGTTGGTATATATTATAACAATCAACCTTGAACGTTAAGAGTTAAAATTTAGAATTAATATATGCCTAAATAAATTGGTGATCCTGGTTAAATAGAAAATTTTTAATTTTAATTGAAATAGAAAGCAGCGGAAAATCATTAATTTTTCAGTAATTTAGGACTATTAAACTTGTATGAAAAATTTATTTTCGGTTGCTCCTTTCTCTTACAAAACAATCAATTTTTTTAAAAAAATTTCCTTTAGTATTTGTATAATTTGGTATTTAATACGTTTTTATAAATGTTTCTATGTATATTTATTACCAAAAAGCACCTTAAGTTAGAGTTTTTATAAGAGCAAAAATTTAAGTTAAAAACAATATATATATATATATATATATATATATATATATATAAATTTATTTTTTTAAGGTTTTGTAATTTTACTGTTGCGTAGTTTATCGTATGTTAAAGAAATGATGAAAGCTTATTTTTAAACGTAGTGAAAACAAGCATTTTACGTCCACAATTTTTTTTCTTCTTAAAAACGATTTATATTTTACAGTCTGTGTTCGACATTAAAGGATTTCAAAACTCATTAAGCTTAAAGCTTATTTCCTGAAACTACATTAAAACTATTATTTTATTTTAATAATCCACTGAAAGAAGGTAAATTGAATAATAACTCCGTAATCCCTCTCTGACATTTTGAACGCTACAGACCTTCCCTCCCCCGCAACCTAAAACTCTGTAAACCCATTTATACCTTAACCTTTCACGAAACACTCTTACTTCACGTTCGGATATTAATAGTTTGCTGGACATGACTGAGGCTACGATCAACTTTTGGGTGCGAGCCTTTTCATATAATGCAGTTAGACGTTATGTTTGTTGAGAACTCATTTTCCTGAAAGACCTCCAAAGTTGTGTCATAACCAATCAGATCGCGGCTGCATTTTAAGTCCTCAAATCCATTAAGTGACCTGTGAGGGTTTGGGGAAACGTGGGTCGCTGCTTTTAAGGATCGAAAGATACATAATGGACAGTTTTATCCGCGTTGAAACTATTTGAATTGTTCTACGATAGACGAACGGTGTATTAAAGTGAATTGGTTGAAAGATGGTGAATGATTTTGTGAGAATTTGTTGTAGAATAACGAATTGAAATGTATTATTAATATCTTTTTTAATGCTAGAATTTTTTTAAAACTTCAAATTTATTGAAGAATGCTTAAATCAAATGAATGAGGAGAAGGGAGAGGATACTCTCTGAATAGTTTTGAAAATTTGTTGTAGAATAACGAATGAAAATGTATTATAAATTCTATTTTTTTTACGATGGAATTGTCTAAGTGGAATATTTGATGAAAAATGCTTAATTAAAATCCATAATATTACGAGAAAGATGTGTATCGCATTCTGAACTATTTTCCCTTCTTAATTAAAACAAATCGTATAGATTAAAGTTTTAATATGTTCTAAAGCGGTTTTTAAGTCTGAAGATATTTAAATTGAAAATTTTATTCAAATGATGAATCAAAATGTATATTAGAAGATGCTTAAAACTCTGTGACTTTTTTTTAAAATTCGGAATTATTTGAATGAGGAAAAATAAAAATAGAGATATTATGAATATTTAATTGTTCTTTAACTTGGTCACTAATCGTATGAAATACTTTAAATATTTTGTAATATGTAATATAGTGTTGCAAAAAGTATCACTTGAATTATTAAATCATATTCAATATTGTGTTGTAAAAATTATGAAATGCTAAAGGATAAAAATTGTATAAATTTTAAAATTTCATAAAGTTAATAAATAAGAAAATTATTAGTTGATGTTCAAAATAATTGCAATGTTATGTTGTGTTACTGATGTTTAAAATAATTGTGTTCCTCCAAAGATTTCAATTTTTTAATTTCAGTTTATAATCTTTTTATAGACATTTAAAAACAGCAATCAGTTTAAGCAATACATTTTAGTTTTACGTAAGAACTATCTAATTATTTTGGTTAGAGTAATCAGTTACTTCATAAATTTTTCTGCACTTTGAATTGAACTCGTTCCTGAGAGTAGATCACCAACATAGAAATCATTGGAGACCAACTTGGAAACCTAAAGAAAATTTTGACTTTAATCTTCTATTAGCTAATTGATTTTTCTTATGGCCAAATGAGGGACACGAGCAGTTCTACAAATGACTGTTAAAAGTCTCTGTAATATTTGATATTCTCATCAGGATTTTGTTCCCTAATAGTTTTTTGGTTATCAGTATCTGATGTTGAGACTATACTTTGTTTAATAATTTTTTCAATGCTTGCTGTCAGAACTACAGAATGAGATCTGAAATTTATAAGGACATAAAGTAAATCTGTTTGTGATTTGAATCCAATGTGTTCAATATAATTTAAAGATGTATTTGTACCTGATTCGTTTTTGCTGAAGCATCCTACACAACTGTAAATTAGTTGTTATATTTTGTTTTCGCACAACACAAAGATGTGGTAAGAAACATTTTGAAATTGATTTCTAAAAGCATTCTACCCTGTCAAAAAAAGAAGAAAAGCGTCTATGTACCATCATGAAATTTATAAATTATCCTTAATTAGTCTATTTAATTAAATGCCTTTTAAATCATGCTTGTACTTTTATCTTTGTATATTGCGAAAAGGAATCCCAAATTTGAAATAGGTTAAAAATTAAAGTTTTGTTTACAGATCATTGATCTATTCGAGAGAAAATATCAATGTCTTCTTTTATTGAGCAGAATAATTTTTCAGAATTTTTAAAATTCAAATACTTCTATTTTGAGGCATTTTTGTTAGGAATATATTTAAAAATAAAATTAGTAATACGAATTTAATTATATTGAACAGATGATAAATAACTTTCGCGTAACTCAAATTCGTACAAACTTAGATATGAATAAACTTGGGATAACTAAAATTGTAAGTACAGGAGATATGATAGATAAATTTTATTATTTTAAGAATTGTTAAGTTTATAAAGAAGAAAAATAGGTAAATTCATGCGTGTATATATATTAGAATTTTTTATAAATCTTTAAGAATTGTGATTTGAATAATAAACATTATTGATTAAGTATATTTTTTAAATTTCAAGTTTACAATAATTGGTTTTACTCCTTTACTAATTCTTAAACTATTTCAAAATCTTTCTTTTTCTAGGAAATATATATTTGTAATTAGATGGCATTTAAACAATTGAACAAAGTATACATAAATACAAAATTTTAATTTAATAATATTATAAAACTTAAAACTTTAATGTAAAACCTTATTATACTATTCTAATACATATGCTTGTTATTTAATAATATATAATTTCCAAAATTTGGTAAACTAGAAATTTTCATAAATTTATCTATCAAGTATGACAAAATTTTTATATATTCAAGAAATCAGAATATAGAAAATTTTTCATAAGTATAATGTGTCTGTTTCTATGAATTCAAAAATTTCTAAAATTTGCTAAACTATACAATGCTCCTGAATTTTCGATTTTCTCTTAACTGAATTATTCGATGTAGATTTCTTTCTGAGGCTATTTATCATTAATTTTATTTCGGAGTTTTAGAAAACGATGTTCCAGTGAAATTATTTTAGAACAGCTTATTCTTTTATTCTATGCTTGAACACTAACAGATCGTTCTGAAACAGAATAACGGAGCCATTTCCAGTATTATAAGTTCATAGAATTGATTAATAGTTATTCAATAAGTGCAATTAATTATCGCTGTTGTACTCACTTCAAGTGTATGTTTTTCTTCGTAAAGTTAAAAGAGTAACATTAATTCTTTCAATGATATTTTATATAATTGTTGAATCTTCTGATATCATTTGAAAGAAATAAACTAAGTTTAGCTTGGCGTTCTTAGTCGTTAATTGTTGATTTTTTTTTATTGTTAAGTAGTTAGATGAAAGTGCATGAGCAGTTAGCTAAGAATATTTTAAATATTTACTGTTTACATTTGAATAGTTAGTTTAAAGTGTTAAAAGAAATTTTATTCTAAATTTTTATTACAAAACTTATAAAGTTAGGAATTACAATTAGTTGAACAAATGTTATACACATTGGATTGATTTTTTTACAAAATATGTACCAGCCGGAATGTTATTAGCATTCTTATACTTTCTGATAAACCACATGTTATAAGGTTAAAGAAATTAAACAAAAGTATATTTAGTTAAAAGTCATATTTTTAGTTTATAGCCTATATATTTAAAATGTAATATTTAAACAATATTTTTAGAAAAATAAGTTATAGATCCGAATAGTTCTGGAATAGCTTGTCGGTGCTTTTCCCTTAAAAGTATATATCCTGACATTAGAATTTTGATAAATTAGTAAAAGTTAATGGCACGTTGAACATTATTTTTATGGGTTAAATCTTATGGATTTCAGACATATTAAATAGATGTAAACAAAAAAATAAAATGTAGCAAATATATTTATATGACACTTTCTAATAATAACGATAACAATATTTAAAATTGTATTAAGTTTTATGCAGAAAATAGTCGTACAATAATATTAAGAATATATATAATTTATTATTTTTAGTGTTACAATTGAAAAAAAGACTTTCAATATTAAGAAAATTTAATGTGAATAATTTTATACCTCGAAATAATGACAGCACATGAAAGTATATCCTCAAAGAGTTTTAGAAAATACAATTTATTTTTGAAAGAAATTGTTCTCTTTTAGAATTTCTAAAATAAATTTTATAATACTAGATTTAGATATGATATTTATCTAAATTAGATATACTAGATTTAGTTGGAAAGTTCGAATTGTGTCAACTACATTATTAGTATCTTTCTGTATTCGAATAACTTTTAAAATATTTAATTCTCTATTTTAAAAAAGCTATCTTCAGATTGAACAGCAAAATACACTTATAATCAGATATTATTTGACAAAAAAATAGAATTTAATGTAAAGAAGGAATATAATATAATCATGAAGTTCTCTGTATACATATATGAAATAACATAAAACATGTAGATGAAGTTCTCTGTATGATATTATGAAATAACATAAAACATGTAGGAATTTGTCCTATAATTTATGTGAGATTTTAAAAAAATAATAAAACTCTGCTTTAAACCAATTTTCCACAAAATTTGTCGGTATCAAACAAATTCAAGATTAATCTATGTCATTCAGCACTTGAAAGATAAAATCAAAGCTATTAAAATTCGTTCTTGATATTACAAAAATTATTGAAATAGATAAAGCACATTCAAATGTCTTATGTAACCAATTTCAAATACATTTTATAAAAATATGCCGATTTTTTAATTAATATATCGGCATAAAATGAAGTTCTAAAAACTCCAATTATGAAAATCTTATTTTTATTCATCTATCTGAAAATCAAATAATATCCAGAGAGCAAGCGAGGGGGGGGGGAACCTCACTCGAAAAGATTTGATAGTGTAAACAACGCCGCGCTTTGGAAAACCATCAATAAAGAAGACATAAAAAGGCCGAACGCAAAAACCAAAAGAAAGAAGAGCGCGTGGTAAATATAAAGATCATTCGTACCTTCCAAAGAGATAAATGACGCCGGCTATCAGAAAGTGCAAAGGGGCTACGGAAACGTCTATATTTGTCCATCAGAGCAAAAAAATAACACCAGAGACACAGGTATGAGACAAGCAAAATAAATGGTGGTCCAAATGCGCAAATCGATATAGAAAATAAGAATTTTTCCTTCTTTTTCTCTCTTTTTCCCCAAGTTTTTATGTCTTTCTGATGCTTTCGGGATCAAACCAGATGTTCTTCTTGAAAACTTTAAAGACATTTCTTCGAAAACTTGCTTGCCAATATAGATGCATATGAATATGTATATATGTTTCGCACCGTAGATGGTGTGCGGGGGCTTATGTTAGGGCGCAAATGTGCACGTGTGGGGCGGAGAAGATAAGGAAAAATGAGAGTTGGATTCGAAGTCTTTTACTTCTGAGACTCGAGGGCATGTAATGATTCTGTAGAGAAATCCTAGAGTGTCCTGGTGAAAAAAAAAGTCGATGTGCAACTTTTTCTTGAACATCAAGTTTTCTGTAATGCGTTGAATGAAGCGTTACATTATGCAATGAGTTTCAGTGGCTGTAACTTTAATAACGTGAGATATCAGTTTTGTAATTCGATTATTAAAAGCCATAAAAAAGTCAATGAAGTGAAAATAAATGCTAATTAAGGAGCGCTATATTAGTTTAATTAAATTGTTCCTTTGATCAAAATATAATGCGGAAATTCAGAAAAGTCGAACAAATTTCCCCTAATACGTTGAATATGAAGCGTTTCATTATGCAGTGAATTTCAGTGATTGAAACTTTGATAACATGTGATATCGGTTTTGTATTCAAACTATTAAACTTTGATGGAAAAAAACCACATTAAGCGAAAGTAAATACTAACTTGGGAGTGCTATATTAGTTTATTTTAAGTAATATTCTGATCAATATATTTGAAGAAAAAAAAAAGACAGAGGAAAAAAATACACGAGTTAGTTTTTAAATAAGCCCATCTGTAGTATAATTTTGGTAAAATGCTACATTAGTTTCTTAATTTCTTCTCTGAAATACAATAAAAAAGTTTTTAATATATGCTGATTACTTATATTAAATATAAAATTTATCTTTTAATATAATTTGATTTCATAAAAAAGATTAATGGATTTAAATAGATAATGTATGGATAAAAAATAAATGGATAATGGATTTAAGTAGATAATGTATGGATAAAAAATAAATGGATAATGGATTTAAGTAGATAATGTATGGATAAAAAATAAACAGATAATGTATTTCTGATCTGTATGGTTGAGAATTGCAACATGGCATTATTGATCTTACGTTCAACAATGTTGAACATATTCATAACTACATCAGTATCCAAATAACTTAACTTTGATAATGTTTTAAATTAACAGTCTTATTCAGAGAGGTAATAGTACATAGAATCCTAATACCTATGTAAGAAACTTCCATACATAGTAAAATAAAATTAGTGCATGTAGAATATTAAATAGAAGTCCATATAAACCTAGCAATTTACTTTCCAAACACACGTAACACATTTCAAAATCTGTTATGTTTTATTTTTCATTTGCTTTAACAATATTTATCAGATAATAGATTCTTTTGTTCAAATTGTTATATGAGGGTCGTTCAATAAGTCCTCAGAAAATCTGAGAGAGGATGCTCGTTGGACAGTTTGTTGGAAAATAGTTTGTTTTTAGTAAGCATCATGACTCACTAGACAGCTGTCTGAGTTTCAATTACTTGTATTCGGGATCATGATGTCTTTCGCACCTCACAAATTCTTTGCCATAACTTTCCTGCCGATGAGACCATTTTCGTCTTTTTTGGAAATGATTCACCGTAAGAAACGTAATGATTTGATTTTCGCTTGGTTTCAGGTGCATAATGTTGAATCCAGGTCTCACCAATGGTGACAACTCGACGCGGCAGCAATTGAATTTTGATTTGGCAGGAAATGACTGCCGAATCAAAACTAACTTATGAATCAATGTCACATTTGTTTCGGCTCCATTTAGCATATAACAGCACCCAATGGTAACAAAAATTTACCTTAATAATGCACTCTGCCTTCGAATACAAATACTTTTAGAATCTTAATGATTATTAGTAATTCACATCAATGAAAAGATTAATTGTGTCATTCAGTTGTGTATGCTTTTTTTTATCATTAAATAAGATATATTTTAATACATTTAGTAAAATTGATTAATTTGTCCCATAGTCAGAGAAAATATCTTTTCTGTATTTATTCATAGAACATACATTCTTTATATTATAGGTAGTTAATAATAACGAAATTTTCATTTATAAAAAGAGTGAATATATGTATCATACATAAAACTTAAAAATAATGAGATTAATAAATATAAACACTAAAACAACCATACAATTTTAAAAGCGTTGAAATAAACATATGCTGTCTTATTTATAAAGAGAATTTACTTAATACGAATTACGAAATAATTTTTAAAAATTTAGAAAAATATTAAGTCCCTGAAGTTTATACGGCTCTTATTTCAAATTGAAATTAATAGTTGTAATGAAGTTTAAAATTAGATAAAAAGGAAGTTATTATTACAATCTTTTCTCTTTTAATTTGCAAAAGAATTTGATCGTAAATTTAGATTTCCATTTTCAATAAAAATGTAATAAAAAAGATATAGTGAGAAAGAGCTGAATAAGCAAAATATTAAATATAATTAAACATATGAAACAAATAATGCTCGCATGCAGATATTATTATCGCTAGTGAATCATATCAGTAGTTGTTCTTACTACTTGCTAAGGCTACAAGTTTCGAAAACACTGTGATTTATTCATTAAGCATAAGCTATGGGCGAAAACTCCTTGCATATTATTAAATAGGCCTAAGCTTAACAAAATCAACATTTCATTACAATTATTCGACTTTATAGTCATCCCCAAATAGTTAAACTTATCAGATCAAAATAACAATGAATTTTCGGAGAAGCCAAGCCAACAGTGATAACCTCGTTGTCAGGAAATATTTTTGACACATCCCATTTAGTACATTTCTATATCTTCTGCGGGACTTCCTTTTAAAAATAGTAAAATTTTCTGGTGGTTAGCTGAAATGAACGCTGAAATTACTAAGTAGCTGTTTTACTTGCACCAAGCGTGTTACTCTCAGGTAGCCCTTACATATTAAATAATTATTTGAAAATATCTTGCAAATAAAGCTAACACAAAAAAACTCTGTCTTTGAGAAGCAAATTAATAAATAGTATATGTTTTAATACACTTATTTAAATTTTTATACCAGGAAGACTTATTACTGTTATAAAAGTTCTTGTCTTAAAAATCTACCTGGTACTAACATTATTAACAGATATTCTTTTAAAACAATATTTTTTACGTCACATAAAATTGCAATTACATTCCATTTTTGAGAGAATATACATCGTGAATTTTTTTTATATCGCGATTTTTGCTTCAATTCATCTGAATATTGCTTTAGCAAACCGGAAAGTTTTGTGAAAATTACTCATCACATTTTCCAAGGGAAACCTGTTATATATATATATATATGTGTGTGTGTGTGTGTGTGTGAGAGAGAGAGAGAGAGAGAGAGAGAGAATAGATATTGAAAAATAAAGTTCTGACAGCCTCTCGCGCAATTCATCGATTACAAAAGAAAACTCCTTTCTATTTGTTTTATTAAAGATAAGAAAATAGCTACTTAAGAAATCGAAAGAAATTGCTTTATCTTGTATAATTGTCACTTCTGTACCCTCATTGTCTCCTGATATCGTATGACTCTTCTATTCTTTTTTTCTTCCCATTGTTTTATTATTAAGTAGAGTTCCTTATTTTTAAAGGAGGAATTACATTACATTTTTTAATGTTCTTTGTATGGGCTGTCATTGAAATCAGAATTTCATATAATTTCACTAAAATCCACAGCAACAACATAAAGTGGAATAAAATAAAATCATGAATTTCGATCTAAAGTTAGTTATAATAAATAAATGCCTTTCTAATATTTTTACAGATTATATTTGAAAACTGGCTTTAAAAACCAGAAAAAAAATTAGAGAATAATAAGGTTATGAATAAGTTTTTTTGGGGGGGAAGGGGAATTCCTTTTTGGAAGCCCTTATTCTCTCATTATGAAGATATGAGGGGAAAATGAGGATAATATCCTTACAATTTCTCTGACTACAATTCAGCGTTTCAAAAGGCAAATAAAAAAAGATTTCAACTGTTTAAATTACTCTTATTTACAATGCAATATTCGCAAATATTGCTGAAAAATAAGTAACATTTCAACTATATATGCTCTAATTCACGAGCTCTGTTTAAGGCTCATAAAAAAATGTTTAATATAACTACTTCAACTCGGTATTTTGAAATAGTAAATAATGGAGCAAATGAAAGATTAAGTATTACTGTAATTGAAATTTTACAGTAATTTTCTTTTCAATTTATAAGTAAAGATTTTCATTCTTGAAACAAAATAAATTTTTTCTTATCAAAAATTTCAGTCTATATCATGCAATTTAATTATGCAATTAAAAGTTTAATTTTCATACAGTTAATGGGATACCATATATGTTCTTAATGGGCACTGAGAAACGCAGAGAAATATTACAGAAAAACTTCTGTGCAAATTAAAAACACTACGGTCGTAATATTAAGTAAAGAAGTATTAAATAGGATATAGGAAAGATAATTTTGTGTTGAAATCTCCGTTATTGCATTTAATACTTTCCAAATGATTATATATCAGTGTTTGTAGGTTAGAAATTTAATTTAGGTACATAATTGTCATTTCAATAAAATTTTGAAGACAAGCCCATGCAATACGAATATTGAAGTAATTATATGACGTATGATCCTGGAGCTTAATTAAAACCAAAAAAAAAATATTTTTAGCGACAGATTTTTTCAGTAAAATATAAATAGTTACTAGAAGAAAAAAAAAGTGTTTATTTTCATATGTACTTATAAAATTCAGAATTATCAAAAGCTAGAATTCTCTTCTCCCTCTACTTCTTGGACGTTATGACTACTTTGATACAACTTAAACTGAAAAACTCAAATAGTGAATGTAAAGAAAAATGTCAATAAAGAAATTTTACATTTTGCCAACAAACAACATCCATCCTCAGGAAAATATTAAACATAAGATAATGTTATACAAAATTGTAATTTTGGCTCACATTTCACATATTGTTGAAAAAATATTCTTAAGACAGATAATAATTTACTGTTTGATTACATTCATTTAAATTATATTAGATTAATACCTTAAAGTAATTATATTAAATAATTTAACAATTTATCTTGCATGTTCCGTTTACGTTTGCCTCTTATTAGTGATAAGGGAATTATAGTATCTCCACTCAAAACTTTATTGTTTAACCCTTAAATGCATAGCAATGTAGATCTGCATCGTATGTTTAAAACCTCATACCTGTTGATGTAACTTTTGCATAATATTTTTTTTTTTTTTTTGTAATTTTAATTTTACCAAAACTATTTTATCGTTTCCGAACGCAACAAGAATATTTGACAGTTTATTTCCTTATACGTGACAATTTTCATTGTAGGCGCGCTATCTGAATACAATTTCATTTCGACGGGTGTTACGAATTACGATTATCTATGTAAAAAGTAATAAAAAAATACAGTAACAATTGTTTTTGGATAGAAACAAGGAAAGCGTGACCAATATATATATTTTTGCATATACTGATAAATTTATGCAAAAAATGTAGCTTTTTTTTGGTGATGATCAATACATTTTTTTGAAAATTAAAAAAATGCTAATGTGGGGGGGTTGTATTTTTCTCATTAACTATACTCATTTCTCGGTTTGTTTCAAAGTTTATTTATTAAAAATAGAAAATTATTCATTTAAGGGTTAAAAAAAATCACCATTTTAAACTAAGAGCATATATATTATCCAAGAAATAACCGAATAGTTATTTTCCTCAACATTTCAAAATTTTCATTTTCTTTTATCACCTCCAAAAACTATTTATGCACCCATTTAATTACCTACACAAAAACACATATTTTACCTAATTCATCTCTGATCCGATTTACTATCCACTCCACTTCCTACGTGATGCCAACATACCGCAACAAAAACTCCATCCAAACATACTCCGTGCAAGTGTTAAGTCGTAAACTCAAGACCCATTCTGCTGAAAGTGCAGTGAAAACGGACGCTCCTATAACTCAGCGGGACTCGGCACCTTCTCCTGCGGAAGAAATGGGCCATTTGCTCGGTAGCGCTCATCCAACTCGCCGCACGTCGACAACTCCGATATAGTCCTAATTAATATAAATGCCGCTCCTTTTCCCCCATTTCGTGTTCGACAACCAAGGAAGAACTTTTCTCAGGAAATGGATCTGCGCCTATACGAATGAGGGATGTGGGTTTGGATAACGCTGTGTGGTGTCTTTAGTGCACTTTGGAACTGGTTATAGACTTGTAGATCTGTTTTATATATCTCGTTTTATATGTTTTATATATAAGGATATAAAGGATAGATTTTGGTGTTTTGATTATTTTGACCAAAAGCTATCCTTTATATAAGGATATAAAGGATAGCTTTTAGTGTTTAAGTGCTAAAAATTTTTTTCCAATTCTTAATAGCACTTCTTTCTTTAGTTTCTTAAACGAATCTTATTCTTTTGTCTGCCTTCTATGTTTCATTTTTTTTCAATCACGTTTTTCTCTTCCGAATAGTATTATAAAAAGTTTTAAGTAAAAAAATCAATTATACGAATATATTGCTATTATCAATCCACTAATTTTTACAAGTGGGCTTTTGGTGTTTCGAGGGCTGCTTATGAGTTTTCTTCAGTTTTTCTTTTTTTTAAATAAATCTTGTACTTCTCTTATGTTTTTATTATGTTTCTTTTTTTCAAATATGTGCTTTTTTTCAGATGAAAATTTTAGGAAGTTCTAAGCTTAAAAACCAATTATATAAATATGCTCGCTCCATTAATGCACTATTTTTTTAAATTTATTTAAGTTTTGTAACTCTTCTTTAAACTCTTTTGAAAATAATTGTTAAGATGTGGAGTTAGTTCAACTACTGAAGTTTAAATTTTTGTTTTGAGACAAATTATTGTTAATAAATTGTATTTGTGTACAAGAAAATACGAAGAGGTTTTTTTTAATATAAGAGAAAATATTTGAACTCGATATATTTTAAATATCGATGTATTTGAATTCTCAGATAACAGAAATTATGATTAGTTGCAAATCAATTATAGTTAATCAAGTATAAATTTCTAAACACAGTTATTTTCAAAAGTATTTAACAATATAATTTCACTCTCACAATGTTTAGTAAGTAAAGATTCTTACACTTAGTTTTAACGCTGCGATAAAGGAAAAAAAAAGATTCTTCCAAAAATCGAGACCACATAAAGATATTATTTCGTTTTATTCTTTTATTACATCCAAAATTCATATTGTTTCATTAATATTTCGTACCAGTTCATATATATTAATTTACTTTTAAGAATATTTTATCAGATTTTTGTCGAAAATAAGGGAAACAAAATTTTTCTCGCATTATTCTTTCTAATTTTCAATCCAATTTTGAATTTAAATAATTGACTGCATTTGTAATAAGTATATTTTTTTTGGGAAATATATTGAAATTCTCTTCGATTTTTCTTCCTCAAAATTATACTTCAAGATTGAAGCTCATTTGACAATCGAACTATGTTTATTTGCTCGACAATTTATAATGTAGTAAAATGTATATATCTAATAATACATACCACACACACACACATATATATATGTGTGTGTGGTATAAACAATATCAGTTGTCATATAAATATATATATATATATATGACATGACAACTGATATTGTTTATTTTAAATTCACCTATTTTTGCTAAAAAAACAATATCCAATAATTGATTTCACTAAACGTGCAGTAAAGCTCCTTTTTCATTCATTAGAAAATATTTTTAAATTATCGATGTGTTAAAATTTTGTTTAATTTTAAGCATTAATAATAACTTTATCAATAGCTTTTTAATTTTTTGTACTTTAAAATAAATGTACATCAACATAAAGCTAATAGATTAAGTATTCAATAAGAATTGTAATACTTAACTTTTATTTTTTATTACAACTTTTACATTTATTTGTATACTTAGCAGAATAATTATTTTTTAGTTCATCAAGAAATATTTCTAAGCTACTGTTATCGATAATTAGTCTTATCCTTTAAAATTATGTAAACATTTACAAATAGCATCTAGTATCATTTAGAATCTACAGCACATAGTTTCAAAGTAAAATTAATTTCGCTGCATTCTAAAATATTTAAACCTACTGTGCTAGAAGCATTAATTTTCAAATTCTCCTCAACTCTTCATTAAAATTTATTTCTCTGGAGAGGAACACTTTTTATATTTCTAATCTTGACAGAACATTGTAACTTTCATCTAAAATTTTTTTATTTTGCTTCTCAAATTCTAGAAGGAACATTGTTAAAAGTTCTTTCAATACGAAGAATATATATCTTCATTCAAAATTTCTATAATAAATATTTCAAATCAATATATATTACGTTTCTTTTTATTATTTCCTTTTTGCTAATCTTTGCACTTTTCATTTTTCTGCTAGTTTATAAATAAACTGTCTTGCATTAAAAAATATAGAGGAATTCGAACATGCTAATTTCTTTTTTTAATTCGGTTGTATGTAGAATTTTGAAATAAAAAAAATCTCCATAAGTTAAAAATATGTTCCTACTTCAAGAACTAATACTTCGCTTAGGTCTTTTACAACGAGGTAGACATGTTTACATTAAGACCTATCTATGAAATTCAAAAAAGAAATTTTGAAGACTATTTTTTTTTATTATCGACTCAACTCAAAATTTTACATCAAGAATTGATATGATTTGTGATTGTGATTATATGTAATATTTTTGTTTTATTTTACATTGTTAAGTGTCCCTTTTATATAAAAAATGGAAAATAAAAATCCAGTTTGTGCATGATGTTTATTTTGCTTCTTTATCGTGTTTATTTTGAATATCTTTTTATATGCTTAATGTGAACTTTTTATATTAAGCATACAAAAAGTTCAAAATATTTTGCTTCACAAAGAAGTAATTTTACCTTTTCTTCATTTTCTTAAGACCTAATAGTAAAACCTATTTTATTGAATCATGATTTATCTTTTTAAAATTATATTTTTGTGATGAAAATTATGGTAAGAGATGATAAATTTTATTTATCATCTCTGATTGCATAAGCTACATATCATTTTCTATAATGTGATAAACTCAGTTAAAATATAAATCAGAAGTGAACTATGATTCATGTAGTATATATAAGATATATGCACTTTGGTAACATGAAACTTTGGAAATATGTTTTGAAATCGCGCAGGAATGTTATGTGAGTGTTCAGCTATTATATTTATAGTCTATTTCTCTTTCAATATAATAGCATTTCTGAACAATCAAGAGTAATAAAAATACTTAAAAGATGTAATATTTCTTGAAGAATTAAAAAAGTTGTGATTTATTTAAAAAAAATCACCTTAATATCAGTTTTATAAAATATTGTACATGAAGCTTATTATATATCTAGTTTATTTACTTTTTAATGCAGATGCTTTAATTTTATAGCTGTTGTTAAATCACAGATTAAGCCTAAAATGCATATAATTATTAATGAATACCATTAAATACAAACGAATGGAAAAAAATTGTTTAAATCTAAAACAAAACAATATATTTGAAAAAGGATAAAAAAATAAATTACTTTCATATATCCTCTGAAACGTTTCTTAATTTACAACTGATTTACTTAAGAGTTATATCGCAACTAATGTATCAAAATATCATAAAAATTTATTCATTCATACTCATCTCTCTCTCTCTCTCTCTCTCTCTGTCTGTCCGTCCCTTTTTTGTAAGATAGTTACTTTCATTTTCTTCATTAATTGATATTTCTACGATCAAAAAAATTACCTCTTATGGAATTCGGAGTTGAAAATATTTGATTTTAAGAAGTAATTTCACTTAAATCTATTTTTATGAATAATAATTTGTCCTCCCCCCACTATGGTCAGTAAACATATACATGTCACAGTTTAGTTTATATACTTCTAATAAAACTGAAATAGATATAGAATAATATAAATTTATTTTTTAAGTAGCGATTCAATAGAATTGCTTTCTTCTGAAAGATGAACAGAAATATGTTTCTTGTAACATTAAAAATATAAATAAGTATTTTACAAAAATTGTGATTAAATTATATGAAAAGAAGATTCTACAAATTTCATTCTATTTGAAAAGTTTTCCGTCAAAACATGAAATAAATTACATTTGATTCTAATCCTCAAAGTTATCTTTGAATAGGAACGATAATTTTCTGAACGTGGTATAGGAGGAACAACTAGATAAGAAAGGGCAACATTTTTTCAGAAGTTTTTTATAAAATGTTATCTTTTCACACTGTCCACTAACAGTGAAATGAATCATTCTGTCAATTAAATTTGTCTGCAGAGCATCATAACTGTAATACAAAATTTATTTTATAAATAAAAAGCTTGTAAACACAGACATATACACTGTTGAGTTTAAAACTTACTGTGGTTCGATTGAAAAATAACAAAACGAATAATACGGCTTTTTCAGTATTTTATTTCTCAAAATATATTGTTCGTGATAGTTTTCCAAAAACTTTTATATATTAATATTTAGATACATAGTTAATATTTCTTACCATCATGTATAAAATGACATAAAAATTAACTAAATTTAAAAAGACAGTTTATGAAAATTTTGGAAAAAAGGGTTATTGTCCCAATTTTCAAAATTTTTCAATTTTTTTTATGTACCATTAATTAATTGTTTTTTCTATGATATTAAATATCAGTTTCTCTAACCAAATTTGATTTGCATGTATTCGATAAAAATTAAAATTGAAGTAGAACACATCAGGTAATTACTGATCAAAAGATTGGAGGAATTAATGACAATGTTTTCTGTCTTCTACATTTGAATCGCTTTAAATTGCAAACCCCTAATTTATTTTTCTGACTCTTAAATGTGCAGTAATAATGATAAACTATTGTTATAAATCGTCACTTTGGCATTTTATTATTATCAATAATTACATAGCTGTAAACAAAACCCTATTGTATGATCCATTTTTTTAAAGCTTCTTTTTTTTTAGGAATTTTGATACACCGGATTTTATTTGCAAATCTGACATCAAAATAAACATGTTTCTTCTTGTCCTATTATGCAATGAAACTACAAATATAGAACGATGAGTTTGTAGTTTTATCTCGAATTCGGTTGTTGAAATGGCGGGAAAATGAAACTACTTCTTAGTGTGTTTCCATTTCTCTAATGCGCTATTTTCGATATGCTATCTAACGGAAGTGGGCTCACTTAGCAGGACGTCTTTAAAGTGAACGTCAAGCAAACATCGTTAAGTCGGATAAGTCGGCCGATTCCGAAAACTGGGTGCAACTATCGATAACATGTTTACCGAGATTTTGAGATGGAAAGCACTTCGATAGCCATGTTGACTCTGCACTTCAATCGTTGAAATTGTACGTAAAGTCTATTTCGGTGTAATCGTACTTAGGCATTCTCGTTTCTTGACGAAAATAGACACCTGAGAAAACAGTTTTCAGACGAGATGTTAAAATTTTTTGAGGAGGAGGGTTATGAAAAGTATCCAAAATATGATGATATATAATTTGAGAAAGAAATGAAAAGAGTAGCTGTCTTTGACCCATGGAACAGTTTGTTACATATTCAAAAGGAAATTCAATTACCCAACTTAATTAAGTTGATTCAAATCGCACGTAAAACCAGCTTCCTCGTTACTGTATTTACATATAAAAAAGATGCATGAGAAAACAGTTTTGAGACAAAATATTAACATTTTTGAGAGATAATAAGAAACTCAAAATATAATAACAGTGTCATAAGTTATAACACGAATAGTGAGTGAGTGTATTTAAATGTTGCAAGAGCCAGATGTGGCCATACTGCGCCCAACAAGTTAAAGCTGTGATCTAGACGTGTGAAAAAATTGAAAAAAGATAAAATTTGGTTGACAAGGAGGAGGATCAAAAACACAGAAGGGTTATTAGGGAATCCCGGGGGCAATTAACCCTTGTTTACTAAAGACAGTAAAATCCAATAGGAAAGTAAAATATCACTAGGGGGGCATCGGGGGCATGATGCCCGTACTTACCTATAGAAAGCAAGTTCTTGAGGTCCCTGATGATCCCTAGCCTACCCCCAGACACAGGGTATGCATTTTATTAGCTTCTTACGGCATGCATGAGCTACAGTGCGACTATTCATTCACACTCGGTCACCACACAGTAGTAGCACGAATAAGGAATGAAAAGTGTAATATTCTTCAAGCATCAAAAATTCCTGCTAAATATTTAAAAGGGAATTTTATAGCCCAGTTTATTTAAGGCGATCTGAATTACTCGTAAAGAAGATTTCGGTATAATTGTATTCACCTATTCTCTATTTTTAAAGAAAATGCATATTTGAGAAAACATTTTTGAGCTGAATCACTTAATTTTAAGGGTTATGATAAATTTCCAAAATTGTAACAGAATTATTTATAAATATACGATAAAAATAAGTAATAAAATAAATATAAATTACCGATGGACAAGGAATGAAGTAAGTGTAATATAAGGAAGGGTTTCTTAAATATGCAAAATTAGATCAATTTATCTAAATTAACTAAATAAACTAAAATTGCACTTGGTTGTAAAGTATATTTTATAAATTTACTTAAGAATTCTCAATTCTTAAAAAAAAAATAATAAGCAAATTAAAGAGGAATATTAAAAAGTTTCTAAACGAAGTTTTGCTATTTTAGAGATTACAAAAAATGTACCCAAGATGATAAGATAACCAACTAATTACGTGGGAAGGGAACGAAAAGAGTAAGAGTTTTCATACGATAAAAAGATTGTATAAAATAGTTACATAAAATATGATGAAGGATTAACTTATATCCATGTTAATCCTAATTGAGCGTGCGCGTAAGCTTATGGTCTATTTTATGATAATTATATATTCGTGTGCAAAATTAAAAGAATTTGCACATTATGTCAATTTTTGGAAATCTAATGCACAGATTTTAATAAAACTTGGTATGAATATATATTTAAAAAATATGTACCATTCAAAAGTCATTTTATGTACACATAATTATCAGTAAATTACAGGTATGTCTAAAATTCAGGTTGAACTGAAAATTAATATAATATGGGCTATGATCCCTTCTCACAGATTGCACACACATATTGACAGCATAATGGGCAAAATTGGAGCTGCCAACCTCCTGATCCGCACCTAGTGCTCTACGGTTAGCATAATGGACAGGAGGAAATTGAGGAGTCCCTGTGGGAGTCGATCCCACTTCTACTGCAAGGCAGCTTTTAGTTCCGGGATAATTCTCGGAGGAAGATGGCGAAATGCAATTGCTTTCCTAATAGCGTCTCAGACATGCTCTACAGGATTAAGGTCAGAAGATCTGGCTGTCCAATTCATGTGGAGAATATCATCACTTTCCTCGTAATCGTTGACTAGCAGAGCCTTATACGGACAAGCGGCGGCGTCCGTTAACAGGATCAAAGGACCAACAGCGCCTCTGAAGAGTCGGAACATAAGGCTCTACTAAGGTATCCTTCCAATACCTCATAGCGGTCAGTTAGACTTTGTCAGAAATAATGAAGGTGTAGACGGGCATCTTAGATAATATATACGCAAACACTTACACTTCTACTTCTGTAATGATTCTTTTCCCTGGTTGTATCGTATCCCAGGATCTCTCGAAATGCAGGCAAGCCGAGAATTAGTTTCGAGGTGGAATAAGCTTACAGTAAGCGTGACGCAAACAATAGGTCTTCCAGCATACAATCCTATCCCATGAAGACTTTGGGCAACTGTATTTTGTAAAACTCGGGGTAAGATTGCATCAGCATGCAGCTTACGTGAGAGCTGTGAGGCTGCAGCAATCCTGTGTCGTCGCGCTGAAAGTGCTAAATAACGAACTGTATTCATCATTGTGGATCTTGATCGATCTTATCCAGGTCTTCTTGATATAGATCTAGTGTTCTGGAACTGTTTTTGCGATTTTCAGGCGACTCTTATTGTTGCATTGATTGCTACTTGCGCATGTGATTGGCATGCCTTCAATTTACTGACAATTCTCTATTTTATTCAATCATCCATACGTTTGTGGATACGCATTTTACACGGTAACTTACAATAATTTACCAATATCTTGCAAGAAACACGGAAAAAGTCGTGGAGGAGTACGAGAACTCAAATCGCCGACACAACCCTTTGTGCACTTATATCCCCTCTACAGTCACAACTCCGAAGATACACACGTGTTCGCTTACATAATCAGCTCTAAATATTTGCATGATTAGTATTTTTAGTACAAAAATCTTTTTGTTGTAAAAATAGACATAATTTGCTAATTTTCTTTGTTTTGAACAAAGTGTACTTCTTAGTATGAACTTAGTGTACTTCGGCATTTGTAATTCTTGATAAGAATAAAGACCTGAAAAGATGAAATGAAATGTTAAATTTCTTTTGGCTATGAAAATGGCAATGTGAAATGGAAATAGTGGTAGGCTTTCTTCAACGTAATATTTGTAAATTAATTTAATTACACATAAATTTTTCAGCGAAATTTATCAAAACTGCGCGTACAATCTATTTCGATCTAACATTCACACGTACAGTCTATACGATTAAGGCGTTCTTAATTATTTGCACATATTTGATAAAACAGTTAGTTCCATGACGATAATTGCATTTTTAGATTAAGAAAAATATGCAAAAAAGATAACAGAACTATAAATAATAACATAAATAAGAAATGAAGAAAGTAGTAAAATCTTCATGCAGTAAAACGGTGTGTTGGATAATTTAATTTAACAAAGTTTAGTTAACTTAATTCAGTTAATTATGTACTTTAATTAAGCTAAGAACTGTTAAATAAAACAGTTCTATTTTGAAAGTTTTTGTGAAGATTTATCTTCGCAAGCTGCATTTACATGTAAATTAATAGCCACGTTATAAAGATTTTTTTTTATATAAAACTTTTTAGATTAAAATTTTTTAACTGTGTGTACATTTCTTTTATTATTATGCAAGTTCCGAGACTTATTCAAAGTTAATTAAAAGTGTAGAGTTTGTTGAATATCTACCAGAGCATGATTTCTTGTAAACTACACTGAATAAATTACTAGATCATGTCAAACTGCCTAAATTCGTTCTAAAAAAGCTTAAAATATTTTGTACGGTTCTGGATGAAGATTTAGAAAATCTTTCAAATCAGACTTTAGTTAAGAGAAGAAAAAGAAAAAAAAAAAAAAAAACGGAAAAAAAAAAAAGGCTGAGATATTTCTGATATTCTTAGATTTTCTTAAAATAATAAAAAGAACTATGCCTTTTAGGTTTTTTTGTTTGCTTTTTTTATTAATTATTTTGTTTAAATTATGCATTTAGTGTTGTATTTCTCGTGAAGATTCTTTTTATGTATAGAGTTACAAATCTAATTCAAACGCAGTTATAAAATTCTTTATTTTATTTATTTATTTTTTGAATTCATATAAATATTTACGACAAATATTTTTTTTTCAAATATCAAAACTTTCCAAAGTAGAGATGACATTTTATTTAAAAAGAAGGGTTTGTTTTTGTTTTTCTACTTTATTTCTTAAATGCAGTTCTGCTAAATGTGAATAAGAAACACAAACTCCTTTCTAAGGTTTTTTCAAACTTTTCGAGTGAAATAAATTTACATATAATTAAGGCTTATTTCACATGAAGTCTCGTGATAAGAACCAAATTCAACAGAAATTTCCGAAAAGAAATATGTTCCGAAATTAAAATAATATCGTTGCATTTTATAACACATCAAATTATCCTACAGCTTCTTAAAATTGTGAAATATTTAAAAAATATATATCATGTTCACATTCACAGGTATCAATTTCGCACAACAGTGTAAAAGACAAAGTATGGGCAGTTTTCCACGCAATACAAAATTATTTAATTCAAACAGAATTGAGTAGTATAATAAATGCGCTGCTTGTTTTGGATCATTGACGTTAGTATGTAATTTTAACATTATAGGCGAAGGTAATTTTAAGCCACAGACACTAAAATAAACTTCTGGCAAACTAAAGAGAAAAATTATTCTCTTAGATGGTATCGCTTTTTTTAAAAAATTAATAATGTCTTAAAAAGTACTAGCAAATCATTGATTCATATTAAATTATGATAAATTGAAATGTTCAGTTGGTTAGCTTGAGTGAACTTCTCTCATTCTCTCTCTCTCTCTCTCTTTATCTCTCTCTCTCTCTCTCTATATATATATATATATATATATATATGATGTATTATAATTTTATTTGAAAAGCAAAATAAACCATTTATTAAGAATAACACACACACAACTAAGTGAAATCAAATCATAAGTGAAAACATGAAGCTGTTCCTTGCTATTTAAAAGCTTTACATTTGAGGGAGAAATGATAAATGTTTTCTGAGATCTGGTTCGATTACCGATATTTCTATGGGTTTTTTTTTTTTTTTAGGAAAACAAGCGTTGAAATTTTCGTCTTCACGTTTATAAGTTGTAGCAAAAGACATCCAAAATTTTACAGCTTTTTCTGCTTTAAATGGGTACACGATACGACAACCATAAATCCATCAATGATATTCTATCCTTATGTCTTTCAAAGATGTGCCACACAACAGTTAAATTAGATTTTCAACATCTGAATCCCGTCATATTTTATGTTAAATATAAATGGATTCCTTATGCATTTTTCGTCGCTGTTGATAAAGAGAAAGCATTTTTGAAGATTAATCTCCGGGAGTAGCAAATGTTCCTTAATTGTAGCTGAATTCTCATATGGCAGTGAACTTAGTTCTGTTAGCTTTACACAAAGCTTACCAATTAACAGCTTCTGCGCTACGGGACCACAAATTGGAGTTTTGTTGTAGCAATTACAACTTTCTTTTGCACTTTGAAACAGTAACATTGTTACCTTAATAATAAAAAATATCATATCATTTTGCAAATTATCACATGAAGTGACAGCGGGTTTATCCAGACATTTTTTTTTTCATGATGCAGTACCGGGTCGAGACACATCATTAGGAGATTATACTAGGCTATCGTAGCCCCAATAATTATTTGTGAACATTCAGGAAAAGATTCAAAAATTCACGAAAAACTTTCAGATCGCTGATTAACGTTGCACTTAGAATTAACACGAGGGTTAATGGTGACACTCTTCGTAATTTAGAGTTTCGGTCAAGGACGAGTATGATACCTGAGCTAGCAACCCACTTTCCTCACTTCCCCACCATCCCAAAGTGAGAGCTTCCATAAATTAAATGCATCATCCCCATTACACTATGGGTCTTAAATAGAATCAGAATTCGATCCATCGACTTTACGGAAATAACGCCGGTCTTGAGCTCGCAACTGCAGCAGTTTGGGTACGCGGCTGCACGAAGAGTTTTCAAACAAAAAATATTTTTTATGATTGAATCAAAGTAAAAAAGACTTGTAAAAAGTACAAAGTACTCTCAATATAACGAGAAGAGGAGTAAATTTTAAGCAAAGACACTGTGAAATCACTAGAAAAATGTATAGTATTTCAATGCGTATAAGAAGTGTATATATATATATATATATATATATATATATAAAATTTATTTGCGAGTAAAAAAAATAAAAGTTCTGAGGACTTAAATTGAAATTTAATTTTTTATTGAAGGGATTTTTTAATTTCGAATACAATTTTCAGAAAATATTGAAATCACATTTTGGTGGACGTTCATGCAATAAAAACACCTAAAGCTAATAAGAATTGTATTTATGCATGTTTTTGAAATGTAAGTTAAGTGATTCTCTGAAATAAGAATTAAAAAAAAATACTTTCAACTTTCTAGGACAAAAATAATCATTGAAAATTTTCACGTAAAAAAATCACTTTATAATAACAGAATCATTTTTGTGATACATTACTTAAAACAACTGTAAGACGAAATACTTGAATAAATGAAGAAAAATTTTTAAGCATCAATAGAAACAAGGAAATTCTTTAATTATATATAAAGCATTGAATATATTACAAAAAAAAAAAAAAAAAAAAAAAAAAAAAACTAATTCTCCCCCCCCCCCAATGATTTAAAATTTACTTGAAAAAATTACAATTATTTTCAAAAACGAATGAAAAAATATATATTTGATTGATTTAAAAACAAATTAATCATAAAACAATAACAGTTGTAAATCTAAATTATTATTTCAATAAAATGTAAACACATGAAAAAATTTGTAAATATTTTTATATATAGTTCTAACAGAAGTTATATTACACATTAATACATACTTATGGATTTGAAATGAAGTTTATTTTTAGATATTATTAGAAAAGCATTATCGATATAATTTATTTCTTTTTTTTGGAAATGTAATTTATATCCATAAGTAGGGCATCAAAACAATATGTATCAATTGTAATTCTTGATTTTGTAATTATTTAATTGTGATAACCAAAAAAATGCTAACGTTATTAGAAAAGACAGTATTCAGATTCTTATTTCTATAATTAATTTGCTGTGAGCATGATGTTCACGTTTTGTACCATAATCTGAAGCCTTCTTTTCGACTAAAAATTTACTCGACATTATGCAGAAATATCCGGTTTGACCGCATTCGATGACCGTTGGCCACTTATTCAATATGTCCCCAAATGTTCAAAATTAATTTCTGGTAGTGGCCTTTGGCAACACAGCTATCGTTATGTCAAAAACGATTAGAAAGATTTAGAGTTCTACATTAGGCCATTCGAGATTGCACAACTAGACCTTAAATCTTGTTAAATATTCAATATTTCAGAAAATTGCGCCTCGGTGCCAGGGTGGAATAGGCGCTTTCACTTTATATTAAGGTTACGACAATGTTGGTGGCCATATATTTCATTTTCTGAAGTTTAATCTCATCGAACATCTCGAGCCGTTCGATTTGTAGTCGTAAATGTTTCTGTTTAGTACCACAGACGCACCGAACGTGTTACTTTCTTCAAAACTATTTATACCTTGGAGTTTGATGGAATGAATTAATTTTTAGTTCACAAGAAATTGATATGGTGTTTATGAAAATTAAGTGTTATTATACGCAAATAAAAGTTTAATACTGTCTCTGTTCACGCGGTGGTTAACTCGTCTTTAGCAACCTTATTTTAGGTAGAAATTTTTATTTGCAAATTAAAAGGAAACCTTGACTTAAAAGTTTTCGACTTCTTTCGTGTGTTTCGTATTAATATTTTGAATTACCAAGGTTTCTTAAAAGTATTAAATTAATTAAATTATTTTGAATTAATGTCATCTCAGAGTTAAATTAGGACTATTACCGAAGGACTGCGTAATCTAGAACTAAACTTAGTTGACGAGAGTAACATCAGAGTATGTGCTTCTTTCTCCTATTTTTAATGCAAACACGATGACTTTGAGGTCATTTAAACTTAACTTGAGTAACTTTAAGCAATCTGCATTATATGATTTTTGTTGGATTCAGAACTGAAATTAATATTTAATTTTTATTTAATTAAGATCGAAATTCTTCAAAGTACTAGGCTATGGACGCAAATGATAAAACTTATTTCAAAATTACGAATGAAAACATAGTTTAATAAAATTAATTAAATTAAGAATTAAAACAGAATGCAATACGTTATGAATAACAGGCTTCCCCACTAAAGATCCTAACTTTTAAAATATTATTACTAAATTATCCAATTAAATATTAGAATTAAAGCAAACAATAAAATATTCAAGTGGGCAACAATTTTGTTTTTCAGATATTAAAATTAAAGCAAACGATAAATTATTAAATATTTAAAGATAAATGCAATTATTGCTGCCATAAAATTAATTAGTTTTTATATTATTATATTTTTATATGAATTTTTTATTTTTTTCATTTCAATCAAATTAAAAATTTAGGAGACATTTGTTGTGACATATTTTTAAAAATTAAGTTCATTACGGGTGAAAGTAGGCACCAAGTATATGTTCACAAAAACTTTTACGATAAAATTTTGAAAAGTATTAAAATGAGCAATTTTGTCGCTGACTAAAACAATATCTCCTTGGATGGCTAATAAAAATTATGACATGGGCTTAATATCAATAACTGTTCCTTCATTGTTTTTATTTGTAAATATTTTTTGAAAATTTGGAGGGAGAAAACGTGCAAAGAGCAACAACTGCAGTAAAAATTAAATTGTTATCTTTAAATTTATGACTCTCTAATGAAAATAATAATTTTTTTTACATTATCAGACATGATAATTTGCGTTCTCATTTAGAAAAACTGAACTCTCTCTCTCTCTCTCTCTCACACACACACACATACCAGAAGCATATAGTACCGCTTTTGTCCTTATGCTGTTCAAGGTCGACTGCTTAAGTTTTTGTTGATATTTGAAATGCTTAGTAATTTTTAACTGAAGCATTTATTTGCATTTTTTACTTTGAATGAAGTGAATAACTCTATTCTAAAAAAAATGTGCATGTGTACTGAAGAAAGAAGCAAAAGTCAGAATGGAAAGAAAAACGTATCTGTGAGCATAATTTTACTGCGATATTCTTTTTTATTATTTAATTATGCTAACATATTGAAAAAAAATTGTCATTGGTAATTTTCATATTTTTTTAGGTGTTGTAACTGTTGAAATCCGTTCCTTCCTTCCGAATTACCCACTGAGATATATTTTTAGCGTCAAACACACGTACATAACTTAAATATGAAAGAAATATATATAAAAATACACATAATAATGATATCTTTGTAGCTATAACTCTTTGAAGCTTTGGGATGAAAAGTATTAAAATTTATTTTACTTAATTAGAATTCATTTAAAATATTATTAGCATCAGTGGAAACGCATATTTTATTTCTTTAAATTGTATAGTTACGAAACAATAATATATGAATCAGTCTTCCACTCCAAGACGTGGTCGTGGTAGATCAGCAGTCAAGTTCGCAAGCTCGCTGGTGGAATTGTTTCCGTAGAGTCGTGGGTTCGAATCCGGATGCCATTGAAGATCCGTTGGGCAGTGGGACGGATGAATGGAAGTTTGCAGAAAGAGATGTGGCTATTCAAGTGTAATTTTCATCACTTGATCACGATGTAGGAGATATGAAACAAGTTAAATCTGTCGAGGCTCCAAGTCCTCCAATTCGCTTTTTGGGGAAGTTTGAAGGGAGAAGGGCTAGATCATGTGTTGTGCTCGTCATTTCACCGACGTTCAAAATTACGAGGACCGTCGTCAATAGCCCTAGTGTTGCATCTAAACGCGAAATCAAAAAACACTCCCTCTCTCCTTTTCTATCAGTTATACTTGTTAGACTATCTGTTGTTAAAATGAATTTTAATAATTTTTGCTCTCGAATATTGTCTTTCTATTACTTTGGATTGAATTCACCGGTATATAAATAAAATCTAAAAGTTTATATAATTTTGTTGTGACAAAGGTTTTTAATATCCAAATAAATATTTTATCACTTTGAGATACTGCAGCTTTTACTAACTTGCTAAAATTAAGTGCAAGAATTTGACCTCTGAAATTTTAAATTTATTATTCTTTACATATGTATTACGAGAATAAGTGTGATACGAAAGTGATCATCATTAATTTTTAGGTTATACTATTCTGTCCTTAAAATTTTCTATCTAAAAAATAACTATTGTACAAAGACTCACTATTATAAAAGTTCTACCTTACTTAAAAACGTTCAAATCACAGCTAGAAGACATCCTAATTGCATATTTAAAATTTAGAGTTTATTGCATTAGAGCACTATGATGATTAAATTATTAGATGTAACAAATTGCATAACCTTAAATTTTGTCACTTTTATCAAATCTAATTTTTAAGGAAATATGTGTACTAAAGTTCGTCACGGATAAATTTCATGCAAAAGGCCAAAAAAAAAAAAAAAAAAAATGTTAGTTATTTTCATGTCTGTAAAATGCAAACTAATCATAATAAATTCTAATGTTTGTACAAATTATCCTGATAATCTGATCACATTTTAATACAGAGATGTGTATTGCATGCATTATTGAGGTTGATAAAATTTACGAAACTTTTTTTTGATACTTTAATATTAGCCAATATCGTAAATCTCGGACCAATGTTACCCCGATCGACCTGTCAACGACGCCATCCAAAATTTACCGCCAACACCCACGGATCCCAGCTGCAGAACCCAAACAAACACATAAACCCAAAAACAAGCTTCCATCCAAATATTTCCCAAGAAATGGGTTTTAGAGGCCCGGATTTCCCAAGCACTCACCCTTCAAATCCATTTCGCTGCGACAACCAATATCTCTCTGTGTGATTCCTTGGGATTTGCCTAAGAAAAGCCATCCCGTGTAAGACCGGTTGGCGTCAGCAGACAAGGCCTCTGTCGTTTGCTGATGTAGCATGGGCAGAGTCGTGGGGATGTTTACCGAATCTGCCTGCCTCCACATTTGTCTTCCGTTCGACTGTTCCTTCCTTCCGGGAAGGGAAGGATGGATGACGGACAGTGCCACAGATAGTGGTTCGGTCGAGGTCGACCACCAATTATCTGTCAGCTGCCATTGGTCTTCAGAGACAGCACTGGTCCCCTTTGGACTATTGTTTGGAGAAACAGGACATTGTGTGTTAGTATATAAGAGTAACGCATGAGACTAAAAGGTGTTTTTTTTTAAAGCAATTGATAAGTTGAATTTTTTTTAAGTACAATTAAATGTCATAAAAATGCGGAAGTAAATAAAAACGTTGTGTGTCAGGAAGCAGAGTTGATAGCAGATAATGCCTGCCAATGTAAAAATAACTTAGGAGTGATAAACTAGGAAAGATTTCTAAAACTATGAATTAAAGTTACATTATAATGATATATTAATGTAACTTTAATTTATTATACATTTAATGTGAAGATGGTTTATTATACCATTTATTATGTCAATTTTTTTTAAATATATGTATTAAATGTAGTAAAGCAGATTTTTATTTATGAAATAAATTATATTTTCTCACATTTTTAAAATATTGTTTGCAGCAGAATATATGGAAATAAATAAAAGTAATTTGTGTAGTAAGATAAAATATCTAACGAATAATTTCTCAATCTTGTACATTTGTTGAAAAAATTTATATCGAGTTACGGACAGATGTTATTTAAATCACAGTAATTCTCAAGTTATATTAGTATCTTTCAGGTTATGATAGAAATAGTGAGTTAATCGTGTAATGATATATTAATTTAAATTCACAAATTTGATTTTGTAAAGTGGTACAAATCCTGTCTTGAACTGTTGTTCATAAATTGTTTTCTAGGAATAACAAATAAATTTCTAGGAATATATCTTTTTTACTCAACAAGTCCAAAAGCACTATATTGGAATTCTAAGTTGAATAAAATAATTCTTTTTGAAAATATATAAGAAATTTAGAAATATTTTTGATGAATGAATTTCTTTTGAGGAAATGAGGAAATACTTGTATTGATGTGGATGGGAACATTAAGACCAAATATTTCTTGAGTGTTAAATTACAATTGAGATTTGAAAATATTGATGGTTAAGGAAAAAGACCATGGAAAAATGATTTTTTCACACATTAAAGAAATATATTGTAAATACGTAATTTTTATACTTGTGTGTAAAATGAAACCACTAAATTATGAGTAGTTATAATATAAAATTATTAACTCATTTTAGTCAGAAAACAATGTGTCATATTTTGCTGGGTTAAATGATATTTGCTTTAAATTTTTACTCTAATGTTAAGCCATGTTTTTCATCCTAGAGCTTCAAAAAGAAAAACAGTAACTATTTTTAAGAATTTGAAAGGAGATGGAAATAATTAAATAAGTATGCACAGTAATATATATAATATATCCATGTTTTCGCTGGTTTAAATAAAGTTTTTAACTGTTAATAAATTGTTTTTATTTTTGGTAATAATTTACTTATCGATGAAATTTCTGATATAATACACATGATTAAACCAACTTAAAGTTATAATTTGATTAATTCTCATTGGTTGTAAAGTGAATGGCTGAAAAATTAGAAATAGTATGCAACTTTCTCATACATAAATTAACTATAATAATGTGTGAAGATTAAACTTGGCCGCGTTTAAAAACACAGATTGTAATGTAGCAAGGTTTTTGAACTTAATTTGAGAAAGATGTTCAGTCAACAGCTAATTTTGTCTCTAAAACATTTTAGGAAATTTATTTCAAATTAAAATATACTGTAGTCTATTTTCAGTCAGAATTTGCATAAGTTTCTCAAATTACATAAAATGGTAGATAGAAAAAAATGGATATTACGATTACATTTTTATTTCGTATCTCTTGAATGTCTTTGTACAAAAACATTTAACTGGTTAATTTCATTATCCTATAGCTGGGATTAAAATTTTTTAATTTTACATCACAAAATACTGATCTTGATAATATTCAAATTACCAGAAAAGCTCTTATATTTCAAGAGCTTAGTTATAAACTAAACGAGACTCTAATGTTCTTCGAAGAGGATTCTAAATGAAGAAAATATTTTTTTTGTCTTTCATATTATTTCTATACATATTTTCAATAAAATTTCACCGGCAGCAGAAACATCTTTCCAAATAAATCAGTCATAAAGCAGACTTCGTAACTTGAAAATATATAAAATCATTGATTTATTTCTATTGACTTGGAGTACTGTTTTTCATCTGATTCATAGTTAAAAAAGTAGATACAATGTTGTAGACTATTTTACTACGTTGTTGCAGACATGTATTATTAAGGAAAGTATTTATTATAATGGAAATACACACAGAGATCTCATTGCAACACTGGAATAACATTTTTTATGTAGTATGATACATGATTCAGAAAATAATTACAATAATTTATTAAAATATACAAGACTTAATCTTGGAAACAACGAAAGAGTTCACATTTATTAAGAGTCTAAAAAGTGGCATTAACAGGTCTTGCGTATTTTATATTGTCCAAGTAAAAGAAATTGTGTATAATACTTCACAGAAAAAAAAACTGAAAATTGAAATGAAAAAAATATAAATATAAATGATAAATTCATAACGTAAAAATGTAAATAAGGAGTATTAATTACACAAGTTTTTTTTCTTCAGAAATTTATTTATGTGAATAATTTTTTAACTCCAGCAGTCATTTAAACATATGGAGATATATATAATATTTCTTAAGCTCTTCTACATATACTAAACCATCAGTAATGATATAATACATATTGTTCAACTAAATTGAAATAAAATTTTAATTAGAAAAACAATTCCATTAGGTTTTAAAATTCTTAAAATTATTTCGCAATTTCTTACAATTAAATAAAAGGGTCCTGAGCCTTTTATAATATTTTCGCACTTCTATATGCAAAAGTTTTGGGCTTAATTAACATAATTAAATTTACAATTTAAATAAATGATTGTGAAATATTATGGGTATAGTTACTTACTTAAAATATGTGTGTTGAACATATTATACATTACATTAATTAAAGAGGTCAAATATTATGAAATGCATATCTATATAACAATGCGCACTTAAAATATACCTAATAATATATTCATATATATTAAATATATACTCATTGTGATTGTATTTTATATGCAAAATCTGACATCGACTTCATGAAAAGAGTAAAGTAAAAAAAAACATTCATTTTAGCAGGCAATAGTGATAAAGTTAGCTCATTTTTAGAAGATATGCATTTTTACCAAGCACTAATCAATGATTCATCATTCTCGCACATATTTCGCTTTCTACAAATTATTACATACAACTCATTATCCCATTCTTATAAGTTATATATTTGGAACAAGTATATCGATACAAGAAGTCTCCCCTAATCGATCGGATATATCTTAAAAACTAATTTCTCCTCCTCTCCCGAGCTATATTAACACGTCAGGCCATAATACAGCACATTATATTGCCCCTTCATTATACCGAAGGATCTCGTTAAAAAGAAGCTATTTAATAACTCGAACGTAATTAAAGCTTTTATTACCTATAACCGATTCAAAGATCGCTTGAATAGCCTATTTAAGGAACACAGCGGCCAAGTCCCATTCATACGCTATTATCGCCCTATCTGGCCACACAATAGGCAGACCCAAACTCATCCAAGCGATCTTCAAGAACTGCCATTCACCAGGGCTACTACACGACAAGCTTGGTGACTGAGGTTCATTCATCCATGAGTTCATCCACACCACTGCATTCGCCACAATAGCATCAGCCCCTGCTCGCTACCCTCCACCGCCCTTCTTTTCTTCATCCACACACAGTTATGTCGAGATGCCCGCCCTTGCATGTAGACGAACGCCGTAAAAGATGAAATATTTAGTCTGTTAAATTACGGTCTTAAATATAAAAATTGACAGGGCGCCCATCTGGGAAGGGTGAAGATTTAGGGATGTTATGGGGGGAACACGGGAGGGATTTATGTGAAATTGAGAGTTAGGGGGGAGAGCGATTGAGTTAAGTGGAAGTTCTGGGACCGTTACTCATGAGGACTGTAACTGAAATTGAGTTTAAATCAAATATCTACTAATCTTCCAGTGGGCTTGAAAGGGTTGCTTTATCAGTAGGAGTTTCTGAACTGGAAGAAGTGATTGTCTTAGAAGTTGCCTCTATATATTTATAAAATTGAGTTGTGGCTTGATTAGTTTTATTATGATGTTTAAAACATGCGAGTGAAAAACGTTTGTGCAAATAAATTGGTTTCATAAATAAAAGCAAAGCATATTGTTTTTTTCTTAATAATATGTGATCAGTTCCATATATCGCTTATTAAATTACCAGTGTATGAACATTATTAATATGAGTAATTGCTTGAAAGGACTCTTTAAAATTTCCTCAAAACCTTTTAAATAATATAAAAAAATACGTATGAAGATTAATTATAGCTAAACATTGGTATTAGTAATATAATTACATTGAGTTATAAATTTTCTTCGTGATTGTAGAATATCAAAATGTTATTACTTAAATTTTCTAATGTCTTGTGGGTGTATGACCAATCACCTGAAAAGGGAAAATTATATTTAACTCTTTCACTTATGATTCAAGCAATACATTTTAAAACTCTAAGATTGTATAAAAGAGAAAAATTCTATAACTTAAAATTCAATAAACGACTAAAATTATGAATAAGATACTGAAATACTTTTTTTAAAAAAACTTAGAGTACATAATCAGAGCTTAGTAAGGGAAATCTGTTCTTTATCAATTAAAAAAAAAGAAATTTTATCCCAATCATAAGCTTATGAAGGGCATCAAGACTAAGTTTTGCCCTGATAGTACGGGTTTTTAAAATAAATTGACCTTTTAACGTTATCAAATAAATTACCTGACTTTGTGACATTGAATTCACTTCAAATTCCTGTCTTATGTGTAATTGGTAACTCTTCCCTAATGTCCTCTGTCTCCAGAGTAACTTTTATATTAAGTTGCCAGGCGTACATGAAAATTTTTCGTTTTGTGATATGAACATTTGCCGTCTACTTATGATTTAAACTTTGCCACCATAGGAGCAAATTTGATGGTATTCTATAGATTAACTTCATGGTTTCCCATGTCTAAATCAAATTTATAAATTCCAAATTTCATTCACCAAATAATTTTTATAAAATTAACCCATGAAGCACATTTCATAATCTTTTCAATTTCAAAAATCATTTGGAGGATTAAAACCTGCAATTTTATATTTAGATTAATTATATATTGGGATTGCTTATAACGTTTCACTGAGAAGCAACGCTATTGGCGACGGGCCTCTTAATTTTGAATATCGGTCAAGTGACGAAGACGACATATAAACTGGTACCTCCCTCTCCAATTTTCCATACCATGGTAACGGGAGGACTTGTGACCTCAACCAGATTTAACGTGCATCACCTCCCCCCATAAACGGGTGTCTTTAGTAATATCAGGGCTCGAACTTACGACTTGACGAGAACAACGCCGCCGCCCGCCCTTCAATCTGTGACCATCATGACTACTGGGTTACTGTTGCCTTTAATTATGTATAAAACAAGATTATAGATCAGTATCTGGCAAAGTTGTTGAAAGAGCATTTCAAGTTTGTTCACACATGACAAGCCTCAAAAAATTACTTTATTGCACGTGCCTTAACATAACCAGAAATAATCCTATTTCCATTTTATTATCTATTGAATATTTTAAATTTATTGAATTTGAATAAATTTAGTAACGTATGTGTAGAATAATTTTTTCGTTATTACAGTCTCCTTAAATATTAGTTACATTAATAAATAATTTTCTTGAATATAAATAATAAAAATATTTTAATAATACTTTAACAAATATATGTACTATTTACTGTTAGGGATATTTCATAAAATGCATGATTAATTTTAAGAGAGGAGTCATTTTTTAATTATAACTCTTTATTTTTATCAAAGTATACATTTCAGTTTTTAGAAAAGTTATTATTAAAACTATTATATGTGCTAGAAAAACCCATAAGATATTTCTCGCAGAATAAATACGTGTTATATTGATTTATCCGGGTTAGATTTTTTTTTAAACAAAACCATATCATAATCAAATGGGATAAGTTAGAAGGAATATTGGAAGTTAAGAGTTCAATGAGGAAGAATCTTCTGGCTTTACATCGGAAATTTTCTTTGAAACATTTCAATGGCAATTTAAAACTTGCTTCATCATCGGTTTGCTGATTATCAAATTTGTTACTTTTATTTTACTTGGGTAACATCTCGTTCCCATCAATTAAGACCATTCTCTTTGAAAAATTGTCGATAATATCACATCATAAACTCATTCTTTTTCTGAAATTATCAATAAGAACTCATCGTAAGCCTTCTCCAATTCCCCCCCCTCCCAAAAGCCTCAACATTTTTAGAGCACTATTTATAAAATAAATGTTTCATTGAGGAAAGAATTTAAATATCTTCGTTGGCGACACCCTCATCTAATCGTTGGCGACGCATCTACCTCATGCAAACCTAAATTAAAATCCTCGTGCAAGTGTCTACCAGAACAGCAAGCTAGCCCTTATCCCCATTAAAAAAAAATCCCAAAACTCTTCCACGCATGTCCCGTTACGACAATACTACCGGGATGGGACATCGCGCAACTTTTGCGGGGTTGTTCTAAGAGAAAAGAAGCATCAGAAACTCTGCCAAAAGAGGGAGAAGAGAGCGAGGGAATGATAGGATTGGGTTTTAATTAAAATGTGGGGCGCCTTAAGACGTAGCCCAGTGGAGCGCAATGATAGATTAGGCGCTGCTTTTGTCCCACGATTAGGAACGCGTCATTTCACCGTTCACTGTTCACTGGGCCGTTCCGGGGTGGGACGACGGACGACCCCCTCTGACGTCACGAGAACAGGGAGTTCCGTCGATATCGGAAATATGCAGAACGCCCTCTTTTCCGCTTTAGAGGGTTTTGAACGTGTTTTCTTTGCCACCCCCGAGCTCAAATCGGATTCGAATTATTATTTTTTTTAAATTTTATTTTTGTTTTCCTGAAACAAAAATAAACCCCGGAGAAAGAAAGGGGAGTTTTGAAGTTGTAAGTTTCTGACCTAATTTGCAATATTTTTTTGTTTATTTTCCGCGTGAGTGGTTCTTTGTTTGGCTTTGGTTTTTTTTTGAATTTTTTTTTTTATTCTTCTTAGCCCGAAGTGTTCTTAAGAAATGGAATAAAAGAGTTTCGATTAGACTTTAAGATATTGGAGAAGGGAATAATATTGACTTAGATGGCTCAAGATGGTAGAAATTAGATTCATAAAGAAGTGAGGTGAACAAAATTTAATCTCATTTTTATTCCAGAAATTTAAAATTGTTCTTTTTAGAAACATTCTTTCAAAATCTACCTCTTGAACTCGGCGTAATTTTAAATACTTTACTTTGATCGAAATAACATAAAGTTAGCTTTTCTCAAGCCATTAATGCTATGTACTTCGGAAATAATACATCAAAATGAATTGTTTTATGGAGACTGGAGAAAACACACTGAAAACTTGACCTGTAAACATATATCGAAACACACGTACCAAAACCCTATAAAACGCATACCGAAAAATGTCAGCCAGCTGATTTTAATTAAGTTAACCCATTATGTTTAAAAATACTTACTCAATTAACCATTGATGATAGCTCAGAGTTAAAAAGTCTTAGTAAATATCAGAGGAAATATTACGTTTGTTTGCCTAAGGCAAGTAATGTCTGTACAGATACGGTAACTAGCAAACACATTCAATACAAAATTAGTTTAATAAGAGCACTTTTTCTTACTTCACAGATCTTAAAACGTTATAAGGAATAAATATATTTTTTATCACATTCAAAACTATCTCCGCTAGTGGTTTCATTTGACCACAGAATTTCAAATAACTGTTTAAAATTAAATATCGCTTTTTAGATCCATTTCTTTGTACATTGGAGTTAAACTACAAAATTTAATTTTGTTAATGACAGAATTCAGATAAGTTATTATAAAACCGCATACATATTCAATTAAAATAAATATCGTATAGCTAATATTTCATCATCAAATTTCTATACCATGGCGTGTAGAAATTTTGAGATCTTGTTATATTTAATGTATAACATACTCTAACGCTTAAGGTGGTATTTAATAATAATATATAATTTTTGTAATAATGCATCATATTTATAATATGCAAATTAAAATGTAAACGTTCAGATCTTGAGAATTGCACACATTTCAATTCCTTTTTAAATATCTTACATAAAATGACATTACATAAGATTAAGTAAATTAACGAGTAAACCTTCAATTACTGTAAGAGTGATTATAACTTAAAATAATGCAAAATTAAAGAGTCTTCAATCATAATTGGACCCTTAAGCTTTAGCTAGTCATATTTACGAATAATAAGATCCTCTCCGACTTCAGACTCCGATCCAAAATTGTGCACATACGTCACATAATTACTTCCTGTTAATGGATCTGAATGACTTGACTGACTACTCTCTGAAGACTTAACTTCAGTCAACTCAAATTAACTGAATGATAATTAAATTTTCACTTATAACTTTCATAAGAATCCCTCTAATTTCAGGAAAATAGCATGGAACTGTCGCTAGAAAAATCAAATGGCAATGGAGAAGTACGGATCTTTCACCTTCCTTATCGCACTATGGCCGCGACCCCCTAAAACTAATTCCAAATCAAAACCGTAAAGAGGAAATGTGAACGATTACGTCAAATTGCCCATTCCTCAGTCGGCCGTGCGCGCGTCAGGCGTCTCTGTGGTGGTGTTGCCATTCCGAACCGATGAAATAACGGCAGAAAAATAAATGACAGTCAGCTACAATGCAGGCCCGCGTTTTTACCGAAGCGGAAATCTGCCTTTTTCTGCATATTTCTCTTATCTGCCACGGACTCGGCTACTATCAACAGCTCCGTGGCAAGTTATCCGTCTCTGCCCCCTCCCCGACAGTTCTTTTTCCGGCAGAGGGTGGGGAGAAAACCATAAAGAAGTGAAATGAAGTGACACTAATCTACATATTCACTGGATGTGGTATTTTTTTAAATATTTTTTTTTCTCTCGTTCGTGATAAAAACTCGGGGTCTGTCATATTTGAAGCGCTGATGTTTTGCTTATGGCTTGCAACCTGCATGTGTGTTCCGATAATGTGGTTATTACTGAATGACAGATCTTTTCAGAAATTTTTTTTGAGACAAATTCAATTCAAAGTTTCGTTACTTTTTTTTTAATCCGTTGAGAATTTTAAGTTTTCTTCCTTTTTTTTTTCAGAACATAATTATGATGTTACTTTTAAATGAATGGGAAATTTTTTTGGAGGCTTTTAAGAGATTTTTATTTAATTGGGTCTGCATTTTTAGTTGGTGGTAATGATTTGTAATTCACAGTCTAAAAGTGAGAAATTGCTTTTTGTGACAATTATTTAAAATGAAAGGCTCTCTATGCGTATTTATATATTTTTTAAACTTTCCTTTCGTTGTAATTCTTATTTTTAAGCCCTATTTTGAAAAATTGTATCATCTTATGATCTTGCTATCGTTTAAAATTCTTATGATTTGAAATGATAAAATACTTTCTTCTGATTATACTTGATGCTTGCAGTCAAACATATATTAATAACATAAAGATACGAATATTTTATTTTATAATTCCTTTTTTTTATGTTTGAAACACAGCCGTGTTTGCGATATTTGATAACAAAGCTTCTAGTTTCTTGGTAAAATTTAAAAAATCACAAGATGAAAAATGCATTAAAATAATAAAAACTAATTCATTTTTATGGGAAAACAGCTTGTGCAAATCCGATATATATAAAAACAATTCAAACTTAAATATTAAACTGAAAGTTGGAAGGAGCTCTCATACACCTTGATTATCTTGATTCGGTCATACTTTGGGAACTGAAATATAATTTCGAAGTTTAATAATCTAAATAATAAAAAAAGATTTCTGCTAAAAGAAAATAGAAGTTTTGATTAGAATTACATAATTTTAATACATTGATATTCAGATGTCTGTAAAGAAATATTAAGTTTGTAATCTATTGCAATGTGAATTCTACAATTGTCTACATTCATATTAAAAAGTTTGACTAATTTTTAGATATTACGGAAATGAAAAAGGTTACATTAAAACACTGTCCTAAGAATATCCAATTTCAAAAATTCTGGTCACTAGAATATAATGTAAAATACCCTGCGATGAATTAAAATGATAAGATTGTCTATGCTTATTAAACATTTTTACTTTTAAAATAAAATGTTATACATTTTAAGTTTGTACTATTCAAATTACTACGCATGTTTATTAAAATGGTTTTCTTTTAAAATCAAAAGTCATCCATTAAGTTGATACTGATCAAATAACTGTGAGCGTTAGTGTGATATGCGTATGGAATCGCAAGTACATGCGGTATTAAAATCATACATTTAACACCGGAAATTTAAGTGAATACTTCGGCAGCTATTTTTTTTCTCTTCGTTACAAAATTTGTATTAAGAAAAAACATTTAGTAATGTATCATATATGTATGATTTATTTTTCAAAGAGGTTCCAGAACACTGTTTGGGTTCGATTCGCCTAAAATCTAGCTTCTTTTCTTTATTTATGGTCGAGTAGATTCTTATATAAGGCCTCTGATAAACTTACGTTCTAAATTAATTGCACTTTCTTTGATGCTTCTAATAATATCAAAACGAAGTAAGTATCTTATGGATATAACTACTACTTTTAAGGCTGAGTAACGTTGAATTTGGAAATTGGGTCTGTTATAAAAATCGACGTGGAAATTGATAAGTATAAAATACATCATAACCTCAAAGTTTTCACATTTTGATAGTTTAAATATATAAAACTGAAATTTAAATACAAAACTAATACGGAGAGGAATTAGAGTTTTGAGATAACTGAGATGTCGACTTTTCGATATCACTGTAAATTAGAATTACAATATTATTTTGCTGTACTAAGTAGTCTGTTATATCTACAGAAAACAATAATATATAAAAAAGAAAATTTTAGTATTAAATAAAAAAAAATTGAATGAGAAACATTCTAATTACAGGAAATTATTTCATTTAGCTAAATTTACTTCTATTTTTCTGTAACGATAAAATTGTACGCTAAATGTCTTGATATTTATACCTCAATTTATACAAAAAGGACTTTTCGAATCTCCATGTTACGACATATTTATTAGAATTACCTCGATTTAAGACCTACTCCAACAATTCCACAGCTCCCAAAGAATGTTACTCTATCACTTCCTTGACCAGTAAGAACAAGATCAGAGAACTAAATTCCTTTTCCCGCACCCCCTTATCCACCCTGAAAAGAAAACGAACTTACTTTTCCAGTCGGGACGAGATGAACCAATAGAAAAACACTTCACTCCACATAAAAAAGAGAGAGCACTGTCCCCCTCCTTTACCCCTGAAGAGTGAATTATGGGGCATGCGAGCTACCCTGACAGTGTTCCCCTTCCAATGTGTCTTCACTGCAGCGAAAGAAAGCTTTGTCAAGGAGCAGCATTCCCACAATCAGTACGGATTGGGACCGATTTTTCTTCGCACCATCCCTTCTGCCGTTTTATCTTCTCAGACAGAATCAGCCCGTCTTTCGGATCAAGCCAACCGATTGATAATGTATAGTGTCTCCTCCCTTGTTCTCCGGAATGTTTTCCTTCCCGGCTCGGGGATTTCCAGAAAGTAGGGATTTTTGATGAAGTAGCCATTTCCTTTAATTATTTCGTCTAGAGGGATATTTAAATGGCCCATGGACTGCTCTCTTGGTATTTGTTGTATATAGATCTGTTTTGGTAATGATGGAAAAATTTTAGAACTATCCCGTCTGTAGGAACAATATTCAAACAACCTACTCTTTAATATCCTATTTCAAGGAGAAAAAAATACAACATTAATCAAACATTTTGCCAAATATATATTCAATAACATAAATTATTTTTCCGAATTAATGTTAACTGTATGAAATCACAGTTTTACATTTTGTACGGTTGAAATACATTCTTCGTACTTTGTGACATCTTTTGGAAACTTAGGATATATATTTTTAGTTATGATCATGAAAAACACTTAATGACTTTATTATTATTTTATCTTGTTTAACAACGAACGTTAAGACTAGAATCTGATTATTTAACTATTTTAAAATTTCTCCTAAGATAAATGAAATAAAAAAAAATGATTTTTTTTCATTTTACATATATTTTCCTTTATCTCCCAAATCATGTTTAAAATATTAACCTTAAACACGTCTTTTATCTTAATATCAATTTAGAATTAAATGTTTTTGTAGAGATTTCAGTAAGAAACGAAAAAAAGTTTTATTTATAAGTAAAACTCTTATACTTTGAAAGAATTAAATGAATGAAACCTTTAGAGAAATCACTACTAGAAATTGAAAATAAAGGAAAAGAATTTTTAGAATTACTTTTACGATAAAAATTGATTTCGATATTGGATGTTATTGTAGTACATGTGTTTATTATAAATAATCTTTATTCCATTCATATGGATTTAATTAGAAAACACTTCTGAAACCATTAAAGAAAATACTGTCGACAATTTTTATTTAAATTACTGAAATGTGAATTACTTTACTGGGAAATATATAGAGATACAACATATATTGTTGTACATTTATCTTTTGAAACAATAAAAGTGATGAGCCTCTCTAAATTATTCTCTCTGATAACAGTCGATAGATTGCTATTTTATTGCTATTTTACCTTATAAGAAAAAATGTTAAGTACTTTGTATCAACTCAATCTATCTGCAACATACATTGTCGCTTTTTTGTTATCTTGAATTTTACTTTTTCAGTGAAGGAATTTCTAAATAGATTTTAACCTGCAATTTTCTTTAATTTTTTTTTTTTTTGCTCTCCATAATATTCGAATAAACCTTTATTTCGATTTAGGAATTTTTCAATGATATGATCTACTTTTTATGCGTGTGTGAGGGTAGACTCAAATATCCATTATTTTTTAATAATAACAAACCCCGCTTAATTTTAATTTTTCTAGCTTATTAAGGGACCTTAAATATTTGCTACTGTCAGAAAATCTTTTATTCAAGTATATATATATATATTACATCAGATCACTCAGATAAACCTTTAATGAAAAAAGTATAGCATAAAAAAGACTATTTTTTTTTTTAAAAAAAAAGTGATTGTTGTCAGTTTGGTACACCATTTATATTAATGACTTAACAATCATCTAGTCCAATTATCATGGCTTTTCATGCCATGATAAGCCCAGTTGCCATGACTTACGTGAATGAAATCATGGTTCCATCAAATATTGTCTTCAAGAATAATGAATTTGCTGTGTAAAGTACATGCTCAGGTTTCGATTCGTCATTTGAATGTCATTTAAATTATAAGATTCTATGCTTGAGTCTTAACGTAGCTCTTGAGAGAATTAATTCAGAATTAAACCTACAACTTAAACAACAAAGCTCTAAAATGTCTTAAAAGTTATTTAGTTACGTTATTAAAAATGTCTCTTGTCGTAAAAAGTACTTTAAGTAAACATCGATTATTAACAACAAAATTATGCAAATTTGACTATTTTTCACTCATGTTGTGCCTTTCTTAAGTTAGGTAACATCTTTCTGGAACATCTTTGCTTCAGTTAAGCTGATTTGTTTTCAAAATGGAACTTGTTTTGGATTCAAAAGACTCACTCCTTACGATTCAAATTTTTATTGAAAGCTCCAAAATTCCGAAACTATATTGTTTGTTATATTATAAAAAGATGAATTTGTCATTTAATTTAAACGTTTTACAACGGGAAAAGTATTTCGACTGTTTAATAAAAAACTATCCTGCTAAGTTCATTTCTTTCCGTTCTTTCAAATGATGCGATTAAAAACCTTACATGTCATGTTATATTCTTTTTTTTGTCTAGATATTAATAAAAATTTCATAAAAACATTATTTTAAATCATAAATGCATTTAAAATATGTAAAATATAAACGCATGCCACTAATATTCTCACTAAATTTCAGGAAAGATCAATAAGAAAATTGAGATTTCAAAACTTTTATATCCATTCCCTTAATATGTACATTTGATTAATAAATAAGGAAGTTGTTATCAATTTTCTTTTCTTAACAGAGTATTATCGTTGACTAATGCGCAGTTTATCTGAGTGGTATATTCAAAAAGTATTACAAAATAAATCCGAATCGACTAAAAATCTTTTTTTTTCCCTTACATCTTGTGGAATAGCAGTTTCAAGTAAATTCTTGTTTAGATGGTTGTTTGAAATCTACTGATATTTTGCGTGATTTAATATTTTGAAATCTATGTTTTCGTTTTTTTTTTCATTATAATTAATTTCTTTCTTTTTTTTTTCTTTTTCGTAATTCAGTATTTACTCTATATTTATTCCAAAGGGAAAAGTAAATGATGGTATGTAAAGAGAAACAGCTTGTAGACTTTTTCATAATAATTTTTACTGTTTACAATGAAATCAGTATAGATTTGTCGTGCCTTTAAGATTGTAAGGTTAGAGGTTGCATTTAAAAATATAAAATTAATTAGTCTGTTCAAATTATTGAGTCTGTGCCAGTTTTATTTTAATATTTCTAATAGTGATCTTCTGACTTATAAGAAGGAGGAAAAAAAACCTCTACTTTTTATTTTATATATAATTTTCTAAACAAGATATTCTGCTAGTTTTTCTGCAATATACGTTTGTGTGAGTTGATTGTTGAAATAAATATATACTTTTAAGTATGTATTTAAGTTAAAATTCCCATAATTTCTGAACGTTTGAAACTTTACATCATTAAATGCCTTAAATCATTAATTTTTTTCATTGCATCAATTTTCTAATGAATTTAAAAGTTGTATGCGAAGCAAATGCATAACGACTAAAAATAATTATAATTTAATTTTTTTTTTTTTTGAAATTCAAAGATTTTTAGATAATCGTCTACTTGTGTGTGATTACTGCATTTTAAATATTTCCATATAAGTTTAATACCGTACTATACGTATCTAAATAATTAAAAAAATTCCTAAAAAATATATGTATGCAATAATTTTTATAATGAATATCATATGAAAAAATAATTAATGTATAATTAGTTTTATATTAGTGTTTAAGAAGAATGTTTCAAATTTTTTCTAATTTTTTTAATGAAATTATTTTCAAATATTCTCCCTTATCGATTTTACAACACACTTCTATTGTAAAAATGACTTTTTATAATTCCTTTATTTATTCTAAATAAATATTATATTTTTGTTTGAAATATTTGCCTGATAAATATTTTGAATTATGAAATATAATATAATGATACTTTGTAATATTTAAATGATAAATATTATTATTTTGATATTTTCGAATAAACTCTCTAGGACGAAAGTTTTTTAATAAATATTTGAAACAATAAAAATATACTTTTATGAAATAAATACATTCAATATATTTTATTATTAAAAACTGTTCAGTTGTGCAGTTGAAGTTTGAAAATAAAATTATGTGATAAACATGAAAATTTGAAAAGGAATATAATCAACATATTGTAAATTTGTTATATTTCAAATTAGAAATTTTCGATGTACAAGTTATCTGAAAATACGGACAAATATTATCTTACATTTATTAAAGAAGAAATATATATACTTTGTAATATGTACTGAAACTGTTGCGTTGCATTTATTATATTTTTTTCTTAATATAAGATTTATATTAAATACTCTTCTAAATTCGAATGTATTTTATTCCATCATTCTTTACCTCAACTATCTTTTATCATTTTTTAATTAGTCTACTCCAGTCTTTATATTTATTCGTATTTTGTGTCTTACAGTAGGTTTTCCTAATTTTTTACACGTTATTAGAGTTTCAAAAGATTGCTTGAGAAAAATCTTGATTATTTAATGACATCTACTTATGTAGCGTATGAAAATATTATAATCTTGTTCATAATTTTGGCTTAAATTTTCAATCTTTTACATAAATTGAATTTCATTTTAGAAAAAGTTTTCAAAATAACTAAATATATATTTTGAAACCATATAAATAGAGAGATGCTTGATTTTAAATGATTAACTCGCTACTGACTTGATGGTTTTAGTTTTTAAAAAGTATACCTTCAAAGAATTTCCCCAAAACTATTAAAATCAAAGATATAAATATCTTTTTATATTTGAATTTAGTACTTGAATCACAATAAACACAGAGAAGGTGAGCAACATTCTTAGTTTTGGATGGAATTTAAAATCTTTACATAAATGGAATCGTCGTTGTTAGAAAGATTTTCAAAAAAGCTGAATATACCTTTTAAAATGACATAAACGCTTATTAGATCTTAAAGAAGTAAGGGATAACTAGCAAATGATAATTTTAAAAATTTTATATCTTCAAAAAATTGCTCAAAAAAGTTTGAAAGCAAAAATTGCTTGCGTTTAAATTCTAAATTATTTAATAATATCCATGCAAATAACGTATGGAAATATAATACAACTGTTCGGAGATTTGATTGGAATTTACAATCTCTTACATAAATCGAAATTTCGATGTTGAAAAGGTTTTCAAAATGTTTGATTATAGTATATATTTAAAAGGTTGCATATAGTTGCTTCATTTTATAGAATTAAGTTAAGGTGAATGTATTTTTTAGAAATATAACTTCGAATAATTGTTCCCAAAGTGTCGAAATATCTTTTGCGAATCAAAGAGCACAGTATCTTAAAAATAACTTTTATGTAACCATGCGACATTTTTTAATAAATCTATAAAATTTCATAGTTCAAAGTACATTACTTAAATTGTCAAGTTTTTATTTTAAAATTTTTCAAAGAATTTAATTGAACTTCAAAATTTTAAGATGCTTTTTTACAACTTTTTATTTTTCATAACGGACATGCATTAAAGATGCTAAGGCTTTTTTGCAATCAGTAAAATGTTTGAAATTTTTCTTTCTTTTGTGTAATATACTTATTAATGTTTTGCAAAGAATAAAAACTCAGATGAATATAGTTATTTGTTTTAAAAAATCCATAGTATCAAATATAGTTGTTTTTGAGGTTTTTCTTATTTTCAAATAAATTAAAAAAAAATTGTAAAACTATAAATAACACTAGTACAAAATTACAAAAACGCATAAAAAAATTAAAAAAAAAGAATATTGTTGAAAAATACTAAAATCTTAAAATTTTGAAAGACATTGAAGAAAAATTAAAATTTCATTTTATTGTTAGTTTGAAAATAAAGTTTTTTTTGTCTTCACAAATCCATATTTATGTGGAATTAAATAGGATGAATATAAATTTTTTTTACAAATATCTATTTAAAAAATGAATTCCTCACAGGGTTATTGTGTTGCCTAACACCCTAAATTATTTAATGATATCTATTTACATAATGTATGAAAATATTACATTATTTCTTATAGAATTGCTTGGAATTTTTAACTTTTATTGAAGTGAGATTTTCGTTGTTGAAAATGTTTTCAAAATGGCAGATTGTATATTTTAAAATGACTTAAACTTGATTTTAAAAAATTACTGAGAATCAACTACCGAAAAATACTGAAAATCAGGCGATGATTTTAGTTTTCTTAGAAATGCTTCTTCAAAGAATTTCCTAAAAATGTTTTGAAAGACTGCTCGAGATTAAACTTAGAATTATATGATGATACCATTTATAAGTAACGTAAGAGAATTTTATATTATTGTTCGTAGATTTGATTAAGAAATTCGCAATCGTTTATATAAAATGAGTTTTTGTTGTTAAGAAAGACTTCAAATTCTTGATTATAACTTTTATAATGATGAAAATAGTTGCTTGATTGTATAGAATTAAATTATAACGGAAATTAAAGTGATGGCTTATATTTTTTTAAAAAAAATGTTTCTTCAAATGATTGCCCGAAAAATACTGAATTCGAAGTTACTTAAAGAGGCAGACAAGCTTACATTTATTTGGGAAAAATTGTGAAAAAACAGATAACAAAGCGAAATTTGTAGTTTTGAGTGTAATATGCAATCTTATATTAAATGGAATTTTTACTAATGAAAGGATTTCAAAATGGCTGATTGTATATTTTAAAATAATATAGGTTCTTGGTTTTAAAGAAATAAATTACAACAGAAATTGAAGTGATGTTTTTAGTCTTTTAAATAAATTGTGTCTTCAAAGAGTTGACCAAACAATACTGAAATCGAAGACATAATTAATTTTACTTGAATAAAGTATTTTAAGAAAAATCACAGTAAAACATAAGCACGCAAATTTAGATGTGTAAGCGGCGATACGAAAGAAGATAGAACTCTAACCTCCTTTACTTGAAACGGGGTGTAAAATAAAGATCAGAAAAATAAAAGGACTCCATAAACTTTGTCCAGTCACTGCCGGACTCAGAGTGACTTATATGGCACGCGAACCAGCCGGACAGTTCCGGGAACGCAACTTCCCGAGAAAGCTTTTGTCAAGAAATAGCATTCCGGCAATCAAGTATAGTAGTCTCAGACTGGCGCAATTTTTCAATTGACCCATTCTTTCGAAAACCGAGAGAGAATGTAATTTTTTTTATCCTTTTTCTCCTTTTTTTTTTACTTTATTTTCTTTTTTAGTATTACGCCAAGTTGGCGCCAATTTATTTATTACGTAGGGTAAATATATAGATGTTGAATAAGAATATTGTCACTTTGGTTTTAATAAATTGGAACAATATTCTTGCAAATGAACGCGTAATCCGAGAAAGTGTTTGTATCTTTAAATAAATGGAATGTTAGTGGAAAACATTCGATGAAAATATCTAAATAGAATTTACTTTGATAAGTGCATTGTTCAGATGTATTATTAAATATTTCAGGTGAACTAATTTTTTAAAATGTTTTTACTGGCTTATTAAGGTTTGTAGAAACATTCATAAAAGTTTCTGAAGTAACAATATTCGCATTTGATTAATTAATAAATTAAATTCATTCATTCATTTCTTCTCATGCTTTTCTGCACAAAATCTTTTTAAAAAATTAAAATAGGAAATTAACTTTTTTCATTGGTGTTTGTAAAAAATTTATATCAGTGCAACAACTAGATGTCAATTGATTATCAACACACACGTTGGTATTTTAATTAACATTATCTTTCTTTTGGAGCACTAAGCATTACATGTAAAGAGCCGAATTATTAAAAATGAGATAATTTTTTTTATTTTCAATTATTAAAATATTGCATTTAAGAGTTCACTTCAACTACATGCTTGTGTTCTAAAACATTTTAAACTTTTCTAAAATATATAAAAAAATTTATATCCCATAAACTCTAAAATATCTTAAGAAACATTTATCATTTTTTAGAATTAAGTTTAATCCAATAAGATAGTCAAATTAACTCACACACACACAGATATATATATATATATATATATATATATATATATATATATATATATATATATATATATATATTAGTCTAAACCTTATTACTTAGTAAATTCAATACCCGCGTTAATTCGAATGTTCCTTTTGTATTAATATTTATTAAAACTGCATCTACACCATATGAAAGATAATTTTATTTTCAGTGTTTTTTCCTAAAATTTTAAAAAATCTGATTCATATATTCTTTGAAAACATATGCGTGATTACTTTTATAAATGATAATTAAAAAAAAAAAGACTAAATATATTTTAATCGTGTCATGCATTAGGATTTTAGAAACTCTTTTGTTTCTAAATTTAAACATTTTTTTTCCTATTATGAAAAATAACAAATCGGTAAAAATAATAAATGAAAAAGTGAATGATATTTACTTTTGAATACAAATGAACATTGAATTCATACCTACAGTTAGTTCATCAAAATGGTTGAAAACATTAATTTTTTCACTATTTTTAATTGTAAAATGAATTCTTCTGTATTATGACATTTTCTTTGTTAGTCAAAATAAATGGACGCATAATAATAATAAAAAAACATTGGTATGTAAAATGGTAAAACGCTTTTATTTTAAAAAAAAGTTACGTATTGCCATCACTTCCAGTGTGAAGGGCATTGTGCTTGGCGTCCAAGTTATGTGTGAATCTACTCCTGTTTGGTTATGGAGTTAAGCATTTTGATTTATAACGGGTTAGGGATTTATGTAGAAATAAAGCTATCCCTTTTTTATAATCATTTCAAAGTTCGTTTTTTAATAAATCAAACTGATGAACCTTAATCAGGTTGAATAAGTCTAGAAGATTTTGATGTGTTCTTCTGCTTGGTAATAGGGTTTAAGTCAATTTATAGGTCCATATCAAGTCCAAATCGTACAATTATTATTTAATTTTGAATAGGTTGTTTTTTGTACTCTGTTGTGAGAGAAAAAATCATAATTGAATAATTTCACTGATTACACCGAATACAAATAATTGCTGAGGGAAGCACAGACTTTTATTTTACTCAGTCTATAGTTTAGAAGTACTTACTTTATATATATATCTATTAAAATACATATGTAAATGAGGGAACAAATAAAATCCAAAAATCAAAATAGAAAGAAAACATTTGGCAGAAATAAGTAAAAATACAATTGAATACATCAACAAACATAGTTAGCATATCATACCGAGGACTGAATATAGGTTAAATGTTGTGTTCTGTTATCTTCGAGTGCATCTTGATGGCAAAATGATTATTCTAAATTACAAATTGTAATAAATTAGCAAAAAGAAGAAGAAAAGTAGAGTAAGATACCCCAATCACAATTACTAAACGAAAATTTTTCAATTAAAATTTTTTTAGATGAAGAGTTAAAAATTCAGAAACAAAAAAACGTACTTAAATCTAAGCTTGTAAGAAAAGAATGAAATCATTCAAAAAACAAATGTGTAAAGCCAAATGCATAAGATCCTACGATATATATAGTGATGGTAAGATTTACAATGGAAAAGGTTTAAGGGACCCTTTTAAATTAAGAACAAAAATTTTGTACTACATTGCTAAATATGATCAATATCACTAATAATTATTTAAGGGGATTGGAGTGAAATTCAGACTAAAGAATTCGATTTTTGCTTTTTGTGTCATTAATATAGCTTAAATTTTTACTCTCTCCAACTATCATCATCCTTGTCTCAACAAAACAATTTAAAGCGTGTTGAGATTTTTCATTGACACTTCATTTACTCACTTTTTAAGTAGCTGATTAATGTATACAAAACTCTCGTGGCATGACACCTCTTTTAATGCCTTCATATATTATTATCTATGTTTAAGCTTTACTCAATTTTTACTATTGAAAGACGGCAACAATAAGTTAAATGCACATTGGTTCTTACAGTTTTTAACTGTTTTTATTTCATTTTGCGTATTTTTTTAAACATGTGCAATAAATAGCCTTTGTTGTTATAATCCTCAACACCTATTAAGCATTTCAAAATTTTCGCATTTCTCTTACCACTAGATTGCACTATATTTTTTTACAGCGAGTAGCTTTTTTTTACTGGTATATAAGGTTAATTATATATACGAGAGGAAACGAAGTAGAGCTGTGTTTAAAACAGATAAGTGCTGGAAAGTCAACTATCAGGATAATAGAGACTATGGAATCGAATGATAATGTTGAAACTTAAAAGTGCCATATTAAGCTATTTTTTTCTTTCTGATGTAATAAAGATGATGAAAATACAGATCTGGATAACAGAAATTGATGTGGATGACTTGTTTTTTAAAAGTGTGTTTGGATAAATTTTCTACTTGCAAAAACTGTAATGGAGTATAATATTTGACTTAGTTAAAACACGAATAGACCTTACATAAAATTACAGATCTTGGAAACTCAAAATGCAGCAAGTTGTGTGGGCTTAATATTTTCATTGTGTTGTTGAGATAATAAAATAACTCAACGATGAGCAATAACTCTGTCAAATAAGATCCTGAAAGCTGATGTGTTGTTCATCTGTCCAAGCAAAAGAATGGGAAAAATACAGAATCTTAATAACCTTGTGAACAGAATCTCTGGACAAGATTATCATAAAATTATAACTGTTAGCCCTGGAACTTTAAACTGTATTTTCTTGGCACCGTTTCTAGCTTCTAATGTCAGAAATGTACAACAGCTCCATATTTTGTGGGATCTGAAAATCATCAAATCATCACTTTGAGAAAAGTATGGTGGAATTAGACAAAAGCATTATCGAAGATAATGGAAACTAACCAAATATAAAAAAATGGCAGAAAGAGATAAAAAAATGCAAGAAACTTGAAAAATTCTTATAGGTAAAATAAGGGTAATCCTTCATACAAAGTATGGTTTTATTAAATTTAACTTTAATCAGCTAAAGTATCGAAGACATTTTGAAAAATGACAGTTTTCTGAAAACTAAGGATTTTTCAGGCATTCCTTTTCAAATATCTATGAAACTTGAATCAACAGTTCTTTATATTATGATGAATACTTTCATACTACGAGGTTTGACATTCTTTTCTTTTTTTTTGATAATGATTTATTTTATGCTTGAAATTGTACCAAATATTAAATTAAAGTGATGTGAATAAAGTAATAAAATATTTTCTATTTAACTATAAAAACGGCATGTTGGAGTATGTAAAAAGCTTAATCTAAACTTTCACAAAAATTTCAACTATCTGCTTACCGTTTCTGAGAATAAGAGACATAAAGTTGGTAGAATTTAACATAGGACAGATATGCACATCGATATTTAAGTAGAGTAAGAAAAGTTTCAAATGGAAGAATATGAAGATTAAATCTCAAAATAAAAACAATCAAATAGAAGTAAATAAAAAAAAAAAAAAAAAGCACAAACTTGAATTTTAGGTTGTTCAGTTCATGTTTTGGAATAGTGGATCAAAAAAAAAGTGTCTTTAATGCTATGTAAAATTCAGGAAATCTTCACAGTTAGACCACTAATTCAGAATGTCTTTGTAACTCTAAACGTTAAGGGTTGGTATTTTGTTTTTTAATTAAAAAGATCTTAAAATTCTATAAGTATTGGAAATTAATTGATCCTTAGTGTTTAAGGCTTCAAAATTTCCAAATGTCCTAAATCTAAAGACTGTAGAAAACTCTATTTTTAAAATTATCTCATAAATCAAAATGGCAATTTAAAAGATCCTGTAGAAAATTCTAACTATAAAATAGAATTTGTATGCATGTAATTTAATTCAGTAATCATTTTGTAGTAGCTGTCATATCTTCCGAGACCATTGGATTCCATAATATGTTCATTGTAAGCATGTTACATAGAAGATTTATTGTGAATATGTTTATGTTAAATCTTGTTAATAATTCACTTAAATTCTAAATTGGGTTCTTATGGATATTATTAGAATCCAATAGTATCTATAGAATTTAATTATTAATCAAAAGTTAATTCCAATGTTCTTCATATGATAAGTGAATATTCTAATCTACGTATTTTTTTTCTGTTTTACGTATTTTTATACTAAAACTTATTGTTTAAGAGATGTATATCCTTATCTGTAAATAAAATACCTATCAGATATTCCAAGCGCATGATACAAAGTTATGTACTAAATAAACTATTGATAAAATAATTTCTAGTTACATTTACATTGATAGGTCTGTATGCTATAAACTTTAAAATTGTTATATTCGATTTATAATTAAATATTCAAAATTACATTTATTGGTACTGTCCTAGTCCACGTTATCTTTGTTTATAACCATTCTCTTTATCCTGACAATTTAATTTTCTTGCTTTTTAACTAAATGTTTTATTTACTCCAAAGTTTTTGATACTATTTTACCTCATCTAAATTCTATGTTTTATATAACGAGTCCATCATTCACAAAGAAACTCAAATTATATACTCTAAATATCAATCTATGATTAAAAGTATATCCTGAAAATCACTTTAGACTATATTAATTGATAAGTTTGAGGATTAATAGATTATGTATGTCTATTTTTTATAAGTACTGAATTTATTATTAAATTTGTTTCAAAAAAATATTTTATTAGTTTTTAATTATTCTAATAGTATAGCATCTGTTATTCACAAGTTCTAATTTAATTACAATTATGCGATAGAGTCCGATACATTGAATTAAATAATATATTCAATCTTATGAACATTGGTTCTGTTAATTTCCAGCATCTACTAACCAGCTTCAAATTTGTACACTTTTTATTAAATACTACTTATCAGTTCAGCGTTATGTCAACTATAAAATGCTTATTCTTGGTAATATCTTTAAATCACATATAGCCCTATAAGGTACTAGGTATTATATAATATATCCTCATCATGATCTTATTTTATCTAATATGTGTCTCCAGATTTTGTGATAATGTGCAGTGTTCCAATCTAAAAATTTGACTATCAGCAAATATTCAACATATATAATTCATTCACCGTATATTATAATATCCATTTTGGTATACAAAACTTTTATAATAATTAAAACTAGATATTATATTTATTAAAAGCAACAACATTAGTATAAAAATGTCAAAACCATAATACTTTATCAGTCAGATGTATTCATTAATTTTAAAAAAATGCATTAGTACTGAGACATATTATATCAAACGTTCATACCAGCATAACCATAGCTATCTCCTTGTAAAGCAAAATAATCCCACCTTTTATGTGAAAAATAGCCACAGAATATTCAAAATCCAGTTATAATATGTATAATTAATACAATATATATATATATAATATGAGCTAACATCATATATATACGTTTTGCAAAGCATCTTGAATGCATGTGTATTAGATGTGTGGTGGTGTGTGAAATAAAGAGAGGTAAACAATTGAATGTAGAAAGATCATCATTGCTCTAGCATGTATTGGAAAGTCATTATATACATAAGCCATATAATATATAAGTCATATAATATAATGATAATTATGATAGACCTTTAAATAAAAAATATATGTATTAATAAAAACACTACATATGATTGTATATCGTTTTAAAGCCGAGCATTTCAAATTAAAGAAATGCTGTAATAAACATTTATGTAATAGAATAATTCAACATTTTATAAAATACATATATTATTAATTAATTAAAAGCATTTTAAAAAAGAAGATACAGAGGCACAAATATGACACTTTTACAGCCTTTGCCCCACATAAATAAAGAGGAATCAAAGTAGAGATTATAAAATGGAAAATTCTAAATGCTCAGCTGGAACTTGGATTAAAAAAAATTTATTTTTAAATTAATTATTATTAAATATTATAATAATAATTAATATTAATTAATAGTTAAATTAGTAGAAACAATAATACTTCAGCAGAAGGTAATAACGAATAAAATATTTGGTTAACTTTAGATTGGAGATTTTAGTAAAGCATTGTACTACATTCTGCAGCTATGCCCCCATAGTATAACATTGAAAAATAAGAAGTTTTTAAGTATTGATGACAAAAAAGATGAAAAGTTAGTAAAAAACTAACATTGAAGAATGGTTTTTTTCTTTTTTTTATAAAAAATTATTCATATCGTTCGCTAGTCATTTACAGTAACCTAATTTTTTTTATACGGTTCACTTTGATAACACGATTGAACATTCTCGTCAAAATAATTTTTTTACAGAGTTTTTTTTTTTTCTGACTATGTCTGAAATTATTTCCCCATATATTCAAGTGTCGAAACCACCTATGCTCTTTGATTCAGCCATTTGATCAGGTTACTAGCAGCATAAAATTTATACATATAGCAAACGTTTAAAATATATTTTAGACTCAGTGGAAGAAAGAAATTTGACTGTTGTGATTGTTATGGATTCCTATGGAAAGTTTATAGAGTGGTATGGTTCACTATGCTTTTGCATCAAACAGTTGTCGTCTAATCGATCTTATATATGTTGTTGGAAAAAAATTGCCAACATGATCAGAAGATGAAGATTGTAGTACAAAAAATCATCGAGTACTCTCAGATTAGACTCTATTGAAGGCAATTGAAAGTTTCAACAACATGCAACGGTAATCGAAGGGTTGATGCTGGAAGGCTCTTTGATGATTTGATTTCGAAAATTTATGACAGTTTATAATAATAAAATAGAAGTCGATATAATGACAAAGTCGAAAGTTGAAGTTCAGGTTAACAGCCGATTTAATTCGCGAGTTGAAATTTGTAAGTGTGAACATTTTCTTACTAATGATCTCATAAAGTTAAAATTTCAACGTAGTCTCAAGTTTTGTGTTGCAGAATATCAAAGATATATAAGCAACTGAGAAACAAAACAAAAAAAGTTGCTGATACACAGACTTTGTAACAACAAAAAAAACGACAGGGGCCGTTAATAACAACGACAATTCTTCTTTGAATCAAAGCGACAGTTGTATTAAATATATCTGATACATCTACTGATGATAATTTTTGATCAGTTCGTAAAACGTGCAAGCTTGTTATCAATAACGATGAATAGTTGTTAGTTAATAGTTTTATTCTAATTCAATTTGAATTTTTACACTAGCTTACCTATAGATTGAATTTTCCTGTGCACTAATTTTAATTTCTTGGTAATAAAAATAATTGTTTATATTTATAAATATGGCCATTTTACTATTTTTTTTGCATTTTGGGAAAATATTTAGAGTTTTAATCTTCACGATTATATAAAGTTCTGGAACTATATCCCAAATTTATACATATGTCGCATGTATTTTTTTTACACAAATGTTTCTTTTATAAGGTTTCTAGAACATACGAACATACCTCTATCACAATTCAATTTCTTTCACGTTTTCAGGAATGGTATTTTGTAGAGACGTATAACAGACATGTCTTTAATTGGAGGTTTAAAAACTTTTATGAAAGTAAATTTGATTTACTTACACTAACCTGGACGCCTAGGTCCACTAAATCTTGATTTAATTTTGACTTCTTTATTGCACTCTCCAATAAAAAAAAATCTGAAAATCAACGTTAATCAGTATTTTGATAATAAAAATTATATTAAATTAGTCATAAAATTAAAAATTCAAACGTTGCATGAATATTTTTACAATCAGAGTTTCTTCTAATTTAATAACACTAATCAAAAAATATGTAATTACTTAATAAGCAAATTTCATTGCACAACGATTAACAAAGCTTTAATATGCTACACATTTTTTAAAGAATTATTTTATAAAAACAAGAATCGAAACAAACCAAATTTTAAAATATGAAGAATTT